>JAPZEB010000012.1:22385457-22397137 GCA_029783705.1 Chaetodon striatus | reverse complement strand
ATAAACTCACAAAACGTCAAGAAAGAAAATATTCTTACACCTATTTTTCTTATTAAACAGATGAATACAACCATACACTTTCTGAATTCAAGTTTCTTTTACCAAACTAGGGCTAACTTGTTAACTTATTGCAACACACACTTTATTCAAACTCAACAGAAACAAAATAAAACTCATCAAAACCATCTTTGTTAGTCTTTCCACTGTTTTAACAATCACCAAGTCTGGTTTGGTCAAAATTACCTCTTTGTCATTGAGTTAGATGTAAAAACACGCTTGCTCATATGCTGTTGTTCCCCCCTGTCTCTCGCTGCCAGCTTAGCAGCGGCTCTCGCTCTTACTTCTGACGCAAGTCATTTAAGTAACAAAATAAAATGAGAAAAACTGCCCCAAAAAAACACCTGCGATATACTCAGCCACTCACCAGTGTAATGGTCCGATCACTGAACCCTATTAGTAAGCTCTCGGAGTAGCTCTACTTCGTCATCCTCTCATGTTGGACTAAGGGCAGTCTGGGCACTACACTGACTCACTATCACTTCTTGAGGTACAAGTGGTATTACAAGCAAGGATGGGCCGGGGGTTATTTTTTCACACTCTGTTAATAATGTTTGTAAATTTTTTTTGAATGTTTTAATTCTGGCAATGTCTTAGATATTGCTCCTTTAACAGCTGTGTATATTTATGCTATGTGTCTGTATTGAGTTTACAAGTAAGAAGTGAGTTTTGAGCAAAAGTTACTTAAACTTATTTATCTTCACACACTGCTTGTGTGCATCTCTGTGTGTATGTGCCAGCTAAAGGCAGAGCAATAGCCATCCCCGTGGACCTGGACAACCAGGTGAACAACCTGTTTGTGAAATCCAACAACATTGTCCAGAAGACAGCCATGAGCTGGAGACTTTCTGCTCGCAACGCTGCTCGCAGAGACTCTGTGGTGACAGCCTCAAGGGACTACAGGAACATCATCGAGAGGCTTCAGGTACATTGTTTGTGAGCATTTTCTGCTTACTTATGTTTGTTAAATTGTTCAAGCAGTAAGAATATTTGTTTGCTTGGACTTTAGGACATTGTGTCAGCTCTTGAGGACCGCCTGCGCCCATTGGTCCAGGCTGAGTTGTCAGTTCTGGTAGATGTGCTGCATCGGCCCGAGCTGCTCTTTCCTGAAAACACAGACTCACGCAAGAAGTGTGAGAGTGGAGGTTTTATATGCAAGTAAGCACCGAAAATATCTTCTTTCGCAAAACATGTCTATTATTGAAATATGAGTAAGTGTATTCATTATAGATGAGACTTATGAACTAATGTGCTCGTGCAGGCTGATCAAACATACCAAGCAGCTGCTGGAGGAAAATGAGGAGAGACTGTGCATCAAAGTTCTGCAGACGCTGCGGGAGATGATGACAAAAGACCGTGGTTATGGAGAGAAGGTAGGAGAAGCTGGCGAGCCACAGACATGGTGAGGTGATGTACTTCATGAGCCCAGTACCACTGTGCATATACTTTATACTTTACTGCATATGATGCATAAACACAAAGGTATTTGCATTTTGATGCTGGGGCATACATACATAGGATTTCTGTTCAGAGAAAGATGTCAACTTTTCAGGAACTATGAATTAGTCTTCACACAGAAACAGTAATATAAGAAGGTCTTCAAATTATGCATCCATATAGGTATAGTAATATATAATTTTGTCAAATCGCTGCATGACACACTAGTGAGGACACACCGGGCCCTAGCTGAATCCACATGCTGCAGGTAACCTGGTGGGGAATCTTCATCTCCATCTGCTGCTGTAGCCATAGTAACACCACATAACTAAGTACAACCGCCTGCTGGTGACCTCTCCACTTTACCTGTCCATACCAAAGAGCTGCCCAATGTAAGTAGCATGAGGTACAGTAGAAGTACAGGAAACCACTTTGACAAACAAATCACACGCACAGCTCCATGATCACAGTTTGAGGACTTTTGCATTTAAGAAAAGAAAAAAAAAGTCATCCTCTGACTTCAAAGCAAATGCAACGAGTAACAAGAGCCTTTGTAGAAATGTAGAGGAGTCGAAAGTAGTACATTTAAGAAAAAAAAACAAAAACAACTCAAGTCAAGTACAGATACTCAAAAACTGTACTTAAGTACAGTAATTAAGTAAATTTACTTTGTCACTGTCCTAACAAAGGAATACTAGGACCCAGTACCATTTCTTATTTTCACCCTACCCTTCATACTCCTACTTAGCTTCTCAGTCTGTGGTGACATTAGATGAGCAGTAACAAGTGCAGCAACTTCGCTGCTGGACTTCAGTTATACTGTATTTTGGGCTTCATATGCCAGCAAATGGGAGGAATGCAACAGGGAAATATGTCAAAATGCAGGACTGTCATGCTCCAAGCAGGAATAACAATGTAACATTAGCTAGCTAGCTAGTTAGCTACCAAAGCATTAGCATACAACTAAATGTTTTAATGCTTGTTTGAAGAAAAGGGCCATAATACATTGAAACAACATTGAACTAAACCAATACAACAGTTATTGTAAGTTTTAAATCTTTGCTCTCAAAGAAAATACATATGTGGGTTTCATCTGTTACTCGTAAAGCCATTGTGCCAATTATATCTTCTAACACTTGGTTTGGAGTGTGCCTTTGTAAAACCTTCATTTGGAGGAACATGTAGTGTTAACACTTCGCCCTACCCCTTTATCCCAACAAGAATGGAGACACCTTACCTCTCAAGAATCTGGTGATTCAATACATACAGGGGCGATGGTTGAATATATTATATATTGAATATATTGCAATACTGTAAGCAAGGTGATATATTGCAATTTTTTTAAATGTAATTTTAGAAAAACTGTCATAATATGAAGAACATACCACCATATGCACAGTTGAAAAGTTGACTTTTTTTGCAACCATAACAGAGGAATCTGCATTTGTATTTATCACAATTACTGTAACATCTAACATCATAACACTACTATACTTTACTGCCTGTACCAGTAAAAATAAATAAATAAATAAATAGGGTAACAAATGAAGAAAATAAAAAATTCTAAACAATCAAAAATTGATTCATTGTTTTTGAGAATCAATACAGTATCACACTAACTGCCAAAAGTACTCTTATTTTGAAGGGGATTGGCTTGATCCTGCAGTCACAGTCACCTCTGGACTCTGGACTCGATAAGGCAGGACTGGTCACTTGCTTTCAGCCGTACTCACCACTGTATGACACTGCACTAATTCTGCTCCCTGCAGCTAACATCCATTCATAAATGCAGTTTCTTCTGTGCAGCTGAAGTTGATAAATATCTCCACAGTCTTAACTCACATAACGTACATGTCATGCTGTATCATTGACCTCTGCTTTAGCTTCCTCCTTCCTGTGTTGTTATCTAACCCCTTAAACCCTCTGTTCTCTTTCAGCTCAGGGCCTTTGATGATGAGATGGATATGCCTAAGGTTGTCTCTCTTTTTCTCCTACTCGTGCCTTTGTTTCCCTGAACTGCTGTCTGCTATGTCTGTGTAGCACTAGTTGTCTGTAACTGTCCCGTGGCAGCTGCTGTGGTTGTGTGGCATAGGTATCGGTGGCTCTAGGCACAGTTGGTGTCAAGTAGTGGTAGGCTGATTCTTGCCATAAAACGGTAAACTGAAAACTGTGACAACGAGAGGGGGAGAGAGTGCGAGATAGAGAGATGAGTGCTGTGGCTAAATGCGTGTTGCTCAACAGTTGTGTTATTCCAAGTTCCAAGGTGAGTCACTTGCTGCCTGGGCGAAGTGCCAGTGCTGCATCTGCATGGCCTACTTTCTGCCAATGTAAGCAACGTATCAAGTGAAAGTCATTTTGGGACATATTTACTGTAAATTCTAACACTGATTCTAGTTTAACACTGACGTCACATTTCATTTTATCCTTAAAAGATAAGATAAGATAAACTTAATGAGCCCATACCAGTGAAATTCACTTGTTAGAGCAGCTCAACAGTCACATACAAAGGAAAAAGTAATTGAGTGGGAAATAAAAACGAAACAAGATTTAAGAAAAGAATAAAATAAAATAAAACTGTATTGCCTATATACATGTTTCACTTATACACATAACACACAGAGCAGGAAAGCAGATAATGTGAAAAGAAAAGTCATGCTTATATTAATTAGATATTTAAAAAAGACATGAATAAAGAATAAAGAGGCATGATAACTTGACAAAAATGAACTTTAAAAAAAAGCTTTAAAAGATAGTAAGCTCTACAAAATATATTGGTGGGACGTTCCACATATTTCCCCAGTGCTTAGTAAAAAGTGGCTGTGACTGGTTTTATAGCTATTCCATAAAAGCCTTGTCACCTCGTTCCCTGTCTTTTTCTTTCATCTAGGTGTTTTATCGTCTGTGTCAATGTTCAGCTTTCTGAAGGGTGTTTCCCCTGCATCTCCTTCAGACGCCAATAGGGGTCACTGTGACTGTGCGCGTGCCGTGTATGTGTGTGTATATTAATGAATGTGAGGGGCTGTGGCAGTCATTGAGGCTGTGTCCTAGTTTTCCTTGCCTGAGAGCTGCACGATTCCTGGGCCCCTGCCAACTCTGGGCCGAGGTTACATAAGAACCTTTTTTTTTTTTTTCCTGGAACTCAGCCCCTCCGCTGATGTGTGACCTTCAGCAGTAATTGCCAATAAAAGTGTGGAGGAGCTGTTTACCCACACTGCCGGTGTGTGTGTGTGTGTGTGTGTGTGTGTGTGTGTGTGTGTGTGCACCTGTGTGTATAAATGCAAGTTGCAGTCATGGGGGTGGGTGTGTGTGTGTGTGAGAGAGATGATCCCTACACACACCTGTTAAATGCTGTATCTCAGTCTGTCTACACATGAAAAGCAGCTCTGATGTAAGAGTGGCAGTTGTGGCCTTTATGTGCCCGTCGTCATATTTCTCTTTGACTCTTTCCCCCCTTTTGGTCCTACTTAATCATTGTGACATAATTCATCAACTACTCCAAATACTCCCCACTTCCACTCACACCCCTTCTCACATGGATGCAAACACACACCCACGCTGTGTAAACTTAATGGCTTTGAGTGTTTGTGTAGGTGTGATATGAAAGTGCGTAGTTGGCTCTTGACTCTGTCGCGCTTTGAGTAAAGCAGAATAGCGTAGTATATGATTGAAGAGGAACAGGGTGAATATGCGGTCTTGTTTAACACGGAACCTATCTATATAAACCTGTCTCTACATATATAAATATACATATATATATATATATAATCATAATAAGTTATCATGAAGGTATTTTTTGAAATCGAGATAGCATGAGATGTATTTTTGACCTCCGCAATGCGCACGTACCACACTGTTGCTAAATGTCAGAGAGCTGATTGTCGGCTAAATTCGTTGCTCTTTGGCTGTCACAGTTACGTAAGACGAGTTCATGATACACACTGTTGGGCTTTCACTCTCAGGCTCCCCTCTTCACCTGGCCTCATGTGTGTGTGGTCTAGTCAAAGCAGTTATGCAAGCCCCTCCATGTTGGAAGTAAGTCATGTTTGATCCCTTTCACCTCCCTGCCCCGTCCCTTGGCAAGCTTGTCGGCGGATGGATTTGGAGGAAAAATGTTCTCTTCGACTTTTAAATTTTAAGACGGCATCTGGCTGGCTTTTTTTATCCGCTCAACAGCATTTTCTCCCACTCTCAGTGGCGGTGCCGTGCCCACTCAGGTCAAGACAGAAATTCATTTTACAGTGTTGGTGCAGATGTAGGTCAGTCGCGATGAAAATGACAGAGCACAGGCTTTTTAATTTAGTCTGCTTCTCTGTCTGCGCATTACAAGCAGCCGAGTGGTAAACCCCAGCGCTCATGTCATTCGCCGCTGGTTTAAACATGACTCAGTGTCAACCTGCAAAGACACAGAGATATGTTTATTTACGCACTTTCCGAAAAAACACCGAAACATAAAGCAGAATGGCCTCTCTGTGTATGTATGTGTGTGTGTGTGTGCACATGTCAAACTGAGAGGTGTGAGACTGATCAGGGGTTTGCCCCAGGGAGTTTCCAGTTTGGTGGAATGCACTGTAGTCAGAGCGGATGTGGCAGCTGTGAGGGGTTACCCTGTGGTGTGTATGGTCAGACCGGGGATGATTAGCTGCACATATCTACTCTGATCAGCATATTGCTCTGTGGTTTGATGTGGTGACAGTGAGACTGTGTCCACAGACTTATAGAAGACGTTGCTCCTACAGTGTGTGTGTGTTGGTGTGTGTGTGTGTGTGTGTGTGTGTGTGTGTGCGCCCCCCTGACCGGCTGCTGAACTCTGCCCCACTCCCCAGTCTTAAGGCAAGATTAGATCAACTGTTGTCCTTGTCAAAAGTGACTTTGAAGTCCTGTCTCAAAATAATCCAAGTCATGTTTCAAGCCAAAACTTCAAGACAAGTGCAAAGCTGAGTACAAGTCATAAACATTGAGTTTTGTTTGTCATTAAAAGTACTGGAAATATTGGAATCATTCGAAAGGATGAGTAAAAGTAATAAACATGATTAATAATGTCAATAAAAAGATCCATGTTGAACTCCTGGATGAAACATCATTTCTAGAGTATTTAGCTTCAGTACTGTGACATATTTCTGACTGACACAGTATGGGCAGCCAGGATATAACATTGGGAGGAATTTGATTGTTCAAAAGTGGGCATGTCATAAAATACATGGAGAAGCCCTGGCAGTGTACACTGATGGGATAGCAGTATCCATTAGGGAGAGAGATGAAGCTCATCTCATGCTCCATGTAATGTTAGTTGCTGAAGAAGTGTAAAAAAATTTTCCAGTGGTAACTTACTATATTGTAGCGAAAAAAAATCCCCTGTGGCCCAAAGAAGCCTTTTCTCCATAGACCACCATTGTAAAAGATCGTGTGTAAAACTGTTGACATGGCAAAAAAAGGCCAAACAGGAACTTGCAGGCTGTGCCAGCACGAGAAACACTACTGTGCATACTCACTGGGCCACATACCAGGGAAATAAACCCGCAAGCTAAAAACTTTTTGGCATATGCTCCAGGTGAATAGTTCCAATGGACTGAATAGGTGCCATCTTGGGGTCCAGTATCTAGTTATTATTATACATCGATATGATCTTAGCTGTGTGTGGCTAGAAGTTGCAGATTGATTGATTGGTGGATGTCATGATATTATTGGTTGTCATAGTTCTATTTTACGTGAGCTTGTGCTATGTTTTGTAAATTCAAGGAAAAAATGACTGTAATGTTATATAATAATACAAAGAAACTGATAATGTGTAATTTTCCTTGAGCATTTATTGTCATATAGGTGCATTATATGACCGGATATGTGATCTAAAATGATTAACAAGTATTTTTTTTCATTTCAATCCGACTTTAATAGTGTAGCTTTTAAAGGATATGTGCTTAAATGTCATCATTTGAATTTAGTGTTATCAAAGTGAGTATATTCTGTATTTTCCCTTCCCTGTTTCACACTGTGTCTGTGTCTGTCACTTTCACAATCTCACTCTGTCTCACGTTGCTTTTGCCCCCCACCCACTCATCGACAAATAAACTCTCTGTCTCTCTCTGTCTCTCTCTCTCTCTCTCTCTCTCTTTAAAACACAGGCCATGAATCTACAAAATTAATAATATAAAATGTTTCAGATAAACAGAGGGATTTTGTATTTATGGGCTGAGATAGTTCTCGTACTTTTTAAGCTACAAAACATTCAGAAATCCAATAAAGTATCTGGAAAAAAATGCATTGTCACAAAGCTGGAAACAGTCCTTTATCTATTAACTCCTTTGGTTTTCAAAGGGCAGTGACCATTTGAGTTTGGAAAGCATTCAAATCAAGGGGTGAAGATGTTTTGTGTCGGGATGTGGAGGCCATTGTTACTGAGCGGGAGATGCTGCACAGATGTTTTTGTCAGGGTTGCTATTCAGTGTAATAATTGATCCAGGGTTTGCCTTGCTACGTAGAGTGTACTGTGGCTTGTACAGTACTGATTTAGGAGCCTATATGTGCGATTTGCTTTACGGAGTAACTCACTAGCATGGTGTGCAGCTTCTAACTCTCCTAACAGCAAGTTGTTTTTCAGTGTTGCCATATTCCGCATTGTTACCCAGTTAAATATCTTATTTCTATTAACCATATTTGTCAGATGGGCGGCATAGTGGTGTGGTGCTTAGTACTGTCGTCTCACAGTAAGGGGGTTCCTGGTTCGATCCCGGGTACAGGAGCCTTTCTGTGCGGAGTTTGCATGTTCTCCTCGTGTCAGCGTGGGTTTTCTCCGGGTACTCCGGCTTCCTCCCACAGTCCAAAGACATGCAGATTGGGGATAGGTTAATTGGTGACCCTAAATTGTCCATAGGTGTGAATGTGAGTGTGACTGGTTGTCTGTTTCTGTGTGTGATAGTCTGGCGACCTGTCCAGGGCGTACCCTGCCACTCGCCCAATGTCAGCTGGGATAGACTCCAGCCCCTGCGACCCTGAAGAGGATAAGCGGTTAGAAAATGGATGGATGGATGATTTTTATTCAATGAGTATATAAATGAACAGATAAAATACCCAGTTAGATAGTGTTAGTTTGCTTTCCCTCTCAGTGCGACACATTGGTACTAAAATTTACGCTAACTTATTTTGACGTCTTGTAGGTAAACCTCAGCCTTGGATACTTCTTGCAGCTTGGTAGGAACTTACTGAGGGAAGAAGAACACAATTATAATTACACAACATAAACAAGATCATACAAGTTAGAAGAGGGACACATTTGTATAGCTGTTTTAATTAACATTTGTTATTTTAGCATGGGTTACGACAACATTGCCTGTGAATAAACAACAGTGTTGGTGCATCTGCTGTTTACTTTCTTGCCTCGGCAGCAAGAGCGCTAACGTCCTATTTTAACAGTCAATGAGCTTATTAGTTACAGTAGTTCTTGTCCACTGATGTTTGAGCAGCGATGTAGCCACTGCCAGGCTACCTGCCGAACGTAAACACATGGTTGAACTCTCATGTGAAGAGAGTTTTACACAACACAGATGCTTTCTAGTCATGACCAGATATGAGAGTGGTATCAATCTTCTCATCTAGGTCTTGGCAAGAGAAAAGTGTATTACCTAAAATGCAGAGCTACGTTTTGAACTGCAATGATTCAACATGTCTTTATATGCTTTGATGACCTTCTTGATGCCAGTTGTTGTTCTGCTCAGGGAGGCGCATCTTTGACTTCCCTCGGTTGTGTTTGTTCAGATTTTACTGCCCCGCCCTGATAAACTTTATAGGCTGCTGATTCACTCAACACCAGTAGATAAAAATAGACATGGGGACAAAGTCCTGGCACCAATGCAAAGCTCCCTCTCCCTCGGTATGTACTGTTGTGGAAGTTCCAGTATGAGGAGCGGCTTCTGACGTTAAAACATATACCTACAAACCTGCTTTTCTTTTTCCATGCAATTAAACGACAGCATTTACGTCATAAACAAATGCTGCGGGAAGCGAATATGAATAAAGTGGCTAAGCTTGTTTGTCCTCCAGACATGCCCTGTTTTTAACATACATAATAGTTTGTTGTTAGTGCTGCAGTCAGCTGACCTACATAACTGCTGCAGTGGTGGTGCGATCAATTATCAGATTAGATTGTGAGAATAAACAGTCCAATGAACAGCTCTTCTGTCAGTGACACGAGTATTTTTGAGGTCATTTGGCAAAAAAATGTGGCCTGCGGGAGATTTTCTCACCCTGTTAGAAGACAGAGGAGGAAGTTAATAGAAAGATATGATAAAAAAGAGGATGTTTGTTAAATTTATTTATGTTTTTACAACAGCTTCATGCATAATAGATTTGTCTCTGGCGTGACAGTGTTGGTGTAAATACACTGAGTCATCGACACATCACTGCAGCTTGTTTTGCCTGCCTCTGTTACAGAAACGCTGCTCAGTGCGATGATCATCCAATAATCTGTGTCCCCTGTGTTTCTCACAGCTCTACCTGCAGGCGAGACTCCAGGTTGAATGGGCGAGGCTGCTGAGACCCACAATCCAGTTTTTCCTGATTGCTGCTTCAGTGTACACGGGATTGTCGAGGGTGTCTGATTATAAGCATCACCCAGGCGATGTGCTGACTGGACTCCTGCAGGGGGCCCTCATGGCTATACTGGTGGTAAGTCATGTGTCTGAATCTGAGCTTAAAGGAACAGTTCCACATTTGCTTTCTTTAGTGAATTATTATTTTCTGGGGCATTTGCTGCCCTTATTAGATAGCGATCGTAGAAAGATAACAGGAAGTGAGGGAGAGAGACCCAACAGATGTCCTAGGCTGGATTCTGATATAGCATAAATATGAAACTACAACCAGGAGATGTTTAGCATAGCATAGCATAGCATAGCATGAAGACTGGATGCAGGGTGCAACAGATAGCACAGCTCTGTATGTTGAAGAACTGCTTGAACTTCTGCAAACAGTTGTGGGTCCTTGTAAGACCTCATCGCTCATGAAAAGAAGCCAACAGGTTTTGGTTTCGGGGCCTTGATATACGAGCCTCATTTCCACTTCCACTGGTAGCTATGAATGAATGTACAGACGGCTTTAAGCATCTGTTTGCATATCAACAGTAGTGTCTGCTACACCACTCATCAGACCTGTCAATGACAAAAACAGCAAAGAACAAGCACAGAACAGCTGACATCAGGCTCATCTACACACAGCTGTGGCTCTTTACAGCATCTGTAACCATCAGTTCATCACCTGTACCTGTAAAGTTCATTATGACTTTTTTACAACATACTATATTCTGAATTTATTTTTTTTTTTACATATTATACTATGACTTAATTAAATTTTAATGGCACACTATCTCATGAGATTTTGACGTTTTTATGACATACCACACTATTACTTTTTTTAATGACATACAATATTTATATTTTGTATGACTTTTCATTACTTTTTGGAGACTCAATATGACGAAATAATATCATGACATTTTTTTGACTTTAATAACATACTATGGCCTTGTTAGTGACATTTTTTATGACATACTATACCATTAATTTTTAATGACTTTTTTAGGGCATATGTTATTACTTTTAATTTGACTTTTTTGTGACACATGGGCTTTTTAATGACATTTTTTTTGACATACTATACTATCGTGTCATGAAAATTTAATGGCATACTGTATCGTGAAATTTTTTATTTTTAATGGCATCTTTTTACAACTTTTGGACATTTTCCTGACTTTTTGATGACACTGACTTTTTGAGGACATTTTTTTGGTGATTTTCATGACATGAAATTTTTGACATGCTGTTCTATGACATCTTTTGTGACATACTATACTGTGATTTTTCATGACTTTTTATGGGATACATTTTTACTTTTGATTTATGACTGACATATTCCTGACTTTTTTGTAACACTGATTTTTTTTTAATGAAATTGTTTTGAATTTTTAACGTACTAGACTATGGCTGACATTTTTATAGCAATTTGGACATACTATGACTTTTTATGACAATAATGCCTTTTGTAATGACATATTATGACATTTTTATGTACCTTGACCTATTTTAATTTTTTATTTTATATAATTTTTTTTTTTTTTTTACATCATAAACTAAGAAACTATGGCATACTATATTATAAAAAGGATTATGACAAGTTTTATGACATTTTATGACATACTACA
>JAPZEB010000012.1:22361274-22385357 GCA_029783705.1 Chaetodon striatus | reverse complement strand
ACATATATATATATATATATATATATATATATATATATATACACATATATATGTGTGTGTGTGTGTGTGTGTGTGTGTGTGTGTGTGTGTGTTAGGCTTATTTACGAAACCATTAAAATATATTTCTAACGTTACTCTGTCCAAGGTACACAATAATACATTATCTTAAAAAAATGAAAACATCATGTAATATGTACAAAATATTCATACAGGCATTCCAACATTCAGCCTCTGGCCTCACCCACCACAGGTGACAGCAGAGTGACTAATCACCTGAGTTGGCTACGGTGAGTGGGTTCACATTATTTTTTTTTTTTCTGATTTTGTTCAGATTCTGATTAAGACATTTGTAAAGACCAAAATAACCTGATTACTGACCCTCCTGTTTACATGATTCTATCATGCTCAAGGATTCTCTACCAGTACAGGCAAATCTCTGACTCTGTGTACACAAGAAACCAGCAGACAGCAGGACATGCAGCAGGTCAGTAGTACTTTTACTTTGAGAATGAAGATGAATAATATAATATAATAATCAGCTTAGTATATCCTGTCCTGATCAAGTTCAAGTGTCAATATATATCTGATAAAGCAGACTAATTATTCAATGTATGTGTGGGATCAGAGACCTGGATCAGGTTTACATGCCACAGTATAATCGGGATACATGTTTATTTGTCCAAACAGGATAGTTAAAATAATATTGAGCATTGAGTATGAGTGTGCATTTAACCCACATGTTGGTTTGTCACCCATCAGGTCATCTCCTGAATTTCCTGTAAGTCCAACCTGACGGAGGTGAAGACTTCAGTATGCTGATGTCCAGATTAGTTTAGAGTCTGTGTGTGTGTTTGGTCCTGGTGGTTTACACAGTGGAGGGTTTCATCAGAGCATGATCCCCAAACATCTGCTTGAAGTGAACAACGTGCTCCTCACAGTGCTCCCCTGAAAAGAGGGAGACAGAGAGGTTCTTGATATTATGCGTGTTTTTTCTGCCACAACAGTCATAAATAACATAGCATATAAGCAAGTTGCAAAACGCGAATTACTTAATGTGCTTAAATGTTGTCTTGGCTGACAAAAGTCAGTGTAGTATGACATTAACTTATAAAAGTCATTTAGTGCAGCATAAAAGTGTCCTACTATTGTCCTAATATAGTATACCATAAAAAAGGTCATAGTATAGTATGACAAAAAAGTCATAGTATCGTATGTCATAAAAACATTGTCATACAGTGCATTATAAAAAAGGTTATAGTATAGTGTGTCAAAAAAGTCTGATATAGTATGCCATAAAATAAAGTCATGGTATATATGACTTGGACTTGGGGCTTGGATTAGACACATTGGGTGGCTACAGGTTTTGTCAGCCAGCATTTAATAAATTTTTGATGCCAGTTTGAATGATAAAAATCCATTTTGTTAATTGATAAGAAGCAAATGAAAGGTTTTGTTAACATATCATAAGACTGACTCCACCAGCTATATGTCTGAAAGTAAATAACTCAAAAAGTAACACACTGTTAGTGGATTAGACTTAGATAATACAATTTCAGCTATTTAGATTCACCCATGGGTGTTTTCTCTTACCAGGGTTGAAGCTGGGACTTCCTCTCAGCCGCTGGTTTCTCTGCTGGAATGACCTGAATACAGTGTAGAACAACATCTGGTCTCCAGTCTGCCGCGCTGCATCCAGAAATTTCCTGGCCGAGACGTTGTCATGGCCACCTGCACCCAGAAAAACCAGTTCAGGGTTCAGGGCTTAGATTGGTTGTCAGTTAATTTTTAGTCAATCGACTAATTATTTCACCAGAACTTATACATTTCCTAATGTTTTGTGTGCAAAATATTGATTTCTTAAGTATTTAAGTGCAGCACTTACACTCCATAAGTCCAACTTAATACAATACCCACATCCCTCGTGTATGATGGGGAATTTTTTCACTCAAGCTACTATTCTGCAAAATGCTGACTTGTTTTATCCTCTATCTCTTACAGTGTAGTCAATTATGACGGGAGGAATGTATACAGCTGTGCTGTGTTAAGACTGACTTGAAAAAATCCCAACCTATCCTTTAACCTAAGAGTCAAACCATAGTGCAGGTAATGATACAGGATACAAAGCACAAGTACAATTAACAAATAAATACTATCTATGATAATTAAACTAATTCACACTACATTATCCAGGTAAAAAGAAAAAGCACACTAAGTCAAATTTTAAAAACGTACATTAAAAACTTCAAGATTTAAACTTAAATTTTGTTACAGCACCCAAAAAAGTCAAAGATTAAGACTGGAAAGTTGGGTAACATGGTATTAGAAGTGACTAAGTGTGTACAAACTGTGTTGGGGGTGACAGTAATATATGTTTCAGCACTACCGAAGTAATATGATGCATTACCAACAAGATTTCAGGTGATATTACATTTACAAAGTAACATAACGCATTACCACCAGAAAACTATTTGTTTTCATTTTTCATTTACTCACACTGCTCCACTTACCCAGTGTACACTGCTCCACTTACCCAGTGTACCACCAGGAAACACATCCCTTGAAGGTTGTTGTGTCTTATTACAGACCACATTATAGAAGGCTGCCCCTGATTATCACATATCTTGGTGATGCCGAACTGTGTTTACATTCAAATACCTACACAGTATCCTGTTCTACGTGCATCCTATGGCTGCCTGAAAGCAGGGGATAAAGAGTTGGCCTCCAGTTTGTTTTTTCCTCGTCCTGGTGGTCAGCACATCTGGGTGTAGCCAGTATTTGTGTGTTAGTATGTTGGATGCGTTTCCATTCACATTCCCTACAACAGTGGAGGAACACCAGCACACTACCCTGTTCTTATGCATAACTCTCTCGGATGCTGCTGGAGCTGACACACGGAGAAACAGGTCTTCCAGCTCCGGTGTATTAATATGTGTTCCTCATAGTGACAGAGCCACATGCCATTCTGTTTGTTGTGCTAACCCGAGCATTTGTCTGTTGTGTCTAATATGATAGGCATAAAACATTGATCCCCATCTCATAATTGATCAGACTTTCATCCTCTGCCTGCTTCTGCTGGTAATATTTTGGCTTTATTCTCGTTGATCTACAACTTTATTGTCAAATTCTACTTTTTGTTTCTTTAAAATAGCCATAATCTTCCTTTGTAGAATACTGAGTAACACTGTGATCATTAATAATAATGATCTATAATTAGTTTCAGTAGAATAATTGTTCTTGTTAATAACTGTTAAAATAATCTGATGCTGCCTAGAGATGCCTATTTTAAAGGAAGACAACTAACAGATATCACCATGAAACTTCACCAGTTGATTACTTACAGGAAGGGAATTATTTTGTTATATTACAAGTTTTCTGCAATGTTAGGTTTAAATATACAAATGAGGCATTATCTAATGAAATATGTGCTTTTTTTCATAAATTTCTGGACATTTTTAGTCCACTAGTCTGAAAGAAGATGTTATGGAAGCAAAATAGCCCAAATTTTAGAAAAATTAAACATCAACATACCGACACTACGGATGAATCTGAGCGCGCCCAGAACCTGCTGCTTCGACAGCAGAACCTCAACGATCTCATCATTTGCTGTGGACAGACGCTGAAAACACAAAATCAATTAAAATAATTACAATTAAATCAAGTTTGTCATTATTCAAGGTGTGCGTGTGTGTTAGACTTGCACCAATTAATCGGCAGTGCTCGGAATCGGGCCGATTTTCACGTCATCGGCCATGACCGGCAACCGGCCGGTCAGTCTAAAATATGCCGATTTTAACCGCTGCTCAAATTCCCGTCGCGCTGCATGACTGACATCGTGTAACGCACACAGCGCACACACACATACGTGCAACTCACTCCTTGGGTGATGTGAGGAAGGGGACCTCAGGGTCCTTTGGGTGGGACAACTATGGAGTAAATGATTCCGGCCAGATAATCAGGTTCGAGAGGATACTTTCATTTTCAATGCAGGAGGTTCACAACACATGTGTATGTGTGTATGTGTGTGTGTGTGTGGTTCCGAAATACACAAAAGGAAAAATTGCTTTTTTTAGGAGCACAGTGGATGATATTGTGATAAATATATGTCAGTGAAACATGGGCCGCTTCTCACCTTAATCATTCACGCACACACAAACTTAACTGCGGAGCTCTCACTGCTGCACTGTACCGCTTCAAACTGACGAGGCGCGTGTCCGTGTGTGGAAGATGCGTGTGTCCGCGCACTTACTGGCGGGCGCGTGCTCAGCGCTAAGGGCTTTCATACAGTTTTCACTGTTTTTGTTTGTTTGAGATGATTATTGAAAAGCTGGTTGTATCTTGGATAAAATGTTCCAATAAAGGAAAATATTGTGATATCTCATGTGCTGTAAAATGGTTTGAAAAAAATGAAATCGGAATCGGCCAAAATTGGTATCGGCCATCAAAACACTCTGAAAATCGGATATCAGAATCGGCCTAAAAAATTGCAATCGGTGCAAGTTTAATTTTTTATTTCTATTTTGTGTATAACTCTGTTGTTAAACCCTAATTACCAAACTCAGTACACTGAGGGGATATTGAGTTCAAAATGATTGTGTCCCAACACTGACCACATTATCTTCATACACACTTGAATTTCTGAAGGGCGGAGACCACCATAACTTGAATTAAAGTTATGATCTTATATGTCTTTTTAAAGCATTAACAGTTCTTTTAAACAGATTTTTGAGTAAAAATATTTTTGGAATTTAAGTACCTAGATCGCTGTTTCTCTTTCCTCAGGCTGTTTCAGGCAACTGACCCAACATATCCCCATACTTCTTCTACAACCGATCATGTGATCTCACGCAAAAGTTATGCACATGGTTTGTATGATATCTTACGTGTTAGCACCTTTACTGGTTATGTTAGGTTTAAGAAAAGAAGTTATGCGATGTGACATTACATGACCTTGCGTATTACATAACTTTAAGTAATTCAACATTGGCCTTTGGTTTCACACAGGAGACGCATCCCAGTCTCTTAGGTCAAAGTCCTGAACTGTCCATCCCCTGATCTTGCTTCCTACGCTCTTTTTACCATGTCACCTGACTTCCCTCTTTGCTTCCATTATATTCTACATTATTCTCCTAGTCCTACAGGTTTATTCTGAACATGGAAATTATCTGCACCTCCTCAAGATCAACACTCACTACCCAGGACAATTCAAGGCAATGATCTTATACCACCTGTAAATTGTTTTTACTTATTATTGCTCTTTTTTGAGTTGTTCAACTTCTGTAGCTCAATTAGGGAAACCTCAATGATTTTCAAGGCTTAAATAGAGGTTTGAATGAGTATGACGAAGGACAGCATGCATCGCATAGGTCACATGATCACAGCCTCCTGGCTCACAATTACATGGGATATATATGAATGATAGTGCGTTACTTTTCATAGGTATATGTATATATGTATGAAGACTGAATGAGAACAGTCTGACTGACCTCGTTCCTGGGATCATCTCATTGGATAATCTATTTAGCATCTATGTACATAAATCCAATTACTGTAATGCAGTTACGTTTAATTTATTTCGCAGACACCTTTCTCCAAAGCAACTTACAATAAGTGCATTAATGTCCAAGATCTAAATGTCATCAGTGCAAAAAAAAGAAAAGTGGTATAGTTTATTGCTATAATTACCTTGATGTTTTTTTTTTTTGTTTTTTTTTTTAGATATCGGATGCGGTTCTTGTACCTCCAAAAATTATTCAGGCTATCATATAAAATGTCACATGAAATAGATCTAGAATAGACCATCATTAAGCTAGAAGGTGAGGGGGGGTTCACTTTTATCTTTTATATTTTTAATCATCACAGTAGAGTTGAAGCACACAAAAAAAACTGTACATTTCCCTCATTTAGATGAATTTCTGGTTATTTCCACCTTCCTCTTCTCCGTCGTCTCAACCCCCTCACTGTCCAGTTGTCCACTGTTCCAGAGCCCCAAGGGGCCAGATGGACAGACCAAGTTCCCTCTCCAGCCTTGACCTCTATTGACCGGTGGGGTCAACCACAATCCATAATGACAGAGGGAGGAGGACTGTGTGTGTGTGTGTGTGTGTGTGTGTGTGTGTGTGTGTGTTCAGCGCTGGCACAGAGCGCAGAGGAGAGGCTGCAGGATGATAATGAATTAAACCAAAATCTGTATAAGTGCCGTTAAAAGAATTGATACTGTTATCGCTTATCAATACTACGGTAGAAATGTGTATTTGTAGAAAGTTTGCAGCCACACCGGCACAGAAGTGCAGAATGCTGCGTGTGTTCCACCAATCTGCGTTCTTCAGCACACAGCCCCGCCCCTTAAAGTTCCAAGTAATCTGAAAAGTCCTACCCCGGTACTAGGTACTTTTTTCGTGGGAATTTGGGAT
Organism: Chaetodon striatus; assembly: GCA_029783705.1. Taxonomy (NCBI): domain Eukaryota; kingdom Metazoa; phylum Chordata; class Actinopteri; order Chaetodontiformes; family Chaetodontidae; genus Chaetodon; species Chaetodon striatus. Next base: position 22,378,947 of record JAPZEB010000012.1, on the reverse strand, counting down.
TAGGGGGAAATTTTTTTTCCCCGGGTAATTTCGGTGGAAACAATTGGAGGCTTTTCAATTGCCCGGGTAAATGAAAAAAGTTCCTGCGGTGGAAAAGGAGCTATAGTATTCACCAAGCCACCTCTCTCCTTCACTCTCTCTCTCCTCAGTTTCTGAGGAAGTTGGTTCTTCTTCATTTGCTGACATTCCTGGCCTATTACTGGAAGAGGGATCCCCCCTCAGTCGCTCTTCCTGAGGTTTCTACCATTTTTTTTTTCCTTTTAAAGGGTTTTTTTGGGGAGTTTTTCCTTATCCTCTGTGAGGGTTCAAAGGACAGAGGAATAAAATAATAATTCAATAAAATTAAATTGAATTGAAACTTTAGGTCTCCAGTGTGTCATCTATGTGATATTGGTAAAACATGTTTGTTTAACATATGTGTAGTGTGGCACATAGGGGCAACATGTACAAGCTAAAGGGTTAAGGACCCAGAACTGACTCCAGAGAGACCCCTCTTTGAAGTCAACTTAAAACTATAGATGTTTAAGGTTTGCTCCGAATTAAGCAATTAGCTATTGAGCCAGAAAGATCTACATTTAACAAACTATATATTTATCATATATCTTAATCATACTCCGGCTTCCTCCCACAGTCCAAAGACATGCAGATTGGGGATAGGTTAATTGGTGACTCTAAATTGCCCATAGGTGTGAATGTTTGCGTGAATGGTTGTCTGTCTCTATGGGGTGTACCCTGCCTCTCGGCCAGTGTCAGTTGGGATAGGCTTGCTAGAGCAACTTTCTGTAGGACCTGTTTTTCTACTGACTTGCTACTGAACTACACCCGCCAACTGTATCACCGTGCAGGAGGAAGAATGCATCTACTGCTAGCTCACCGAGCACCACTGAGCTAGCTAACATTACAGTTAAGCCAAGGAGGACGCTATAAATGTTTACATCTGGTGCTGTCACGAGCACGAGCCTTTTGTCCATGAGTAGATGCATGCCTCCTTCTGTGTGGTGATATGGATGGCAGGTGTAGTTCAACAGGAAAAAGGAGTTTTCGCTAACAACAAAGTATGTGAATTAACCAGAGTAACCAGATCATGATTCCTAGAAAGAGACATTGCTGTTGAGTTTTCGAAGACATTTTTTTGAGCACGACAAGCGGAGTGCCATCTAGTTCCATTATATTCAAGAGAAGGCAGACAGAAGATGGCTGATATCTCCAACACTCAGCAACTCATACCAAAACAGACTGATAAATAGCACTATGGGTAAGAGGAAAAATATGCAGTCTTGATTTTGGGTGAATTAAACCTTTAACATGTCAGGTTACATGGAAAGGCTACATTTTTGTTAAGTTCATCAAAAGACATCAGATATGTGACTTGAGTGTGTGACCGCACCAGAGTCACATCACTATATAGGTCAACCCTGGTAACATACCATATTTGGTTCATGCAGAATCAACACCACATACCAGAGGTAAACACACCCTGAGTATAGATACATACTGTACTGTACGTCATGCCCTTGATCATGACTGACCAAGAGTAAACAGTTCAACTGGCAAAGTTTAGTGTGTTTGTTATTTTCTTTCTCGCCCTCTCTGTCTTTCACTTGCTCAGTCTCTTGCCCTCTGTGTTTTTGGTGACAGATGGCCACTGTAAGCAGCTCTGTGTCACTGGTTTAGTGGCCTGGTTCCTTTTTGGAGTGATTATGTAACTCTAACCCCATCGCCCCTCGCCAATCCTCTCCCCTCGCCTGCCCCTCCTAGTGTGTCTTTTTACATAACAATTTATGTAGAGCATTGCCTTTTACCAGTTTCCTTTTTCCCTTGGTGAATGCTGTACATGGAGGCACTGGAATCTGATCCTGCAGAGTGGTATCTACCCTGTGTTCCCATTGTTGGTGTGAACCATTAAGGAAATTAGAAAGCGGACATGGGAAAATCTGGTTGTTGTGTGTTTCATCTTGCTCAGAACATGGCTCAAAGTGAGAACCTCTCACCTTCTGTTTACTCATTCCTGAGTTTAGATGACAGTTCCAGTGTGGTTTGAGTTTTTGCTCAGTTTTCATCAAATAATAAAGAATAATTTGGCATTTCGGGAAATTGGCCTATATTCTTTCTTGACTGGGGTCTTATTGTTACAGTGGCTAGTGAAGAGTTACTTCACCTGTCCAAGAAATACTCACTTAAAACCACACTTATAGTTGTTATGTTTCAGTTTTTGTAAGGATTAAAATAAAATCAAGGATAACATGCTAATTAGGGAGTTTTATTCATGGTTTTTACCTCTGGGCGGAGCCAGGCTAGCTGGTTTCCCTCATTTCCAGTCTTTTTGCTAGGCTAAGCTAATTAGCTGCTATTGCTGTAGCTCCAGCTTGGTACTGTATTACCGTACAGACATGATTGTGGTATCGATCTTCTCATCAAACTCTCAACAAGAAAGCAAATAACAATATTCCTCAAAATGTTAAATCACATTAAGATAGAGACTTGAAAATTAGCTGAAATGAAGAAAGAAAACCAAACATCTGATAATAGGATAAAGACAAGACAAGAAAAATAATTTTCTATGACGTCAAGGAAATTTGGAAAATGAGCAAAGTATCAAATCACACTGGATTTGTCTTTTGACACTTTATCAAAAGAGTACTTCACCTCTCAAATGATATTTGTATAACAATTACTCACCTCGTGTTACGTTGAATTCATGAAGGAAACTTTGTTTTTCTAACGTCTGCACAGTGAATGAAGAAACCAAAAAACTAAGAAAATTCTAAACATCCATTTACACCTCTCACACAACATGTGCCGTATAATCCAAGTCTCAACAACCCTTTCCATTGCGTTACTGAACTGAGAGTGAAACTTACCTATGCTCTTATCAAAGCCAGACTCCTTTGACAAAAACAGTAATTTTACCTCGCTGAACACGAGAGCTACTGTTCTACCACTGCCTCGATCACTTTGTTTGTTTATGTTATTGTGACTTTGACTTTGGTGTTTTAAAGGGCTAGTTTGGATTCACTAAGGTCACACAGTAGTAGTTGATAGACGTGGACCCCTGTGACTTCAATTCGTTAAGATTTTTCTTTGTTTTTGAATTCTTTTATTCACTTGAGGCATGCAAGAAAAAAAATCTCAAATTCAATGTAACATGAGTTAAGTAATTGATACACAAATGATCTTTTGGGGGGGTTGAAGTGTTCCTTTAATGGTATTAATCGTCAGCTATGTACACATCTTCTGGCTCAGCTCTCTAAACCCACCACAGCCATAATGCTTCTCCGTGATAAACAGAGCAGTAAATGCATGGCACTTCACAGCAAACAGACCTTTGCATGGCCACTTGAAATAGTTGAATAGGTACAAGATGTGGTTATTAACCTGACTTTAGGTTATTGCTTGCATGAATACTAACCCTGTGTTTGTATTTGTTGGACCACTGTGCTTACACTCCTCACTGCACAGCAGCTGGATCAGAACCAGCCTGAGAAGCTGCTGGAGGACCAGAAGAGGGTAGGTACTCACAGCATGGCAGCTTAACTCAAAACTTAAATACTTCAGAGATTCAGTGTGACATATCACATTTTAGACATGCAATAGATGTGCATTTTGAATGAAAAATTACCTTTTTGTGCCCTTTTTTTTCTTCTGCTTTTTGTGTTTCTAATCCGTCCCCTTCACTGCTTTAAGTAACACCAGCTGACTAACCGAAAGGAAGAAGAAGCAAACAATTTTAATAACCACCATATTTCCCTCAGCCTTCTTTCTGTAATGATGTTTATGGCAATGCAGGGACTTTGCAGAGCCTCAGGTGTTCCCAGTAAAGAGGCAAGCTCTAATATTGATATTCTAGAAGAACAATATCGATTGGAGTTCATCAATATATAATTATCATCTCCAAGAGAAGAACATTATTTAGCAAGCAGGCAAGCAGGTGTTCAATGGCTGCTCAGCCGTGATAAAATATCCCCCAACAAGCAGTTCTCATCATACTATGACAGGCAGTAGGCAGCCCTGCATCTGTTTGAGGAGGGGAGTCATTTTACCATATCTAATCAATCAATTACTGACCAGCTAGAGACTCAAAATGACCACAGAGAGAGACACAAAAATAAACACGAAAGGGGGCAAACAACCACAAAGGAAGGAAAAATAGAATGACCTCAAAGACACACAAAACCACAATAGATGCATAACTACAAACAGTCATGGAATAACAAAAAAAAGAGAGACAAACCCACCACAAAGTCTGCGTGGTGGGGCCTTCTGCATAGCTGTTCCCAGAGGCTCATTGTATCACAATCTGCCCCTACCCCGCCTCAATCTCAGGTATCAAATAAAACAGAACAAAAAGAAAAAGAGAAAATTTATCAAAATAAATAAATAAATACAAAAAATAAGTGAGTCATACTATTCAAAAGGATTCAGTTATCTAACTGTCCTGCTTAAGTGTCTCTGAGAGATAAACAACATATTTTATCAAGCTGTTAAAGAACCTCTAAGAGAGGACCTCAGTTTTCTTGCTTCACATTGTACAGAACCTCCTTGATCCGTCCATCGTAAACTGGGGACAAAACATGCTTCCAAATTAAACTCCTGGCTAGCAGGGTGCTGAAGGCCACAGCATGGCGTGACCCAGCCAAGAGCTCCTTGTCATGTGGGATACCAAAAATGGCAGAAAGGGGATTTTGATTTATTGCTATATTGTAAGCTTCTTGTCATGTGCTAAATATTTTAGACACAAAGTTTGTCAATTTTGGGCATGACCAAAACATTTACAGGGTTTACAGGGGACTGACCACATCTGTTACAGGCATCACAAACACTGGGGTATATTTTTGACAATCTGTGGTGAGTATAATGACTGTTTGTATTACTCACCAACTTTTTCAACAAGTTTAAAAAGACAGCATAATTGAAATTCTCTTTTCTGGTTTCATAGCTTCAGTCAGTGATGCAGGGTGTGTTTGTGCCAACAGTTTAGATGACATTTAGACAGGATACAATAAGGATTTGGCTCATGACTCAAGCCTTGACAAAAAGGGCAGTATTCTCTAATGAGACCAGGGAATCATCCTCTACGCCTGATCATACAGTTGACTAACCTCCTGCCAATAAAAGATGAGAATAGTGTTCTTCACACCTCCTCCTACATAAACTAATCTTGACCTCCAGAGTATAACTATGGCAGCGGAGCTTACATAACGCCGCTGTCGTCTATCATGGACCACCCACAGTTGACAATGATTTGCACATAATCACGCACGAAAAAACTCTCTCTTTCATTTCCTTCACTTTATCCCATGGGAGGTCTGTCAGGTAGCTATGGGCTGCGGTTGCCATAACAACGACAAAGTCGTGCTGCTGACTGCTCAACAGTGGATGAGTCACAGTGTGGGAGGGCTGGCCCCAGGTCTGTCAAAGTGAACATCAGGACCTCACATTGTCACTACAGGGTCACTGCTGCTGCTGTTCATAAACGCAGAGCAATGTTGGTTGTGTGGGAGGTTAATGACAAAAACTTTAGGTCATGTCTGCAACATTTTTTTTCACAGAAATGTAGGAATTTAAAATAAAACATTAATACAAAGTTTCTCTGTAATTATGGATTGCAGAGCATGGTTGTAATCATGTTCTGAGGTCAGTGTGTTGGTGTCTTTATATGCATCTCAAATGGACAATATATCATTGATGATGCATGCCATCCCTGTTATACAACATCTCTCCCTGTTGCTGACATCACATCATTACATCCTTTCCTTTCTTTCTCTCTCATAGGGTGAGGCACTGAGGCAGATTCTGGTGAACCGTTACTATGGCAACTTTCATCGAAGTGGTGGGCGGAGGGACAGCCTGACGTCATTCAGCAATGGCCCCCTCAGTCCGGTAGGACCCGGCAAAAACCAGTCAGGTTGGACAGTTGTTTCTGCTTTTCAACACCTAACACAGAAGTTAGTTGTTAATTCTTTACAGCAGGACGTGTAACTTAGCATGCATGAGTCCAGAAAAACACTGATTTCAACATCTCTAATTGAGCTGATGTTTCTGTGAAGCCTCTGCCAAAGAGAAGCATGACTTTGCCTCAAGCAGTGACTACAGCTGCTATCTGGAGGGCAAAGTCTAGGTAAACCTTTTCCTTTTGGTGAGCCAAAATGTTTTCCACCCCTGAAGTCATAGTAAAGCAAGGTTCTCTCAATAATGTTATATAAGTTTGGGACTCTGTCTGTCTGGCCCTGAGTCACTTATCAGCTCCACAGTTGTGCTGTGAGCTGCCCTTTGAGCACGCAGAGCATAACACTCTTATCACTACCTGATAATGTGGTCATTGTGTTACTATATCTGCAGTCAAAATACTGAAGCAATGCATCTCTGTGCAGTGTTTCTTCCTTTTATTTGAGCTATTGGTTCTGATATGTAACCTCTATGATATAACATTTTATCTGCATGTAGATTTTGGAGGACACGTTGGTGCCAGTGGTTTGAGCTGTGAGTGTTTTTCATATAAATTCAGTGTTCCAGTGTTGACCTAGTGACCAGAACGGCTTCTTGTCTGCTGTGGTACGAACGGCAGTATTTTCACATGTGTTAGAGACACCATAATACATGCATATTATACACATTATATAATTGTTATGAATGAGTCAGACATTATTGTTGTATTTTTAACTGAACTCAAAGACACAGAGTTGAAAAAAAAAATGACCCAGGTTCCCGGTTCACCATCTCTCCCATGTACACCAAGACGTTGGCAAACTTCCAGACTACAGGAAGTATACCCCTCCCCGGTGTGCTCCACTTTTCACTGTTGCTAGGTGACAAGCTGCTACTTCCCGTGAAAACAGCCTTTGCACCTGTTGCAGAAACAAGAGCCAGGCGGAGAATTCCATATGTACCCTGAAGCCGAGGCCTTAGGGGGGAAATGTGCAGGCAAAGTCATGTACAGTGAATTACACAACTGTACAGTTACACTGGTTAGTACAGGGTTAGCATCACAGCAGTAATAAATCTAAGTGGTGGCCTGTTTAGGTAAAGTAATTTGAACATTGTATGTGCCATATAATCTGTCCTTTATCATAACCCAGATCTAATAAATGTCTCACCCTATATGATCAAAGAAATCACATCTTTTTCCTCCTTTAATTTTAGGTTTCTGTGTGCAATATTGTGTCATGTCTCAATATCAAGCTTAAATATAAAAAATAGACAAATAAACTAAAATATAAGTTTGAGAAAATTTTGATTACAGAATTATGTTTAGCATCAGAGGTGTGGACTGGAGTGGCATGACCTGGACTTATGTCACAAATTTGATGACTCTAGACTCAGCTTGATCAAATCAAAAGACTTGCAACTCGACTTGGACTTAAACACCAATGAATCGTAGCTTCACTTTGACTTGCGCAGTATGACTTGAAAATACTTCAGACATTGCCACAAGACCAAAGATTTAAAAATATGTTGTGTTAAAAAGTGTGCCACAAATCAATAAATGTCCTGAATCAACAAAAGTCAATGCTATTTATTCCCAGGAAGTCGACACTTAATTCCCCAGATCCGCTTTGTTTGAACCAATCCAACAGCATCCAGTCTAATTGCACGAGAGAGCCATGAAGAACTAACATTATGTTAAGCGCCAATTGGACAAAAGATACCAAAGATAATTTTGTTCACATACAAAAACTATGCAATGGTCAATAAATTGCAGTAAGCAAAGCGTACAGGTCAAAAATTACAGACAGAGAAATAACAGCTTCCAACAAACTTGCTTTGAACATTCTAACAAATTTAAAAAGCATTCATAATTTTTGTAAATTTAGTATGTTATTACTTGTCATTTTGCTAAAATGGCATTGCATTTGCTGAAACGTGCAATATGACTCGTTTAGGACTCAGATCTCGAAATTAAACACCTTTAAGGGGCAGTCTAAAATGAGAAAACAAATGGTCATGAATACAAAATGTATCAGGTGCCATTGCAGATAAAGTAAGATGCCAGCAACCACTGTATTACTAAATAAAGACTAAAATTTTATTATGTAGTGTAATGGTAACTCATTTAACGTCCTGTCAGGATTATGATGTAGACGTGTTGGCTGTTTTCTTTTAATACCTGCAAGTTGATTTGTAATCACAATTTTAGCCCCTGTATAAATGCAGTGAGTTTTGCTTCTAAACTATATTTGATTAGATTTGATACATAGTCTGAATGGACATTGAAAGTTATTAATGTCATGAGCCATTTACCTGATGATTCTGATCTGGCCTGTCAAACTGTCTCCCTCTGGCAGCATTAGGGGGTCCTGGGGGCCTGAGTCGTGGGGAAATGACCCTGGCGGAGGTACAGTGTCACCTGGACAAAGAGGGAGCGTCTGACCTGGTAATCGACCTCATCATGAACACCACCAGTGACCGAGTCTTCCAAGAAAGCATCCTCCTGGCTATTGCATTGCTGGAAGGTGGAAACACCACCATCCAGGTCAGTTAACCCTCAAAGCTCTCACCGTGTGGAAACTTAAGGGACATCTTTTTGTCAGCTGTCTGGACAACTCAACTGCGAGAACATGTGCGAATGTTTTAGTAAAATAATACAAATGACACACTTACCCATTAGCCTACACTTACTGTAAGTGATCCGCTGTGTTTTAAGTTCATGGTCAGTTATCTGTTGAAAGGCTCAGCTTATCCTGCAGAGCATCTGTAGATGATCTACAGTTTGGTCGGTAAAAAGAACACAATGTGCCAAGGATGGTTTTCATTACAAGAGGATCTGCAGTATGTGGGTCAGTGTGCCACTATAGCTGCACATATTCTGTGCATTACCAAGGCAGCTCTCCTCCCCCTCATATCTAACACTGCATCGTCTGGCTCAAAGGCCGGGCCAGCTGCTAATCATGCCAGTCAATCAGTTAGTAGATATAAAATATTCTTCTTTTATGACTTTGGACTGTCTCGTGTGCATCAGGTGACGCAAACGACAACTCTTTCCCTATTTTCTTCAACTTGAGCCACTCTGACCCCTCTATCTGTCTGTCCGTCTTTTGATGTCTGTCGATCTGTAGCACCGTCCGTCGATCCCCCTGTCTTTCCATCTGTCTGTCCGTCTGTGTGTTGTTGTGTAAGCACGGGGCTTGCATAATCAGATTAGAGCGAGGAAGCCACTGTGGCGGAGATAATGCTTCGGCTTCCCACGGCTGCCGCAGAGCTGCGTCACGTGATCCGTCTGTGTTACATAAGGCCTGTGTGAATGAACAATGAGGAATGTCTCAGCCTTCAAAACATTCCAGCCTCTCTCCCGCTCCCTCGCGCCTCTCTCGCCGGCCCAAACTGGGTCATGCTGGGCCTCCGGAACTGGGGCAGTGGGGAGAGAGGGCGGAGGGATGGGGGAACACAGTGGGGATTGAACCCTTGCGTTCTTAAGTTTGTTCTGAAAAGGGAGGTTTCTTTTGGGGGGTAACTGCTCTGTATGCAACTGTAAAAATGAATCACATTGGTATAAATATTTGTGTTCTTTGAGTTACTTGATAGCTTTCTAAAACTTGAACAGGTTGATTGTAAGGTTTTTTTTTTAAAAAAATAAAAGGAAGCATGAGGTTCTTTTCACTGAAATTCATAAATCAAGCATACCTTTTCTGCAAACTTAAAGTGACACTGTGAGAGAAAACACTTATTTTGGTCTCTGCTCTCTTCAAGAAAGCACTCCAAGGATAATAACAGTTGGTTTTTGTCAGTGTCTTCATCTGACATGCCGCGCTGAGCACCTGTTGAGTCCGGTTCTCATGTAACTCAGTTAACTATTTACTCATGACCTACATAGCACACAGAAATAAACCGCACAGAGTACCTTCAGGATTGCATGCACAGTCACTCCCTCACACACACACACACACACACACACACACACACCCCAATGCATAGGTGTCCTTGGAAGACTTGGATATTTTACAGTCAGTGCATTTTAGTGCTTTCGAGCCTTGTTGGCTCCTCTTTTATGTCTGTCACATGCCAGCTCTTCTGTGACAGCTACAAGAGAGCTCAAACAGCTGTAAACTGTGTTGTGACATGGCGACTTGTGACATTTCGCTCCTCAGCCATCTGGCGTGTAACCGCGTGGCATGCTGCTCTGTTTCCCTCCAAAACTCTTGCATCGCAGGCGCATTTTAACCGATATTGCAAAAACAAAAAAGTAGGCAAACTCTCTTTCAGGTGGAGGGATAATGAGATAGGTGGCTGGATTGTAGAAAGAAGGAAGTTGGAGCAGAGCAGAGCTGCGTTTGGTTTGCATGCGGTGCTGCCTGACATGAGAGGGAGGGTGAGAGGGAAAGGGAGCGCGAGTATAAATAGCTGTTACATAACATCCCTTTGTTGATGCCAAGTGGCGGAACGGAAGGAGAGAAGGGAAAGCGCTATGACCTTGTTTTTCAGTGTTGTCCGCCCCCACCTCGCCCCACTCCTCTCCGTCTCATTCCACTCAGGGTTTGTCTCCATGGATACAGACAGGCACTGTGTTTACCCAACACTACAGGGGGGCCCCTGAGATGCTCTTCTCTCTCATCCTCTTCTGTTACTATCACTCCATTCTCTCCTTGACCACCATGTGTTGTTACTTCATCCATCACGTCATCCCTCCATCACGCCGCTCTTGTCCCCGCTTTTCCAGTGATATCAAAACACAGATGGTGTCTTGATACGGCGGCACAGATTTTGTCAGCGGGTGTGTTAAAAAGACCAGCATCGAAACACTACAGAGGCAGCGGTGTGGTTAAGACGTGAAAGTTTGGGGTTTTTTCATTTCAGATTCGTTGTAAGACACAACCTCACACACGATTCTGAAGAAACCATAAAATGAAAGTGTGCTGCTGTGTTTTTTTTTCTTCACTGTGGTGTTCCAGCTTTATGTACAAGGTTTTGTCTTTGTTTCAGTGAGTCACTCATCCACTAAACTCAGCTCAGTTCTTAGAAACAGGCGGTTTAAAAAAAAGACTCTCAGTTTGCTGCTGCAGGTAAAGACTTTCACCTCCAGACACAATAATTAATACCTCTTACATGGCCAATATAGTCACCTTGCAACCACCATCAATCAAACAGACTCACCTCTCCTGCAGTGAAATATAATTGCTCAGCTAACCCTGATCCATACGATGAAATATCCCTGCCAGCCCTGCACCGTTAGCTCGCCTGCACAGTGAGACTGAACACAGTGTCTCTAACCTGGGATATCCCAGTGATGAGGACTGCGACATTAATAAAATCATAGGAGGCGGAAAATGAACACGATTACATAAGAATAAAGTTGGCGGTCGTCAGAGTTTTAGGGAAGAATACAGTAATTCTGCATGTGTGATATGTGGGTGTGTCCTCTCAGAAATTGGCATGTGCCTGTGCCGGAGACAGCTGACCTAGTTTTGTGAGTGTAAAAGTCAGTGGGCGTATTAGCGTATGCGCTCTCCAGCTTGCGTGTGCTTGTACTGTACAAGTGTGTGTCTGTGTGGCTTATGTAATGGTAAAAGGCGGGGGGTGGGGGGCTCTTCTCTGTGTTTGCTCTGGTCCAATAAATGTGTGTTAACCTGCTGGGCCTCATGCCTCACCCTCTCCTCACCCCTCCTCACCCTCCTGCGTGTTGGAGGACACTGTTATGTAAGCAGAGACAGACAGGAATGACCATCACTGCCCCCCCCCACCCTCACCCACACCTCTCTCCTCAGGCATGCTGTGAGTTGTGAGCTGTGAGTGGGTTGCCAGTGGTGCAGCTAATCCTCCTCCCTGCACTCTCCACTCTGTCATCAAGTTGTTTATTACGTGATGGCCTTGCTCGGCAGCCCCCCCCCCTCCTCCTCACGCTGCTATCTCCTCGTCCCTGAGTGTTGGCAGAGTGTGTACGTGCAGGAGGGCTGCTGCTTAGTGGTGGAGGGCCGGGGTGGGGCACAATAAGGCTCTGGAATCTGCCTCGGGGCACAAGCACACAGTTATGTCATTGTTTCTATGGAAGAAACTCGGTCGCGAAGCTATGTGAGCTCTGCTCTCCTAATGAGCTGCACACACTCTCTTGTTTGGCTACCTAATTGGCTGGTGACTATTTTGAATGGAACGGTTTAGCGGTGTGTTTAACATTAAATTCCAATAAACCTCTTGGTACAACAAACACCCTCACAGTGTCCTTGAAGTAGGAGAAACAAGGCTTGTTTTGTCTGTTTTCCTTGTGACTATCATTTATTTGTTTCCTCCAGTAGCCCAGTTTTACATCTAACCTGGAAAGACAGATGGTTATGTAACAACTTTGAGAACTGCCCTACATACTGTCTGTTACTCCCTCATTCCCTCTCTGGTGTCTGTCTTTTGCCTCTAGCTCTTTTTCTTCCCGCTCCCCACCGTCTCTCTTTCTCTATCTGTGTAAGTAGGCCAGGCTTCTCCCTCTCGTGTCATTTTTCACCCCGTTAGTGTGGTGAGGCCGCTTCTGCTGGTCGAAGCCTTTCCATAGGCTGCAGCAGATAACAGCTCTTACATAATCAAAACAACAGCCCTGTGGGTTGGGACACGGTGTATGCATTGCGCCGGCAGGCTCGAAAGTGTTCCAATTTTGCATGACCCCATTCCACAGCAATAACTGCAGCGTTTAAACCCTCCCCTCGCACTAAATCCAGACTTGCTTTGCTGTAGTTATATAATGTTTTGTGAAGGTCCAGTCAAGACCGTTTTCCTCATATTGAGCGATGATTTATTTGTGAGAATAGAATGTGTGTGCAAAGACAAGACACAGAATTTTAAACATAACCAGATTTTCAAGTCCGTGCTTCCTGTTCCAACATCACGTTTTGACCTCAGTTCACTGCACTCTAAATATCAGTTGCATAATAAAAACTTGGAGGGAAAATAGAGTTGACTGTGTACTGCATGTGATAATTCATATCAGGTCTGAAACTAATGACTAATTTCAGTATCAGTAAATCTGTTTTGCTCATTTTATCTTAAAAATGTGTGGAAAAAAGCAAAAAAAAAATTGTTCATCATAATCCAAGTTTACATCTTCAAATTATTTGTTTTATCCAACCAACAGGCTGAAACCCAAAGATATGAAACACTGAAATGGTATAAAAGTGCAGTGGCTCATTTGAGAAGCTGGAACTTGAGGAACTTATGTGTTTTTGCTTGAAAAATGGTGGACATGTTTAGCTGATTATCAAAAACTGTGTTTATGAGACAATAAGATTTTATTTTTTCTGTTCTTGTCTCTCGTGTCCAGCGTTCGTTCTTTTGCCGTCTGACAGACGACAAGAAATCGGAGAAATTCTTCCGTGTCTTCTACGACCGTATGAAGGTGGCCCAGCTGGAGATCAAAGCCACAGTGACAGTAAATACCAGCGACCTGGGAAACAGGAAGAGAGATGATGACAGCCAGGACAAAGACGTCCCTGTTCGCAAAAAAGGTCAGAGGTCACGCACTGTGATCCCAAGTATGAATTCATGTCAGGTTGTTACCAAAAGACACTCAGACAAGCTACAAATTATAGATCATTAAAATGTGTTTGCAAATGTAGAGCAGAAAGAGGATATTGTGGTTTTCGACTGCATCATGAGTCTCTTCTTGGCGCCTGTCTGTGTTTAGCCAGAGACTCAGCGGTGGTGATGACAGAGGATGTCAGAGAGCAACTATTAGAGGCCTCGTCTGCCACGAAGAAGGCTTTTAACTCTTACCGGCGGGAAGCAGACCCTGAGGATCACTTCAACTCAGCTGACGGCCAGCCCAGCGCTGGGGACAAGAACCAGGACGAGGGAGAAATGAGTTTTGTTATCATCATCATGCAGCCCATCCTTCGCTTCCTCCAGCTGCTTTGTGAGAATCACAATCGTGATCTACAGGTGGGACAGACTGATCCTCCGACTCTGTTAGTTTTACAGATATCCATTAGGGTGGATAACACTTGGCTCCAGTATCTTCCTTACTCTGAGTCATGGTTGTGACATCTTGTCCATCACAGGTCTAATGGTTTTATTACCAGAGCTAAATCCCTTAAAGATCCCCTCCAGTAAAAATCAAGCTTTTAATCCTGTTAACATGCCATGGTACAAGACATATCGTGAGCAAAATAAGCAGTCAACACAATGAGCATTTCCTCCTTGGAACTGCAATGTACCAGTGACAGTCTCATAAACACAGATTCAGACAGGCAGGATTTCATGTGTCACATTTCCAATCTCATGAATTTACGGGATGAGGCTTTCCATATCATTAGTATAATGATAGAACAAGTAAAATCAGAGGAGAAGCTTTATTCAGCTATTACTTGTATATAAAGCTAATATACTATACTGCTCTGACATTGTTACTGTAACATTGTAGCAGAAATAATTGTATGTTTACAACCACTGACATTATGTCAGCCATGGCCAGTTACAAGCTAACAAGCTAATTACCAACATAAAGAAAGATGCTAACTAAACTTAGCATTCTGATACATCTGCTAGTTGCCAATTTCGGCTCAAACATGTATGGTGAAATCTCCCTGATGTTTCTTCTAACATTAGCACTGGCTATCTTGATGCACACTGTCTTTTGCTGGTCAAGCTGCTACACCCAGCAGTGGAAAGAAGGGCACAAGGCCAGATCCAGGATTTCTCAATGAGGGAGAAAGAGTACATCTGCCTCCAGGCCCTTTTATCAGAATTTTTTTTTTTTTTACTTTTTATATGGGAAAACCATGGTTAACAAAATACTAATCATAGCAAAGTATTTTTACACACTTAAAAACATGTCTGGAGCACGACTTAAATCATTATTGTTATTTCTATGAGACGTCAGGCCAGACTTCTTAAGGCTATGGAGACTGCTTCTCTGGCACATTCTTATTTAAAGACATATGAAAGGAAAAATCTTGACTTGATTACTTGGGTTCATGTGTTCACTGAGCTTCCTGCTTTTCTCCGCGCCTCTCTGTTTCACTGAGCCGAGAAAGGGCAGCTTTCAGTTACTTTCAGTTAATTAACCTGCTGCCATTTCCAAGGAGGCAGCTGGAGAACTTTTATTAGGTTTAGAGCACCATGCAGACCTTAGAGTGATGCCTGCAGCTGTCTTATAGTATTTGATAATTAAAATAATTGTGCTATTTGCGTCTCGGAATTTCTTAAAATATCATTTCCTCTTGTATTTCACAGCACCAACTCAGCTGGTCGTTGTTTCATGGTTCAAAGTTGATTTAATGGCAGTAAAAATATTCCTCTAAATTACTTCCATTCTAGGAATAGCTTTTTCTTTAAGACATAGTTCACCTAAAAATTTTCAAAAATTAATTAACTACTCACTCCCGTGTTACTGAGATCTATACTTCAGTTTTTTTTAAAAGCTCCCACTGAGGTCAGACTGACAGAGGAGTTAGTTGTCATTTATAGCTTAACTGTTCTTTACTGTTTTGCTTTTGATTGATTTACTATTGGTTTGTATTCAGTTAAGTCCATACAGACCCAATCACACCAACCCAACCACTCTTATCTTCTCAGAACTTCCTTCGCTGTCAAAACAACAAGAACAACTACAACCTGGTGTGTGAGACTCTGCAGTTCTTGGACTGTATCTGCGGCAGCACCACAGGTGGTCTCGGTCTGCTGGGCCTGTATATCAACGAGAAGAATGTTGCTCTCATCAACCAAACTCTGGAGAGTCTCACAGAGTACTGCCAAGGCCCCTGCCACGAAAACCAGGTACATAAAGAGACTACACCAGAGGGGAAGTTGAGGCACTGTCTGTCTTTTTTAATTAATGATTTTTTTAAATTTCCTCCAGAATTGCATTGCCACACACGAGTCCAATGGAATTGATATCATTATCGCGTTGATCCTTAACGACATCAACCCACTGGGGAAAAAGCGGATGGACCTGGTGTTGGAGCTAAAGGTGAGTTGGCTGGGTTGGTTTAAGTGAAACGGAGGAGGATCTACGCCTTTGTTTAAGGTAGGGGAATGGGTTAACTCTGGCTTTGGGTCTTGGGCCAGAAATGAGTGTGCAGTTTCCTTTCACAGCAGGATGGAATATCATCAACAGGCTACAAGTATAAGAGTATACATTCATCCGTCTGAGCTGAACTAGCTTTTGTGCTTGTCTGCCAAGACAAATAGCTGCAGAGCGCATTTTCCTAGAGCACCAGGGTTTCTGTCTGTTTTCCTTGGACCTAGAAACTGATGGAGCTTAAGTTCTTATCTTGGAGCTCTCTTATCCCCTTGTCTTTTTTTGTCAGAACAATGCATCCAAGCTGCTGCTCGCCATCATGGAGAGCCGTCATGACAGTGAGAACGCAGAGAGGATCCTGTACAACATGAGGCCTAAAGAGCTGGTGAGGAAATGTTGTTGTGCAGCTGCTTTTCCTATCTTAAATACAACAGCTACCGAGCTGTTGCCCTGGCTGTTCAGTATCACTGAGTAGAGCTGTTCTGATACCAGTATTGGAAATGCCTCCAGTACTGCCTAAAATGCTGGTGAGTCTATGCACCGATCTGATACCACATAATATAGCAATAAGATTTAACTCCCTCTTATATGACATCAAAATGCTGTATTTACTATTTTCAAAATATCCCCAAAATGCTGCAGCCTAGAAACAAATGTTGTGTTTACACTACAAGTGACAGCGCAGCAGGCTACAAGTCATTTTCAATGGAAGCCAGTGACATGAAGCTACAAACTGACGCCCGACACTTGTCACTGCAGATGGGTTTGACGTGCTACAAATCAAACTTTTTAGCTGGCTTCAACTTTTTTTCAGTACTCCAATCATGCGCTGAGGCATTAACCAAACATATTATACATTATACATACATTATGTAGCTTAGTTAGCCAAAACTATGCTAGCTTTCGGTGTATGTAAGTGCACACAGGGATGCAATGGGACAGCGAAATGTAACATTATAATGGGATTCAGACATTGATGTTAAGCATAGATTTTTTTTTTTGGACCAAGCGTAATGGAATAATATGACTAGTCACCACATCTGAGTATCAGTAGATCTGTGTTGTTGGGCAGCAGCCAATATTATAAGTAGAATATCAGGAATCTGTTAGATAATGTGTAGATTATCCAAGGCGCACTTGGATAAGTCACACACCCCAGGGCACAGGCTGCTGAGCAATCCCTGGACATATACATATATATGTATAAGATATAATAGTTGTTATTCCATATTTACTTCATTTTTTTGGCTTTGTGAATTAATTAATTTATTGATTTATTTTTTTACACAAAGGCATTGGATCAGTAGGTATTCTCTGTATTGGCCAATCTGTGTATTTAGAATCAATACCAGGAAGAAAAAATTGTATCAGAACATCTCTATCACAGAGAAATAATATCACTTATTGTCCTGTAAATAGTGTAAAGTTGTGTGTGTTTGTGTGTGTGTTTCCAGGTGGAGGTGATAAAGAAGGCCTATCTGCAGGGAGAGGTAGAGTTTGAGGACACACAGGAGGAGGAGGATAACGGGGAAGAGGAAGAACATGATGCCGCTTCCCCCCGAAATGTCGGACATAACATCTACATCTTAGCCCACCAGGTGTGCCATTCTGAATCCCATGTTAAAAATTCTGTAATATATATATATATATATATATATATATATATATATCTCAATGCAGGATGTATACACAGTATCAATGTAATGTGGCTTACTTTTTGACTGTGTCATCCATACAGTTGGCGC
>JAPZEB010000012.1:22310961-22322910 GCA_029783705.1 Chaetodon striatus | reverse complement strand
CCCCCCCCCCCCCCCCCCCCCCCCCCCCCCCCCCCCCCCCCCCCCCCCCCCCCCCCCCCCCCCCCCCCCCCCCCGGGGGGGCGTTACGTTTCTGCAATGACACCTTGACGGGGTTATCAGTTGTAACCACCATATGAGCAGAGTGTGTAGAATGTAGGTGATTAGCTAGTCAGTAGGACGCCATTACTCCACTATGTCTTTACACAGCAAATAGTTGTTTGCTGCTATATTAATGTTCTGAATGCTGTATAGGCCCTACAGCTTCTTAAAAATAGGCAGTAGTGTTCTAACGACGGTGGTGCTGATGAGGTCCGTTTGCATACATGTTTATACAGCAGGGTTATATCAAGTGACTGTATACTAACTGCCAAAATAGTGCACTATTAATATAGCATGCAGTATCATGTATATTATATGGTATTTGTATATAGTGTGGTGTGAGGTTCGAACATGCTGTATCAATCCAGTGATGTCTAATGTCACTTTAATCCAAAACCCTAAACCTGACTCTATATTTAACCGCAACCTGAATCCTTACATGAACTTTAGATAGTGTCATCTAAAGATATATGTACTTAATGTATAATGATACTGACTCTATTCTGAGCCTCATCTATTAGAAAAAAGTGTACTTTTTTTGGTAAAGATATATTTTAGGGTGAATTTAACCGGGTTTCTAATGGCCTATATTTGATAAGCAGACTTGGACTGTCAGTACTGCAGATACATTTAGTGTGACCTAAGAAATAGCTTTCCAGGAAGCTCTCAGAAAACATACTCACTGCACAACCATGTAGTAGTCTTGCAGAAACTCTGCCCACTGCTTCTCCTCTACCGAGGGTGGTGTTTCTACAGTTACATCAATGTCGCCGTGCTCCAAAACACTGAGAAACTCTTGACACACGTGCAAAGCTGTGTCAATTATTCCTGGACCAACAAATCGATGCTCCACGTTATCCAACTCTGCAGAGAGACACAAGATTTGTAGCACAGAATCTGTTACATTTTTCTTGTCTTGCATTTCATATCATGGCATTTCTATTACCATCAGAGACACTATTTCCGCCCTTTTGTTCCTCGACCTGTGTTGTTTCTTTACCCCATCTACTTGTCTCGACCACATACTGCAGCAGGCTGGTGCATGCTGTCCTCCTAAAATCCTCTTCATCATCATCGAGGATAAGACAAAAGGATTAAAGCACAGGACAGAATGAAAGGGCATGTAGTTTTGTTTAAGATGATCACTGATACAACTAAGACAGCTGGTGAATCTATTTTTTTCATGTTCCATTTACACCTGGACACATATGTGCATTTTGATGGAGCCAACAGAGCCATGCAGCAGACCTATGAATGCATGTTTTTCATCCTCTGCCCCAAGCCTGTAGCATCTTGGGAAGAAGGAATCAGGATCTGCTGTATCAAACCACTGAAGGTTACGCAGGTTCACACAGAGCCCGACCTGAAAGAAACAGACATATAGCCTCTATACATAGGAGATTGAAGGTCCTAGTTGACCTGTGGCCAAATTTGAAAATTGCATTTTTTGCTACTCAATCATTAGAAACTCTTAAGAGATGAGACCTTGGTAGTAAATGACCCAGAATTTGCATAGTGGTTGGTCATTTGGTCATTCTGCAAGGAGCGATGGTCTATGTCATCCCGACGTGTTGTCCAGTAGAAATATGTTGTTTCATTTCGAACCAGGCGGGACTAGAGAAGGTTGAGAAATGGTTAAGGTGACGAGCTGTATGAGTTAGAACAACAGCATGATGGAAAAAGACTCATGGAATTAAAGGTCCAGTGTGTAAGATTTAGGGGGATTTAGTGGCATCTAGTGGTGAAGACTGCAGATTGCAACCAGCTTACACTTCTAGTTAGGATTCCTTTAGTGTTCATTGTTCAGGAGGTTTTTACTGTGAGCCAAATTCTCTGAAGAAGATTCTTCCTCTCCAAAAAATGGACCTAAATGGCTCTATCAATAGCCAGTGCTGGGTTTGTCCATTCTGGGCTACTGTAGAAACATGGCAGAGCAATGTAACAATCTCCAAAGACGAGGACCTGCTCCCTATGTAGATAAAATGGCTCAGTCCAAGGTAATGAAAACACAATTCTTCTTTTCAGGCGATTATACATTAAAGAATACATACTTATCATTTTAGACTCCATTTTTGCCAATATACCCCATAAATCCTACACACCTTTAAGTAATGCAATTATAACAAGAACAACACATCTGACTGCTGTCAGACTATGCAGGATGTCAGTGTCATGCTGGTCAACTCGAACGTTGTCTTACCATGAGGTCATACATGTCATCAAAGTTCTCCTCTTTCTCGCCTTCATCTGCTCTCACTGTAAAGAGATAAGTAAAGAGTGTGCGTGTGTTTGTGTGTGTGCATGCATGCATGCAGGCTTATATGTGTACAGGGGTGTGTTAAGAGGGTAGGGGTCTTTGTTGTAGGTTGGTGTCTGTAATGTGGTACACAGTGTATCATTTATCAGGTGTAGGAGTATCCATGCATCCATCTAAACTAGTGCTCCAGTTACATATAGGCTGGCCCCTCCTTTGTGCTGTGACTGAAGGGAGAGTATTACTGATCTCTCTATTACATTTTATTTAATGAACTAACAGACAAAATATGACTGATTGATAGTATTTTGCTAGTAACTGCGTGCAAGGTCCTATAATACACATCTGATCTGAGTATCACAGTCACCTATATACAGCCGCTTTTCCTCCCTCAGACTGAGACTAGTGAGATTTCACTGCGTTATTGGCATCAACACTGCATCTCCTTTTCTCAAAATAAATGTTTGTCTTTGGTAGCTCAAGGACTTTATCCTTCATTGTCTCACCAATAACATCAGCACTGACATCACCATCATCGCCATCCTCCTCCTCATTGCCATGGCAATGAGGTGGTCTCTGGGCAGGAAGGGGCAAACGACGTTCCACCCACCCTCTGGCCCACAAGGCAGCACGGATCACAGGGTAGGGTCCCTGCACTGAAAACACTTTCCTTAGCTGAGAATGAGTGAAAGAGAGATATAAAGAGTCAAATAGGACACCGAGTGCGTAAGGAGGATAGTGGGCGAAAATGCAGAGGTGTTCCAGTGACGTCTGATTTGTGCATACGATCACCTTCACTGCTTTCTCCACCAGCGTTTTAGCTGTTTTTAGCCTGTCTGGCTTGATTGCTGGCAGGCTTGGCACACTGCGACGTAACCTCCCCTCCACTGGAGCCACTGTGGATTGTAATGCCGAGACACATTGCAGATTGCAGTATAAAGTTACTGTGTGCATGTGTGTGTGTGTGTGTGTGTGTGTGTGTATGCAGGTGTCTTACCTGGAATTTGTTGCATGTTACTTTTTTATAGTGTGCCCCTCAGCTCATCAACATTCAGTGTTCTGTTCTCTGGGAGGAGGAATATATTCAAAGGCATTATTTTCACATCACATATTCAGACAGACAGACAGATAGACAGATAGATAGATAGATAGATAGATAGATAGATAGTAACAGTCTCCTCTGTAGTTGAGGAATAATCAGAGAAAACATTATATAAACTGTATGGTACGTGGCGCCTCTGTAGCTTCTGAAGAAGGATGTAAATTGGGTCAAGCAGGCATCTAAATCTGGACAGGGCTGACTGTCAGCTTCTCATTCACATACCCATGCGCAAAACGGCGCGCTGGCGCACATGGGCAGACATGCACTCCATGCACAATTAAAAGAAGAAGTGGAAGAAGACAAGTATGTATACTATGGAAACACTACAGTAGGCTATATCCACAATGCACGACCGTGGATTTACGGACTAGCTCTCTGTATTACAACTATGACAGCGGTTAAACAAACTGCTCCTAAAATACATCTGAAAGAACACCAGGAGAAATTTTCCTTTGAATATTAATATACAAACCTAATCTCGTCACCTCCCCAGTGACCCGACCACTCTGACCATACTGACTCGCTCAGTCCTGCTTCCTTCATGCTCCCGCAGACCGTTCCCATAACAACCGTGCATGCTCCCGCAGAATGTTTATAGTTGCCATAACAACCGTTCCGAGGAGAAACAGGACGCCCGTGCGGGTCGATGAAAAATCCTGCCACCTTTAGCCATGCGTTGAAGAAAGTGGATCACTTATCTGACGCTATCAGTTGCAGTGTGGCTTACACGTGTAGGCGACATGCTCAAGAGCAATTAAACCTGCAGACGCGACACAGCGAGACATCTGTGCGGACATATCTGACTGCAATCTGAGCTCGCAGAGACACTGTCTGAGAGACAACCTGCTGAAATAAATCCAATCAAGTGTTCGACAATGTGGCAGGAGGATAGTCTCATATTTGTTTTGACTGACAGAGTTCATCCTGAGGTCAATGAATGTGGAGGTTGCTCAGTTTCATGTTTTTTGCTTCCTTTCCACTACAGGACAATCTGTACTGCATTTTCAATAATAAGCCTGCAGGTATTGTCATCACTTTGTCGGACATGTGCATATAAGCTTCACGTCATGTGCATGGATTATAGCAAACATACAGCATATCAGCTCCGCACAATGCTTTAGCCTCCCACAAGGTGGCATCCAAGGCCTTCCAGTGTGCTCTGTTACAAGATCAATACTGCTTTCTTTCATTTTATGTGCTCACTGCTGACGTTTGGATTGCCACTGAGAACTATATCGTCATGCCATGTCTTTTCGATAATTTACAGGGTGAATGGGTTATATAATCCATATTGTATCAACACTGATGTTGGCACATACCTTTTTTCAATGGTGGAAAATAACTACAATATACTGCGCTGTACGTAAGTGGTAGTGGTACTTAAACTGTATTTCAATCCTAATAATATAATATAATATAATATAATATAATATAATATAGATACTTCTGCTGGGAGGACTGTTATTTGTAATAGTATGTAAAGGATCTTCCTCCACCACTTCTTCTTTTCACCAAAGAAAATAAATAAGTAAACAAGATCAACATAAAGTTTTGTCAGCTTATATCCAGTGGTTATAATGATTTCAATAGTTGCGTGGATGCAGAGTGCAATACTAAAAGTGACAAGAAAGCAATCACTGCGCACACTGGTCCCAGTTCAGCACATCTCAGCAGCTGAAATGTGAGAAGCTGCCCAAGTGGACATTATATAGAGTGACGTAGTTCTATAGGCTTATAATAGTCTCGGCTTTATTGTGTTGGGTAGCAGCAGTGCGTCGCAGCCCGGTGTGTGCCTCTGCGCTCTGATTGGCTGAAGCTGCAGTGATGCTCTCCGCATCCTGCTCCCACAGCCAGGACAGGAGGGAGGGGAGCTGGAAGCGCGGCCGGGAAAATCATCATAACACAGGGGGGGCAAAATTTATCCTTTTCACCATTTAGCTCATCTGGAGACGGGATGTTTACACTCACTATGTCTGCGGAAACACAAGCAGCTGCTGCTGTTACCAGCTCGTGACTGCTTCTTCAAAACGTCCTAAGACAGCGCTGAGAGGCTGATCAGCCCCCTGAGAAAGTCTCACCTGTACACTCCGTGAACACTGAGCAGGGTAACCCAAAGGCCACGAGCATGCCCGTCAACGACCCCGAGATCACACTGAGCTACCAGGTAAAGTGCCCTTTAAATGTCTAATGCACGGCGCGTTGCTTTGACACTGTGGGATGGCACAGAGCAGCCTGCACACAACCTCCAACAACTCCAGTTCTCAATTTGAAATAGAAACCCATCATTTGCAGCTGGGATTATGGTCTGTGCCATATTTCTGGAACTATTTAATGACAGAAATTTCACCTGTTTTCTTTGCTACAGTTGTATTTTCTCATGCATGTTCCATATTGCTGCAGTGTTTCGAATTTATCAGTTTTCTTTGCACATTTTATGTTTCAGCGGACTCAGTGAGTGTTCTCCCATGATGCTAAGTTGCACTGGGTCTCTTACCCTGCAGAGTGATGCTGTTTGCGCAGGATGTTGTTGATATTGTTATTCCGAGGTGCTAACACGTGCAGTAATTCCGGGGAGCGGATCAAATTGCGATGCACTGGGAAATCACAGTAATATTTTACTGTTCCTCAAGCACACGTGAACGTGTTCTGGCCACACTGATGTGACATTACTGATACATTTTAAACATATTTAATGTCACCTGCTTGTCCTGAAGTCGCGTGTGTGTGAGGAACAACAGCAACGGGACAGTTTGCTGTGTTTTCAGATGGCTCTGAGATGTTGCTTAGACGGCGTGTTGTTTTCTCAGTTACCCTCAAATGACCTTGACGCCATACTTACACCGTGCACCACATACAGTGCTGAGCCTCTACTGACATACATGTGCGTTATTAGCCAATCCAGGCAGCAGGGGGAGGACAGCCTGTGGTCATGAGGTTTGAAGGAGAAAATGGCATGATCCCCAGTTGATGTGTGATCCATTATCAGATCCTGGGTCAGCTGGTGAGATGGAGGTAAAGAAGGGGGCACCAGCACTGACAAATGGACCATTGAGCACATGTTATTCAAGCTGACAGGCGGTAATGTTTGTATAGCTTGATTGTAGATACCATGGCATCCAGTATCATAGCTTAAATGAGTTAATGTAGCCTACCTCAACAGAGTCATGTCATAGTTATTTATAATAACATCTCATCAGAGGGCAGGAGACAGATGGAGGAGTAACAGAGAGGAAGCTGGGAAGTCTCTTATATGATTAGACAGCTGTCAGACAGACAGGGGAAGTTGCCCGGGAGCCTCACTCTTCAAACATTAGGGTTATGCCAGTTTACTGTCACTACAAAAAACTTGTAAGTTTGTGTCTCCAACGTTTCTGAGGCAGTCTGGTCAGTCAGCATGTACCGGGATCTTTGCCATTCTCCCACCAGAAACCAGTCTAAATGTTTGCCAAAGTGCTGATGAGATGTCCCATGTAGTGGGAGAGGTAATCAGATCATTCGCTTGAGTACCAACAGCAAAATGTAAAAAATACACAGCCTACAAGTCATTCAAAAATCCACTCAGCTAAAAGTGAGTAAAATGTTAGCCGAAGCAATGCTTTTGATATGCAGATGTACGGTGGCCAACAAAGGCAAACAGGCAACAGCAGCCTAAAATGTGCTGCAGATTCAGAAACTATGCCATTTCAAAAACATATACAAAAATCCAAAACAAATACAATGGAAGCATACTGCAAATTAATAGGATGCTGCAGAAAGCCTCAACTAATACATTCATGGTGAACATGCTATTAATTAAATTTAAAAAAATGTGCAGCATAAACAGAAATGATGCAAAGTCAAAAACACACTAATTCCAAGAAACAAATAACAGAAAAACACTTCATGTTCAGTCAACACAACGGGAGTTCTCCATAAGTACCTTTTTATATCGCCTCTTAACTCCACTTTCATTCCAAAAACAACCTCACTCTCTTCTCTGGTGTCTCTCTCAGGTTAAAAATAAATCTGTTCCTGTTTTTTTTATTTACAGCAGATTTTCTTATTGTGTTTGTTTGGTTTTCTGTACATGTGTTTGAATTAGCACTGTGCCTGAACCTGTTTTTTTCCTAACGCAAAGGTTTTGTTGTTGCGCATTTGCCCCTGCCGGCCTCTGTACAGAAGGGCACCTTTCCACAGAGTTAATTATTGATGTGTTAATTCCTAAGCAGCACTTTGCAGCATTAATGTTGCAGGTGATACAAGCGGCTCTAATCTTTCGTAACAACTGTAGACACAGCAGTAGGGCACCATCGTCGATTCATTTGAAGTTTATATTCTGGATTATTTGCTTTATAAAATGTCAGAAACCCTGACCATCACAAGTTTATTAAGCTGAAGGTGACGTCTTCAAATTTCTTGTCTTCTCTAACCAACTGTTTGACCAACCATTTTAGGTCAGCGGCCACATACAGCCCAGTTTGATCACCAGTGGGCCAGACCATTCAAACCATTACATAATTACCTATAAATAACAACCTCTTCAGATTTTTCCCTTAAAAATTCCAAACATTTTCTTCCATTTACAAAACAATTGATGAACAGTCCGCGATATCCTAAGAAAAATATGTGTGCTACTGAACCTGAAGGAGCTTTTATTCTTTTAGCCTTACCTGTTATGATGAAGTTGATGTATTTATTTCATCCAGTAGTCCTGATTGTACAATCTGCATCTTGCTGTACTACATGGTTGTCTACTGTGTCTTGTTTATATATGATGGTTCTATCTGCTATGCAGCTATGTGCCCAAAACAAATTTCCCATTTGGGACAATAAAGTTTATCATATCTTATTGTATTTTAACAGTATGTCTCAGTTTTTCCACATTCAGTCAGGCTACTACTCACTTTCTTTACATGCGTGTTTTTTCCATAATTTTCCACTATAATGGAACCTGTTGAAGAAGCAGGATAAGTCATCCCCTGCCTTACAAACCATTTACACTCTTAAGTTTTGTCAGTGCCCCAGCAGCAGGGTTCCACCCATATTGTTTTAAGATAGAAGTCTGACACAGATTCTTTTGTATTGTATTCATTCTTATTTCAGAGAACTGAACTGTTTTCTGGGTGGAAAAGCCTCCGAGGCTGCATTTTACATGAACTACCCACTATCGCAGGTATCACAGGTGCATCAATATGAGATGCCCAAAATCATCCAGTGGGCCGGATTGGACACCCCCAAATTAGCAGTCCTTAACTAGTATATAACTAAGTGCTAACAATATGGTACACCAAACTGTGAGTAGTTACTAAGGAACTAAGTTCTGTAAACACATTTGTTGATATGTACGGAGAGGTTTCTGTTTGTAGTCCGAGTAGTAATAACCAATCATGTTTGAATGGCAGGTAAATGGTCCATGTGAAGAAGCATAATGCATTATGTCAAAAGCTGTCTTGGAACCCACTTAAAGTCTGACAACAAGTCAGCTTTATATTAGCTTCTTTTTCAATTTATCTGCATTCATTGAAAGACATCAGTGTATAGAGATTAGCCGAAACAACTGCTACACAGAGGAGGAAGTCCTGGCCCGATATCTGCCGGCTACACCAGACCTTCTCAAAATATTGGCCTTCGTCCCCAGAGGCTTTATCATCATCAGATGACAGCTGATGCGTTCAGAGATTGCAAAGGAACCAATCACGAACGACCTGATAATTAATGAATCATTAGTAAGTACTTCCTGAATAACTTTGAATCAGATAAGATAATCAGATGATGATGAGTCAATGGAGAAGAGACTGGGCTGTAATATATCAATGAATCATGAGATAATGATTTGTTCATGAATATCTGTGAATCGACATGCCGACCAATGATTAACTTTGAATCTGCCACTGAGGGGCTTTAAACTAATAGTCATTATTTACTTGTTACTTAATCAGCTGT
The DNA here is from genome assembly GCA_029783705.1 of Chaetodon striatus. Classification (NCBI taxonomy): domain Eukaryota; kingdom Metazoa; phylum Chordata; class Actinopteri; order Chaetodontiformes; family Chaetodontidae; genus Chaetodon; species Chaetodon striatus. The sequence continues at coordinate 22,313,533 of JAPZEB010000012.1, read as the reverse complement.
TACCCTTAATGTGCATCCTCCTGTAAAGCGGAACATCATACTGAGTGTCTACATCTTACACAGTGCTGTTAGTGCCATCAAAGAGGAGCAAATCCAAGTAAGCAAACCTCAAGAGAAGTCATATTTATGCAAATACGTCTATTGCCATATGGCTAAGGAGACAGTCGGTATTACACTTTAGATGTAATTATTCTTTAAATCTTTGATACTGTTCGCTGTTTACTTAGTATTCCCTCTAGTGCAGGTACACAATTACATGCTGAACAGTCTCTTCGCTGTCAGTGTGTTATTATGTACTTTCAGTGCCATTGATGCATAACATATACCTGTGCCTCAGAGGAGCGCTGTATTGATACTGCTGCAGCTACAGCACTGATCCTCTGTATTTTTGTAACCATGCAGAGATACTTGGGGAAAAAAAACATGACAAATCCAAGCAAAGATACACAATCACACACCACACTACAGTCCAATGACAAAACAATACAGTTTTTGTCAGCGTCACCACCAGCCTCCATACTGTGTGACTGTATCTTTAGTTCCAGTTTGGTGATAATTTATGACACGCCATGTCATAAATTTGTTCCCCCAACACAAGATTGTCACAGTTCCTTTTTTTCCAGTCTTTTTACATTAGCTATTTGGCATCCCTCCCAAGCTTTCATTTTAATCAGTTTGGACTCCACTTAGTGGGAGTGATCCATAGTCGCCAATTGGACAAATGAATGCGTATTTTAAAGAGGAACACTGTAGTCTTGTGCAAATCTCTGAAGGAAAAAGTCCATCTAATTTAATCAGTCTGACTTCTCTATCTATGCAAAGTGTCTCAAAACTCTCAGTGTAATGTTTGAAAGTCCTCAGTACAACCAAGTTTGAAAACTATTACAGTAATGCGGCATATGCCCAAAGCCACCGTTTAATGGGATTCATTTAGTTTGAAAGCACACTCATTAGAGTGAAAGATCCACAGAGGTTTAAACTCCCCACCACTTTTCAAGCCCTCAAACAGCAGGTCCACTTGCATTTCACATGAGTACTATTAGGTATCAGTAAGACCAGAGAATGATGCAGACACAGACACAGTTCAGTATTTGGTCCCTTCAGTGTTTGTCTTTGATCAAGAATATTCTTTAACCTTTCATGGTCTCGATTTTATTTCATATTATCTGAGGTGTAACTCCAAAATTCTGCAGTTCTAATTAAACATGAGAGAAACTGAGGCTGCAGTCTGTAAAGAAAACAATTAGAGACTGCGGGCTGTGGAGAGGCAGTATTATATGTGTGGTATTGAAAAAGGTGTGTATGACTCATGCTGCCTGTGGGCTGAAGCAGTCAAAACAACCGCCCCTTTCATCCTATCTCCTGCAGCGCTCTTCTCTCCTGTCTCCTTTTTTCACCATTACCTGTTCCTTTCATCCATTCATGTTAACCCCCTCCTCTGAGTGAGGCACCATCACATGTGTCTCTACAGTAGATTAGTGATGGTGCAGTGCCATGAAGGGGCAGCAGTAGCCTCCGGCTTTGGCACTGAGTGTCCAGCCCTGCCTCTCAGACATGAAGCCTAGTCTGGAAGTGACAGGGCCAGTTGTCTGAGTCAGGATCTGTATCCCTGCTGTCAGTTCAGGGTGCTTCTGGGAGAGGAGGAGAGAGGGGTCAGCTTCTGAAGGGTGGGGGTGGTGGTGTTGGCATGGACAGGAACGCAGTCAAGAGGAGTGGTGGATGTTTCTGTTGAAAGAAATGCTCAACAAGTGTTCTGTTAGAGGGAATGAGATGATCGTAACTATCTCGAAAGACTAGAAAGCCCACGCTGTGCTGCTGAGTCATGGATGCACTTTTATGAATCTACCATTCACTGTCTTGCTGTGCTCACTGCTGATCATTATAGTCATACAGAGTGAAAATCTCACTTTGTAAACTTGCTCTTACAGCAATGATATGTGCTCACACAAGAATCTGCTTCTTTCTTATGAGACACTATAGTGTCTGTGATGGGTCTTGTCAGTTATCCCTCTGGATTTCAAGCCTCTTCATAGTAACCAGCAGGCCTCCTTCCTCTGAAGCTCCTCTCACAGTTCCTCTCATAGTCCCGATGGAGTGAAAGGCCATTTTGGCGCAGCACATTGATCGCCCCTCTCATTCCGGAGACTGGGATGGAAATCATTGCTGCTCTATTTGTTCAGGGCGGTGACCAGTTCATTGTGTATCACTGTAATGCACTTTGACAATCCCTTTGATTGTGCCTGAAGTTGTTGACAAAAAAAGGTGAAATTTTGTAATGCAAGAATTTCAAAAGAGTTTTAACTGCTCATTGGCAATGCAGCCTGGATGGGTTTCCTGGGCAGCAAAGTCAGAAAAATATGTTAGACACAAAAGAAAAAACATAAATAAAGAAAAAATAAAATAAAATGAAATAATTGATTCATTCATTTCTGTAACCGCTCATCTATCTTGAGGGTTGCGGGGGGGCCGGAGCCTATCCTAGCTGACATTGGGTTAGAGGCAGGGTACACCCTGGACAGGTCGCCAGACTATCACAGAGCTGACACATAGAGACAGACAACCATTCACACTC
>JAPZEB010000012.1:22260112-22270799 GCA_029783705.1 Chaetodon striatus | reverse complement strand
ATTTTCATCATTAACCCCATTCGTGCCTCCCCGCACACACACACACACACGCACACACACACACACACACACACACGCACACACGCACACAATTATCATTACTGGGACAGTTCAGTGGAGCAGTGGGTCAGTGCTCAGCTGCTTGAGACAGAATTAGAGTGGCAAACAGCTGAGCTTCTCTGGGGTGCTATCATGTGACCTATCCCACCCACAGGGCCAAAGGGACCCAAGTTTAGAGTTACCATGTCCAATTTCCAGCATTGCCGTTATTTGAGTGTTTGTGTGTTGCTGTGTGTGTGTGGGGTTAAATCTGTCTTCCTGTTTGTCATATATGTTCCAGTAGTTGAATTGTAAGTGGAATTTCTCTCCTGTGTCTCTGCCAGTAAACTCGCTCTCCAACCTGCTGATAGCCGCACCTTTCTGTTCGCCTGTCATTAGCACACACTCTGCCCTTTGTCCCTCCGCCTGTCTCAGTGACCTGCTCAGGGCCACACAGCTACGTGCGGAGGTGTTCCTGACGTAACAAGAGACCACATCTGGGGGGGCTTCGTTACGGCAGTGAGAATGTATCAAACAGCCTACCTTATCTCCGATGAAAAGAAAAGCCCCTGCAGCACATTTGGGATTGTTTAGATGTATTGTTTCCTAGCCTGCAAAATCACAGCGTGGCTTTTTTTTCAGTGTCTGTCAGCAAAGCAGGTAAGGGGGGAAAGAGCTGAGCGCTGCACTAGCCATTACTCCTCACCTGATGAAAGGTCTAGTAACAAGCCTCCACCTCCACTGCTATTATTGGCAACAATCATGGTACTTTTAGATAATAGTCCACTTAGGGGTCACAGGCACTTTATCTCCATAAATCAAAAAGACTGCAATCAACCACTATTGTAAGATTAGTGTAATAAAAGCATTCATTTTTGTGTAAACTCTACTTATTATTGAGTCTAATAAAAGGAAATCACAAAGGAAAGTTACACTTTGAGCGGTGAACGACCTCCTTCTAACACATGGCTCACACGTCAAACATGTGCCTGTCTGTGTGTGTGTGTGTGTGTGTGTGTGTGTGTGTGTGTGTGTGTGTGTGTGTGTGTTTGGGATAGGGCCCAAAGCAGAAGGAGTGTGTCCTGCAGAGCCTTGAGTGTTTACAGCAGAGTAACATGAGGAGTGGACCAGCTTGTCCCGCCTACTCCATAACTCTAAATGCAGAACCACAGCTGTGTTTCTATGTATGAGGGACTGGGGAGCAAAATAAGAACTAGAGGGAAAGAGTTAAATAAGCCCCTGGAAAGACAATGATTGAGTAGATATTAGAATATCAGATATTGATAAATTGCAGGTGAAATAATGTACCCACTGCTTAGTCAAAGGTTTGGGGCCGATGTGGAGGTCATTAGCTGTGGCCCATGCATGTGTGCAGGTTAGTGTGTATGAGGGGGGTACCACAGGAATTAGGTAATATTGACATGGTTGTTTCAACTCCACCCTCCCAGCACCACTAAGATCAATGTACCAGATCAATAGAAGTCATTGACAATAACTGAACTTCTCATGTGATCAGTGAAGGAGAAAATTCACTATTTTTCAGTAGTGTGTGTCCCACATGCTCATTCATCACACTGAAGGTCTACAATTAAAAAACAAACATGCGGTGCATACACACTTGCACATAAGATCACCTTCAGCTGCACACACACAGAAATACATGCACAAACACACATACACACGCAGCAGGGGGAAACAGGCTCTTCTCTGACACTGCATGATTGGTCACTTTTTCCCTCTCTCTCCCTTCCTGCTGAAATAGTTTTAACAAAAGAGAGGGAGAAGTAGGAGGGGGAGGGGTGGCGTAGTTGGGGGAGGGGATGTATGTGCTGCTCTGTTGTCACTGGGCGAGGGAGAGCAAGAGGGGGGAGGGAGAAGGGAGCTAGAGGGCGAGCGAGGGAGTGTAGGAGAGAAGGATAGGGTCCAACAAGAGAGTACCAGCCTCAAACACACACACACACATACACATTTACGTCGGCTCCCCTGTTGTACTTTGTGGAATAGTGGATTACTTTCTAAACTGAACCACTTATCAAGCAAATCCAGGCATGATCAGGTCAGTAACCACTTACTCACTTGTTGGAAAAGATTTAGCTTTTATCTCCTCTCAGCAGTAATGACAATGTTTCTGCTGCTTCTTGCACATTCCTGTCTTTTCCAGCGCTCCCTGTTCTCTCTTCATGTGTGATATGCCCTCTTAAATGTGCTGCTTACTCCACTGTGCCTGCTATACTGTCTTTAAATATTTGTATGACATTCTCACTAGTTTGTCCTCTATGTGTCAAACCAGGTTACACGTCTGTGCACTCTCCTGTTCTACCCTCATTCTGTAGTTTTCCTCCCTCGTTCATGTATTCCATGTTAGACATGATAGCTTCATTGCTCTGCAGAGTACAAAGTTCCTTTTGCTGTTGTGGTTGTGTTCAAAGAATTAGAAACCTGTCTCCGCTGGCCGTGTGGTTTCGTGGTCAGAGGGTAAAAGCCCCCCTCTCTGTCAGAGAATTTAGCGTTCAAACTCTTGTCTTGATCGGTCGCTCACACGTGCATGTACATAAACAGACAGAAAAAAACAGGAAAGCAAAAGTGAGCACGTGAGAAACTCATTAGTAGTATCAGTTAGTTAGTAGTAGTATCAGTTACTTTTTCAGATATTTAGTTATTTTTTATAACAGTCTTTTTAAAAGGAATATTCTATTAAACATGTACCAGATGCAAACAAACAAGTTTTTTCGATTATTGGCCCTTTATGCATTTATTAATTTCTCAAAAATTTCCTACAATCTCACTTTGACTGGCTGCAAAACAAACACCCTCGTCTTCTTCACTGCGTCTTTCGGCTCTGACGCTGGGATGTGTGCGCTCTTCAGGTGGCAGCGTGTCGGAGCGGTGCTGAACTGTGAAATGAACCATGGAGGGGTCCGGGAGGCCAGTCACTAGCCGAGCCAACAGCCGCACAACCACCACCAGCAGCAGGAGAAGCAGTAGCCCGGGGAGGCCCCGCAGCATGCAGCTGGGCCCCCAGTAGCACCAAGTGGACCCGGTCCTCTCCTCTTCATCTGGGGACAGGGCTGCAGAATGCTCAGTCCTGTCACCCCATACAGTAAGTCTGCACTGCTTTATAGTATTTTGTTTACAGCCTGTGCTTGGATTTATAAGCTGAAAGGTCACGTCCAATGATGGCTCTGTTGGCATGTTGTACATGAACGATGTGACCTAGATTGGTCTGAGTCTGTTTTTCTGTACAGCTTCTTCTTCTGGCTCCTCTTTTGTCCATCTCCTGTGGCTCAGCAGAGGGAAGCGAGGGGCTGGGGGGGTCTCTGAGAAGTCAATTTGAGAAGGCAGATATTCTAATGGCTTTAACAGCTGAGTCTCCAGGCTTTGCATTGAGGAATTTCACAGAAACTGTTCAGTTGCTGTTTTTTCAGCCCCTCCATGTGAATAAAGTGTAGTAATTTGTTTAAACAGACAGCAGCTAAAGCAACACTTTGTCTTTTTTTAACAAGCAGCATAAAGATGGAGGAGTGGAGCAGTTGGTTGTATTCAGAGCTGCTCTGTGAGAATGTTAAAATGTTTGTTCTACGTATTTTTAAAATGATAGCACCATCACACCTTCAGACTCTGGGGACACCCTTCATGTATCTTTACTTAAGGTGGAAAAGAAAATGTTTCAACGTCAAAGCGTGAATATCAAACTATGATGATGGTGTTTTATGTTGAAATATTCATATAAACACGACAAGAAACATTTTGTTTCCAGTGTTATCAGGGTGAACAGATATATTTTCTATGTGTGCAACATTAATATGTAAAAGCTGATTAAATCACCTAAATCTCTGTGACACATCACAGCACGGGCCTTGCTTGCACATGTGCTAATCACGAGAGGTTGCTATCCAGGCTGATGAATATGCTTATATTGATTGACTGGGCTATTGATTAGGCCAAGCTTTAACAGGATTACAACGCTAACCTGATTGGAATAATGCAACAGGGATTTACTGCAAGCTTTTTTTATATTCTAAAGAGCTACACAGATGTACGGAGATAAAAACAGCAGAAAACTTTGAGGGAGAGGAAGGGAGTTTTCTAAGCGGACATAAGTTTTTAGTAACATATGTCTGTCACATTCCTCCTTTAAAAAGACTCACAGCGTCACGATAGATTTTTTTTCCCCACAGAAACTTCCCTCTATGCTCAATCCTATCATGGCATTTTTTTACCCTCTTTTACAAACACGACTAAAATCCTCACATTTCTTGTCCATCTGCACACATACACACTCAAACAAGTAAACATCCAATCACCCACACCTCATTAAGGGCTCTCTCCATGCTGATAGTCAGTGATTATTAGTAGTTTTAGCCCTATTTAGCTGCCAGTTACCAGGGTGAAGCGATTATGTGAATGAAAGCCAGATCGTTAGTAACCCTGTGTCACCAGCTTCTCATTAGTCCTGTATAGAGGGGCAAATAAACATCACCCTCCGCCTCTCCATTCACACACACACAGTAGTGCTCCATCATGAAAGCTTGTTAAGTAAATTGTAGCACACCTTAGATTCTCATTAGGTGTCATAGTAAAGGACCTGTGTTACTGGTGGTAAAATGACAGAGATAGAGCAAAGTGAAGGGCATATGGAGGGGACGTGAGGAGGGACTGGTAAGCTGCAGCCTGATATATGAGTGGACACAATAAGCAAAGAGGGGCCAGGCCAGCCTCTGCCACATGTTTGTATGTGTGTGTGTGTGAGCTAAAGCAGTGGGGGAGGGGGAAACTGACCACACAGGCTCGGACACACGGTCCTGTCTTTACTACAGCACAGAGAGAAGGAGGGAGGCTCAAGAAAGGAAGACTAGGAGGCAAAAACAGAGTGGAAGGAAAGTAATAAATAAATAAAATTAGAGGAAAGAAACTAAACTGGTTTCTCTGTAGCGCTTTGAGATAAATGTGCATGATAGGTGTGTCTGTGTGAGTGGCAAAAGCCACATTCTGGTTTAAACTGCCATGTGATTTGCAGTAAGCGATGACTTGTAGGTTAGAGATGTGTAACACTTGAATCAGATATGGTACAGTAGTTGATTGGCTGACAGCAGTGTGGCCCGGTGGACTGTGTAGGCCTGGAGAAAAGGGGGAAGGGGAGAGAGGAGGGAAAGGGAGGGTTTTCTCCTCAGCAGATCCTCATGCACACTGGCTGCATTTCAGACTATGGTCATTCTTACATAACAATCTCACCCTCCTGTAAGAAAGGAGGACAGAAATATCTGCGTGGTGTGTCTGTAGTGCATTGTCCATTACCTCATGTATATTCATACTCGATTTCTCCTCTAATGTGCTCTGTATTGATCTTACAAGCAGTGGTGTGAATTAACTCTAATGAAAACAGCTGATAGGGTCATTTATCAGCACTGTAAGTAAGCATGTTCTCTCCCTCCCTTGCTTCAGTTTGAGAGTGGACAGTGCATGTTGAGCGTATGGAGAGGATATGTGCTTTGTAAATAGATCTCAGGTTGGATTCCTGGAATTCCAGCCGCCTGACTCATCCGATAGATGACCAAGGAGCTCCTCTGCCTGTTGGCCAGCTGAGGCTAAACACAGCACCAAAAGCACAATCTAGCAGTTTGCTTGAGCCTGTGTGTGCATCTTGGTGTGTGTATTTTCTGAGTGTCTGTCCATCCTCAGGAAATGTAAGTCTTTGTTTATTGTGAGTGAAGTAAAGAGCCCTAACAGAAGACCTTTCAGCTCCAGAGGGGTGATTTTTGTTTCCACTCCACATCTAGCCAACCAGCCGGACTAGCAAGACGCCCTCTGATGCCTCGCAACCCCCAAATCCCCATTCCAGTCTGCCCCTTCCCCCACGCCTACTTTCATCTAATTAACCACTAATTACTCATACTGACCATGCAGTGGACCACGAGTCCAGCTAGTTTCCACTGACGCACAGAAAGCAACCATGACTTGCATAATTGTGCTTCCTTGAAATAGGTTTAGTGAATTTGTAACATATCTATGAAGATAACTCTCATTTATAAGTAATGGTTAGAGCACTGAAACTGGTTTCAGTGGAAGTTGTTGACAACCAGTTGGAGGGCTGATCAAGTCAGTCCATCTCTTAATTGGATGGATCAGTCTCCTGTTTACAAACACCCAACTCCCTGCACACATATACACACATACACTGAATACTTTGCTGTTTGGTGAACCCTGAGGCCATGTAGCATTAGTGTATAGGTCCTGAAGAGGAGAGAAGAAGCAGAGTTTACCACGGCACTGTAACTTTACCTCACTTCCTTCTTTAAGTTGATAAGAGGAGACTTACATGTTTGTGCTGGGACCATTAATTGCATGCACACTAAGGGCAGATTTGAGTGTGAGTGTCATGGCTGCTACAATGGAGGGGACTGTGGTGTTTCTTTTGTTTCCTGGTGCAGCTTACAGTCACTTCTAACCACATGTGTGTAACGTCAGGTAGTGTCTGCAGGGTTGGTCTGCTTGTGATGTTAGTATTTCCCTTCAACTTCATTCTTCTTGACCCCCTCTTGTCTCAACATGTTCAGCGCTCTGACAGGCCAGCTCCTCTTCTGATGTAATCTCGCTCCTCTCAATAATGCTACACAAAATGATTATTTTTTCATGGAGCGAAGCCATTTTGAAGCATAAACAATCTCTTCACAGCTGTTAATGGTGTATGTGAAGAAATGAATGCAAAACTACACAAATATTTGGATTTAAAATAACTGCATAACAATAAATAGTAGCCTACAGCAACACCTCAACTTGTTACTTAAGCACTCATCTGAGCTGTTGCAGGCAGCTGGCAAGCAAGGGAGGGGGCTGCTTAGATTAGCATTCAGACCTATTGGTGTGGACAAAAAGTTTCTTCTTTTAGTTAGCAACTTTTGGGTTTTGAACAGAGACCGATTTTTTATGTCTCAATTAAAGAACATTAGATCAGCAGTGTAACCATATTTTTTAACAAATGTTAACACAGAGGTTAACAGTGTAGACATGAATTACACTGCAGGTAGGGATGTACGATAATATCTGCACGTCATCACTATCTGCAGAGAAAAGATTTAATCTCATTCAGCCGGAAATGAACATTTCTGCTGATATGACAGGGCGATAAGATGACGCTTTAATTATGTGACTTTGAGCCATTGAAATAGGCCAGATCTACCCTGCGTATGACTATTGTCAGGACTGTCTCAATGAGAGCATTATCCAAGCCTGTTAAAGTAGGATGAATTTTATAGTTTTGTTTGAAAATGTTACCTAAAAATAAATACAGCATTTTTTACATGTACTTTTTTTGGCCAGTGAATGTGTCCATTTTAAAAACAGTGCATTTTATGTCTGCATCTGCCAGTGAGCAATCATTATAAGAGTAGGCAAAATAATATGTTAATTGCACCAAAGGAGAGACTTAATGTTGTCTGCAAGTAGGTGGCAAAAAAATATGTGCTATAATCAGTATTGGTAATTGGCCAAATTATGTAGGAAAAAATCGACATTGCGGATATTGGCAACAATCTACTATTGTGCATGTCTACTTGCAAGTGTGTATGTCCTTTTTCACGCAGAGATCGTGCTATAGCGCCTTTACAAAGTCCCTTCTTTATGCTGCCTTTGCATTTTTATACAGAATTAAACAATGGCGGCATCAAGCAGCTCCTGTGTGTGATTTTACAACGTAAGTGGCGTGACAAGCATGACATGTAACACAACAGTGTCGACCACTATTGTGACATGTAACATACACGTCGGCAGCACTTTATAATCAAGAATAATGGCATCAACATGGCAACAACAATCATTTACCATCCTTGTTATATGGTGGCTGATCTCATCCTCTGCTCGGAGGGTAAGGAGCACCCAGACCTTATTCTTGCATTTTCTTTCTTTTTCTTTAAGTTAGCTGCTAACTGCTAACAGCTACTTTTTAAATCCCCCCACAGTGGGTCACACATGTAACGTGTCCGATGTCGGCTTAAATGTGAGACAACTCTGTCCCCCTATTCCGTGACCGTTCATTTTAAACAGAGCGGTGAGGCGGTATTCCCATCTTGAAGAGATAGTGTAAAAGGGGCTTTTGAGCAACTGCACACTATATTGCTATATTACAGTGGCATTTGACTGTAGCTGGTCTCTAAACTCATATTAGAAGTGACCGACTTAATAGCTCTGTACAGCCATAGAAAGTTAAAGCCTTCCCTTTTTTTCTATATAAACCAACTGGTCAGAAAGATTTAACTTAAGTTCTTTTTCCTCTTTCTATGGTTTTCTCATGCCATGAGACTCCCCTTCCCCTCTGATGTGTCCAGTAGCCAAACTGCTGCAAAACAAAGAGGCAACACTGGTGCTGGTCAACAGTATGATAATCACGTTGATTAAGAAAAGCTGTCATAATACCAAGCCGGCTTAGTACTCATCTTTGTCTCTTGGTAAGCCAAGCATTGCCAAGAATGATGGGGTGTTTTCAAGCTTCAAGCCAACATGAGGCATTAGATTAGGGTTAGGGGCTTCCTCACTCATCCCACCTAATACCCAAACCCTGTTCTCTAATATCATCACTTTGACACAGATGTCTGATGCTACAGCACTTGTGAACAGTAAGACATTTTAATCTGTCGCAGGAATTCACATTTCCTCTTATCAAGAAGCAGTCTTGGTAAAATAAAAACCTTTATTGTATACACAGAGTGAAATTCTCAAAGAACCTCTGCTATAGGGAATATAACGTGAACATAACTGAGCGTGTTATATCGGCAGTGTTATGCAGGTTTACACTTTACACGAACTAACTCAAAGTTCAGTTCCCACAGTTTAAAATGAATTAGTTCACGTTCATGGTTCATTATATGAATTTTGAACTACGTTCACAGTCCCAAACTTTTTTCTTTTTTAATAAAAAAAAAAATTCCCAAGGCTGGTTGGTTGCTTCGGCTCAATGTTTCTTTTAAACTGTTGCAACGAATTGTCATTGTCTTTTCAGATCCAGCGGGCACAATTTGCACAAAATTTTTTCACTTGGATTCTGTAATGATTTGTCCATAAAACTCCCTAAATTATTTATATGAACTGGCTTCACCAGTACCAGAAGCTGCGGTGCCTGAATTGCCAGTTGCACTAGCCATGCAGGTGTTGTGTCAAAGTCCCAGCTGAGTAGTGTTTCCCGCCTGTTAAAATGCGTCAGTGCCGCCCTCTGTGGTTATGCATGTTATGTAAAAGGAAATTTTTGGTATAGATTTAGGTAGGGGGAAACACATGTTAATGGGAAAACCGTCCTTGACACAACACCAGCATGCTGGATGCCATAAATCTGCTTAGTAGATCTACTGTATGTACTTGCATTCAGAGTAGCATCTGCCTACATATAAAAAACACTTTTCTTTCAAAATGAAAGAAATCGGTGGAAATTGACACTGGACTGCTCACCAGCATTAATGCATGAGTCACCACAGCTTTAAACAGTCTTATTTTCAGCCATATATTTGTAACTGCCTAATTCATGTCTATTTATGTTTACATTAACATCATCCTTTTGCATTATTGCACAATAATGATACATCAATTTTGGGGTCTTCTTCTAAGTTACAAGCTTACAGCCAACATAAGGAGTAAGCTCAGCAGTGGTGATGCTTCTTTAATTCTTGTCCACGACTGTCAGATTGTCACACAGCACCAACATTCCCATAAGCCTCGTGTTCTCTAATCCTTCATTAGTCTGGTTTACTCAGTCTGGTCCTTAACCCATCCAGACCTTCCAGTTAACTCTTCTACAGTCTGATCTCAGAGTGATCCTCAGTTTTCACATTATTCCGCTGTGTTTAGATGAGGATTCCAGACACATTAGATTACTGCGCTCTAATATGTCTTGGGTAGATTATGGACCGTCGAGTGAAGACTGGGTGAGAGGAGTAGATTGAAGGCAAAGCGGTAAACGAATGGCTCATGCCTGCAATCATCATGACCAGTAAGTATCTGGATCTGATGACCCTGTATGTGTGTCTGTCCGCGTGCAAGATTCAAGATTCAAGATTCAAATGAGCATGTAAATGCTGCCACAATGCTATAAATTATTTTCATTACAAAGTTTTTGGTTCTTCTCATACTGATGCACTTCAGATTGCAGATGAATGCTTTGTAAGTCCATGAGATGTTTCTATTCATTAAAGCATTTTCAATCAAATTAATGTAATCTATTTAGCATATGGCTAAAGTATGTTAAGAGCTGATGATATGATTGTTGTGACCACTCACCACAGCTCAGCGCTACCCCACCAGGTAATGTTAGCTATAGTAGCTGTGTAGTTGACTCAGCTAATGCTAATTGTTGGAACCTTAATGTGACTGACTAAACACCTATTTCATTTGAATGATAGGACATAACATAATAAAGGTCTGTAAACATAATTTCTGCCTTAGTCACTCCAGATAGATTTGTATCGACAAAAAATTACCGCACCTTACTTCACAACGTCATCATAGTCTTTCTTTTGTTATTGTTTTGATTGAGAAACAGAAGAAATTACAAACTGTTGATATAAAACGTGTAGTACTGACCACAGTTCAGAACTTGGTTTTGTCTATTTATCCTGTTTACACTATCAGCTAAAACACTTAGAAACTGTTTTAAACTGTCTGCATA
>JAPZEB010000012.1:22220499-22233707 GCA_029783705.1 Chaetodon striatus | reverse complement strand
ACACACGAGCCAGTTCAGAATATACCGAGATTTCTGCATATGTGAGGTTTTCTATTGGAGAATCAGTCAGGGGTTTGACAAGCACTGGATCCCACCACATAACCTGAAAAACTTAACTCATTTCTCTCTCATAACAAGCTATATCTATACATTATCTTAACAATAAACAGGAGAAATAAGATGCTGCCTTTATTTCTATTTCAGAAGAGAAGGTTAATTATATAATGTTGTTTGTTTCTTCAGATCTTTTGAAATTTTGGCCATTATTACTTTTTATAGCTATACAATGGATAGACAAATCAGCAGAATCGCCGTACAATATAATGCATTCTAATATGACAAGACCATAGACTAAAATCTGAGAAATTGCCAAAACCTCTATTGTACAGTCTCAACAACTACAAATTGTAAGATTAAAAAAGGTAATATGTATTAGAAGGTTGTAGAATGGTGCAGTAATGAGTCCTAAATCCCAAAAACTGCAAAAGACTGCATTTCTGCAGTCCCGGTTCCCTCGTCTTAAATCAATGGTTTCTTTGAATGGATTTTTGGTAAGATGCCTGAAACAAGGTCAGTGATTAACACAAGCTTAAGAGACTTTCGCATTTTGTTCTTTGACATAAAATACGTCAGTAAATACCCCAATCATAAATTTTGAAACTTTTAGGTGTCTTAACAAAGTTGGTTACAACAAGTAGCTAAATGGGACAACAGAACGTCATCATGCGAAACACAGCTTTACAGCATCGTTGTGGTAGTGATGTTGATGTCATGTGACTCTAGTGTAGTTTGATTATATACATTAGCTTTTTATTTCTGGTGATTGCATTTATGCTTTGAAAATCATACAAGTGGTGTTTATTTGTGAAGACTATCTAGCTAAACAAAACTTGTAAGTATCATAAACTTGTATTTATTACAGAGCTTATTTTCTGCAGTAATCCAAAAACCAATGGAAAAATTCTGTTGACTTTTTGACAAGGAACCAGGGTGATGCATGTTTTTGTATCTGCCTACAAAAACATGTAATCCCTGCAGCACTTTATTGTCAATGACTGAATATAAAGATAGAGCATGACAGCTGCACAAAAGTGAAGCCATAACATCTTGATCACCTCATAGTGGCTGGCTGCAGTATAGGTCATAAACTCCGCCCTCTCCATGTTAGAGGATTGGACGTGGGTCAATCTGAAAGATCACATCAAATACATTTTTTTTCAAAAGATGGTTTTTGTTATTTTAGGTACTTATTATGCAGATGTATGGTCCAGTGTTCAGTTTTCGGATAAGTTTGGTTTTAATTGTGATGTCAGGATTGACAGCTGTGTGTGTCAACTGGTGTCAATGGATAGGTGTATCTGTGGGAACTCAAGAACACGGCTCCACTTCCTGAATGCTATGGCGCAGACTCTGGCTTCAAAAGTGCAAGATGACAGTGCCTGTATTTGTGTTCTTGGCTTAACTTTTGTATAGCGGGAGGACGTGGAGATGCATTGTCCATCTTTATATACAGTCTATGGTTACTGCTTGCATTATATTTGTCATCTTAAGTTCTGTCCAACTCTTGAATATTCAGCCGGGCTGTAACAGTGGACACTTTCAGCTTCTACCAAACGAGGTAGGCTATGGTAAATCTCTAGGATCTGGCTCATGATCTAATCTTTTGAATACACTACAATTGATGAAACAGTGACAACACACACTTGTACAAAACGTTTTCGTCCTGCTAGTGCCAGGGTCTGAGGATGGCATTATCTTTAGGGTCAGTCCCTCTGTCCGTACCAAACCTTGATCCAGAACAGGATATCTTTAGACCTTTTACTTCCTTAAAATTTGGTATCTATTGATATCCACAGGTCCCATATGATAAATCCTTACAATTTTTGTTGACCACCTTACATTTTTGCTTAGCCCCCTCCCACTGGGTGAAAATGATCCCTTGGCCATGAAAGGTCACGTTGTTCCATGGAAGATATCTGGAAAACTAATGGCCAGGTTTCCATGAATGTTTATATTCATTCATATCCAAGGTCCCCCTGAGGACGAATCCAGATGTTTTTGAGACCATTCCTGTAGTGCTTCTAAAAAGCCAAGGCTGTCATCGGGCAGTTGTGGTCAAATCTTGACCATGTTCACACTCCTGAAAGCATAAACCTATCATGAGCTGCCACCATCAGGCCACAAAGTCAGCAAAACAATCACAGAATCTGACTGCTGGATTTTCATTGAATTTAGACAAATGTTTTCAATGGCATAAGCCCTTTTTAATTGTAATGACCCAATGTCATTTCTACAATACTCCCTCAGGGCAAACAAGCATAGCATTTTCAGCCCTTGTTAATGTAGTAGGCAAATGTGTCCAATGTTTGAAAAACACCAACCCAGACTTGATGCACTTAATGCTTCTAGTTCCACTTTGGTCTGGTGTACCCCAAAATTCATCATGGTTTATTTTGCACTTCTAGTCTAGCTGTTGGCAGTAATGTGCCTTGAAAGGGAAACTTCAGTATTTTTTGACCAAGACCCTGTTTTTTTTTAATCTTTTGGATAACACTAAGCTTGGCTTTTTGTACTCCAACACAACAAACTCTTCCCAGCACTCCCCTTGCCAACTCACTAATCTTTCCACCATAGTCTTCCTGCAATAAGTTACCTCTCGAGAGATTTCAGTATGATATTTCTCCTTGAACAAGACTTGGTCACATTAACAGACAGACAGGATTAAGGGAAGGGTGAAGAAAAATGTTTTATTTCTCTGTGGAGTCCTTTTCATAAAGTTGTCAGACACTTAAAATAACAATCTAAGCCTGTCAGCAGGAGAAGACAAGCACTTTTACTGGACTTGAATTGATGGTGCCAAATGCCCCGAGTCGTTACACTGCAGCCAGTTTCGCAGCTGCTGGCTGCAGCTGTCTCTCTCAATACGGGACCAGTTTAAAAAATAGTTGTTTCCATTGGTCACTTAGACACAAACATGGGAAAATAGGGTCCTCATTGAAAAATACCGAAGTTTCCCTTTAAGATTGTTTTAGGACAGACAATAATCAGCAGACATGGAGAAGTAGTAGTCTGTGACTGTGACTGTCTCAAGTGTGTCTCAAGTGTGTCCCATTAAGCTCTGATAAACTTCCACACGCTGTGGTCTTAACGAGCACTGTGGCACTGATGGAGTCACTGGAAACACATCACACAAGTAGGCAATTGATTATTCCCAAATACCACAAGTGTGGGTATTGGGACAAACCCAAAGACAAGGTCAAGAAACCAACAGCAAACACAACATAAATTAGTGCATCCTTTTCATGTGATAAAGGATGCTAATACTGAATCACGGACAGACACAGTCAGGATGTCACAGTCAAGGACAGTGAAAAATTGGTGATCAAGGCACACACACACGAAACACATCATCAAATATATGTAGGAGGATTAGGACATCGAGAAAAATATAAGTTCTCAGATTCTTTCAATATTTTGAGAAAAAAAAAAAAAACTCAATTATGAGAAAAAGTCTGACGCTGTACTGAAGATGGTTCACTAATCATTTAAACTGTGTGTCAAAAATAATGTGAACATTGTTTAGGGCATGCACGACGCATGATAGCAGATACAGCAGTAGTACTTGGTAAGTAACCATCACTTATTCACACCTTTTTACTTTTTGCATGGTGTCATAACTTGAGTCCACTGTATAGTAGGGCATGGTTATTTTCATTTGGGAATTTAGACAACACTACAAAATGGCAGACATACAAAATGTTGGACTGTGCTGTATATTCAATAGACACCATATGATTCTTTTCATCAACTGACTTTTGTTTTCCAGAAGTCTGAGATAAGTCTCTAAACTTCAATATTTTTCTTAATAGTCCTATTCCTCTTCTGTTGATGAAAACACCATCACATTTCGAGACACCATAAAATGACACCTTTAAGTTCCCGGAAAAGTGTGACTTTCTGGAAAGCAGTGAATATTTCAGGGTCAATCCTGCTCATCAACTGCCTGTCTCTTCTTAACTGATATCCCCTTGGCTTTGCAGTAACAATTATCTTTCGCTGTTTTATGTCCCACCTCAACTTCCTGTTTCAACAGGATATACATCACATTAAAGGTACAGCCAGATGGAACATGGCGAAGCTGCCAGGCGCCACTAACACCTCCCACAATCAGCTGCTTGTGGAAAGATCAATCGTGCTCTCAATCCAAATGCAGTTCAGTGCTTTCTACTGTAGTTGTTACAATTTAGTTGAACAAATGACACAAATCTGATCAGATGCTGCATCTGAAGTGAGTCAGCAGCAAAATAAGAAGCTGTGTTTTATGAACGTCACACATGATTGGTTACCGCACCATGATTTTCTACCCCTTTCTTGTCATAGTTCATTTATTAGAACTTACTACCTGTTATCATATTGTGCTTCACACACGCAATGTCCTGCTCTTTGCCTAGCTTGCCATGTTCAGTCTAGCTGCATTTTAAGGAACTCCATTTCATGGGGCCTTTAAGCAGACCATGTAATGTATGTTTTCCTTTTTTCAAATACAGACACAGGAAGAAATTCAAGTAAGAAACTCATCACGCACATATAACATAAAAGGACAAACCACATTGTGTGCAATAGTAATTGTCAGGTGGGAAAACACTGAATGACTCAGCAGTCCAGAGCTAGACAGGAGCTCTGAAACATACCAGGATTTATAGATATTTACTGTGTCAGGGCTGCTGTTGTGCTGCTGTCAGGGGGCCCAAAATCTCAAGTGCTACCCTGGTAATGGAAGGCTGTGACACTGACATGGAGCACTGTGAGGAAAACATAGCCCACTTATCAATATACCAGTAATATCACATTATATGTCCTCTCTTGCTGTCTAAATTTCTGTGAACACTTGTGTTTCTACATCACACTGACCCCATACCAGTGCCCTCCCATTTATAACAGTAACATTTGAAGTTGCAGCATTTTGTTGACTGGGAATGTGGTCCACAAAGCACTGCAGCAAAGCCTGGATATTATATAGAAAACAGATACAAAATTGTCTTTAAAGCTGTGACCGATTAATACTTTGTTACATAATTAACATTACAGCCTAATATTGACACAAAAGGCACTTAAAGTAGTAAACACCAGCTTATCAGAGCTGCAAAGATCTCCAAGGTCTAACCAAGGAACAGACTCAATTTCTGCAGTTTGAAAATATATAGACAGAAATTCTTCCCAGTGTGCTTTGGGTAGTCAGGCTAATATTGTAGGTATTAGCCCAAATTGTGGTAAAGTTTCTGTGATAAAAGGCAGCTTTAAGTGTTTTTTATTATGTAACCTAAGGCTGACCCAAATACCATTTTTGGAGCTTCGAAGCTTCACTGATAATTACCTGCAAATATTTGAAGCTTCAACCTGGGAAGGCGCGTGGCAATGTGTGTGTGTGTGTGTGTGTGTGTGTGTCTGTGTGTGTGTGTGTGTGCGCATGTGTGTGTGCGTGCGTGTATGATGGAAACAAAGTGGAAGGTGGACTATTGCAAGCAATGTTTCTGTGAGTTATTAATAACTTGGAGCACTGCAGGTTGGGCCTCATTACTAGATGCAAATCAAGTGCTTCACTACAGTTAGCAGCCGCAGATGAGCGCCCAAAATTCATCTCACTGGCCTCATTCGTGTCTGAAACTTGCCATCTCCTTTCAATTTTCTCCACCATTTTAGTGGTGAAAAAGCAAAACAACAATCGAAGCACTCGAATACTGATTTGGATGTGGATTACCATAGCAACAACTGAAGCTTTGAGGCTTCGGAGCATCGGATCAGCCCTAGTGCAATCTGTAGATTCAAAAAGAATACTGTCATCACACGGAGAAAGTTCAGTGTGACAAGCTGAAACCTGAGTGACAAATGAGATATCTGTTGGTCAGTAGATAACGTCTTCTAAGAGGTTCACCTTTACATGATCTCTTGGCATGAAACAAATCTAGTACTGAAAAATATTTATTAGTAATATCTCATGTGTGCACATATTTGCAAAATGCACTGAAAAAATGAACTTTTACTCTATGTTGTTTGTTTTTCACAACATAGAGGCTTTTTTTAATGGTGATCTAGTTCAATTAAAAAAAAAAAAAAAAAATCCATGTTTGACCTACATTTAACCTTTCTACCATTATTTCTGTCTCCTAAAAATGGAAACATACGGTCCTGCAGAACAGTTAACCAATGAGCCAATCTCTCAGATTCAATGCCTTCCTTTGATGTTGCAATATCAAAATATCATCATGAGGAGTTGAACCAAAAGACTGGTATAAATTGCACTGTTGCACTATTACTTAAGCATTCATTCATATTCATTCAACATGATATGCAAATGTACTTACATCCACAATGAAGAAGTCTAACCAACACCAGGCATTAGTGAAGTACTTGACAAAGCCGTAGGCCACCCATTTCAGCAACATCTCCAGGATGAAGATGTAGGTGAAAACTCGATCAGCGTACTCCAGAATGATGCGGATCGTCTTCCTCTGCTCAATGTACACGTCCTCAAAGGCCTGAAGAGCAGCGGAGAATCATCACATGGTCAATGACTTAACTGATCTGTTCCAGTATTGATACAATGCATGTTATTGTTGCAAATGAGTCAGCTGTGAGGTAAGACACACCTTACAACATTTTGTTTAAAGAGGACCTATTATTCCTTGTTTTCTGTCATACAATGTTAATCATACCAGATGTTCATATTAAACAAAGTTTCAATTAATGACGTTAATGTCTGTAAAGGTAATTCCTGTTACAAAAAACTAAGGGTTTCAGACTGCTCTGAGTACTGTTTCCAACTGTTTTTTCTACCTTGGCCACAAGCTGATGTCAGATTGTGACACTGCAACATGTAGCTACATGGTAATGTCAGGGAAGCGTAATTGTGGCAGCAGGGAAAAAAATCATATCGCCCCAATAGTGCCGCAATACACAGTCATACCCTGTCTGCAAGAACACTGCTACATATAGCTACATGCTAGTCTCAGTGAAATTCAGTGGTAATTTCTCCCTGATATCAGATCATATTCCTGCCGTAACATGCTTGGTTGTGTTTACAAGCTTTTATTTGTGATTTTTTTTTCACAGTAGAAAGAGCTGCTACTCTCCATTACAGTCATTTCCTGGCTGCAATGACAGTGCAAAGATGCTGAGACCCAGACACGCTGACCAATCAGACCAGACTGGGCTTTTTCAGGTTGTGAGATTATAGAGACAGGCGCTAAAATGGAGCGTCTCAGACAGAGTGGGAATACAGGTGTTCCAGCACAGACAGTACGACAAAAATATAGCTGTTCTTGGACCATGAAAGCATGTCAGCATGTTCTAGTAGAAACCCAAAATACAAATATGAATAAAAAAAAGAGCATAATATGTCCTCTTTTAAGTCTGATTTTTCAAAAGTTTTAAAAATGACAAAAGCTTACGAGCCAATACTATTATTGATACAGCATGTTTTTAGATTTCACTTCCATCTTATATGCTTTGTTTACCTTTTCAGAGGGTTGTCTTACACAGTGAAGGAAAACTATATGACAAAAAAAAATAAATTTCAAACTCAAACTAGACTGATCAGTCCCACAGCTCTTCCATTCTCCATCGCCTGTATCCACTCTTCAGCACATAAGTGTTTTGATTTGGCCACAGGCCTCCCCCCTCCAGAAAGCTGCAAACCTAAGCTGGATTCTGCCGGTTGAAAGGTTGGTGCATTACAGCACTTTGCTGTCCATTAGCAACAATCATATCAAGGGCAGTTGCAAACGAAAAGTAGGAGATGTTCTTGCCTGTGCGCATCCTTATGAGATTCACTTTCTCTAAATGAATGCCAAATCCTTTTTTTTTATTCTGTGAATTTCTTTTCTTTATTACATTTATCATCATGTTGTAAAGCACCAATTAACTTTGTTTTGATAGGTGCTCTATAAATACAATTACAGGCACTAGTAGAAGCATTAATATGATGTTTATGAGTGCATGCAAAAGTGGGAACACCCATACTTGTGTGTGCGCACACATGTGTGCTCTTACCAGGGCTCCACTGCTGAGCAGGATCATGAAGATGATGAGGGTTTCAAACCAGTTGTGTTCTACAATAAGGTAGCAGGTCTTCCTCAGGAACCACCAGTGCTTTCCCCAGCCGTGTGTGATGGGAACGTCACAACATTTGTATTTGGCCACACACTCTGTGTAACAAATATAAAACACAACTGCTGATGTACGCTGAAGAGACAGATGCATAATACTGCCAAGGGCATAATGCAAAATGTGTCACAGTGCCATTAATTTAATACTTACTAGGGTTGGGCAATATATCAATATTATATTGATATCGTGATATGAGACTCGATATAGTCTTAGATTTTGGATATTGTAATATCATAACTGTTGTCTTTTCCTGGTTTTAAAGGCTGCATTAGAGCAAAGTAATGTAATTTCCTAAACTTTCCACTGTTCTGGCTCTTCTATCATTGCCTTTACCCACTTTGTCATGTCATCCACATTACTGACGATTATTTATCAGATATATAATTATCAGAAAGACTATATCTGTTATAACTCAATCATTTTTACATTAAAAGGATTTTCCCCTATGTCACCTATCCCTACTATATTCAGTGTTAATAATAATTCCCATCTGTTCACTGTTATTATTTACCACAAAGTCAGATAATAAACAATAACCTACCGTCTGTCCAGCAGGCTTCTGGGTCAACATACTCCTCCACTACCTCCACCACTGCAACCTCCTCCACATCAGGCTTGATGTCGATTGTGCTGCCCTCAGATGAACTGGTGTCATCCAGCTGGGACAAACAGAGGACCAAAGAGATCATTTCAAGCTCTGAACATTACAGGCTCAGCAGTGAGACGCCAAGAGCGTATGGATACTGCACTGTGCCAGCACAGCCATTACAATAATACTCCTTCGGGTTTATATGCATGACATGATTTATTGCTGAGGGTATGCATGCATGTTGTAGCCATGTAGTGTAGCTACCTCTACCAACACCTATTCTGAGTTATTAATAGAATCAACTGGAGGTAATTAAACTTGACCAGTGATTGATTACACTGGTAATGATGGTCATTGTTACACATGCATAAATATAGATTCTTCAGTAATGAAGGATTCATTTATTTGTGATAAAAGAATTGAGCAAATGCTTGTACAAGCAAAGTCAAACAAGAGTCAACCAATACACATAAAGGAAATCTGCTGTGATGAAAAACACAATTAATAAATACATTTCATACCAAGTATATTTTTTGAATTCCTATTGCCGTGTTACTGATGTGTTAATAAGAAGTGGTCTGAGTATGAATTTCAGAGTTGTAAAGAATATTACAGACAAATTGGCAACATTTTTGGCATTAAAACCCCAGCTTGGTGAAATTCACTGTACCAATAAATCATGTCATATCTTAACAATTGGTCATAGTGAGGCAGGGCAAACTAGTGAAACACCAGCATAACAGCAGTCTTATTGCAAAAAAGAATACACACACTTGCACACATGCAGACACTCAGCCAATTCAATTCACTAGAGAATGATACTGCACTTTATAATCTTAAGTCGTCAGCAAAGGACCGCATTCGCACTCTCTTCTGCTGCCTCTCTGTTCTCTTTCTCTCTACCAAACAGCCAGATGGATCCCTGCTTTTCTGATTGGCTGCTCTGTCTGTGTCTACTCCCTGCAGTGTACCCCATGGCTGGCTGTGGTGCAGGGAAGAGTGTTGCGTGGTTGGTTGAGGGAGCCCAGTGGAATATGAACCTGGTGCAGGTACAGTAGTGATGCTGCTGCATTATCTCCTTTCTTCCTACAACAAACCAGGTCAAGGTGACCCAAGCATCAGACTGATCTACAAGCTTTGGGTCTGCCTTACCCTTCTCCCACATTCATATTACACAGTAGACAGTATGTTTGTCTGTCTGTCATCTCTTCAGGACTGCTTTTATATGTCTGCAGGGTCAGCACTCAGGCTCAGTGTTACAGCTCTCATGTCTAAATGGATGTTCTGAAATGTCAAGTAAACTAAATGTCTTCAGTGTGGCAGCTCAGACCAGTTCTGCTTAATGGATCGAAAGATGCCACGTGGGAACAAGGCCAAACAAACACACACATTTACACATGTGCACTCCAACTTATTACATCACTGTATATTACATAATTAAGTCACTATTTTGGTAAACATAACTGTATTGTGGCATTTGTTTAGACCCTGTTAAAAGCTGAATTTAGAAGCTCAATTCCTAAACGTGTAAGTAACTTTTTCTTGCATGCCTCCCCAGTGAATGAAGAATCCAAAAACCAGTTCTGTTCTTGAAGAATTTAAGTCAAAGGCTTCCATGTTTAACAACGTGTGCTTGGTGCTGCCTGCAGTTTTCACCAAAACCGTAGAATTAAAAACTGAACTGAAAGTGAAACTTATCTATGCTCTCTTCAAAGCCAGACTCCACTGAAAAACCCCCCAGTAATTTAACCTTGCTGAACACAGGAGATGCTGGTTTGTGTTATTGTGTGACTTTTGTAAATACAAACTACCTTTTTAACACTCCGTAATCACACTATAACACATACTATTAGTCAAGGCAGTGGTAGACCAGCTGCTCCCACATTAAGCAAGGTAAAACTACTGTATTTGTCAATGGAGTCTGGCTTTGAAGAAAGCATAGATAAGTTTCACTTCTAGTTTAGTTCCCTCTTGGAAAGGGCTGTCTGTTTGGGAACTACTCAGCATATGACGGGATAAATGAGACCTGGATTATACTGAACAAGGACATTTTGCTATAGTTTTGCTTTTGTTCAGCACGGACCCCATAACTTCAATTCATCAAGAATTTTTTCCACAGTTTTTGGATTCTACATTCCCTGTGGAGGCATGTCAGAAAAGCAATGTTTTCTTCACAAATTCAATGTAACATAGGGTGAGTTACTGATATACAAATTGTCATTTGGGGGGGTGAAGTATTCCTTTAAACACAAGAAATGTCACAGCTATGGTATATCTCTAAACTGGTCCAGATCTCCAATAAACAGTATCCCAAGTAAAACCACCACATAATCTGCTTCCATCAAGCAATAATGTACCAAAATGACCATCAACCTCTTAAGCAAGAACATCACAGCTGCCATCTCTGTGCTAACATTTGTCCCTCATACTCACATCTTTACTGTTCTCCACGTCCGATTCACTGCTGAAGTCTTCTGTGTTGAGGTTTTCAAAGTCCGACTCACCAACAGCGATAGGAACACAGACAGTGAGGTTGGGGTTGTGGATGAAGGACATGTAGTCCTCATCAATCATATACTTTCCCACACTGCTCCCAATGCCACTGGTGGTGCCATTGCCATTTTTAGCATAGTCCAGTTCCCGATTGATGTCCACTGTGTGGTTTGCAATGCAGTTGAGTTTCTTCTCGTACATTTCATCCAGAGGTTTCTGTTCATCTTCTATAGGCTGCTTGTCAGAGGGAAAAAAACAGAAAGTTAGACAACAAGTATGCCATCATAGAACTCTCTAAAACACACATTCATATAACAACAGTTACAGTTCAAGTTAAGGCTGGGCGATATAGAAAAAATCAAATTACACAATGTTTTTTAATCAAATACCTCGATATTGATGTTGCAACAATATTGTAGATTTGTCTATTGGTGTTTTCACACAGTATTTACACAATTATCTTTTTCATAAATAATCATCAGTAATGAGGATATAATGTTTTTTACTCTAATGCAGCCTTTAAAACTAAGGAAAAACTACACTTACGGTATTATATTGTTCAAAGTCTCATACAATATCTAGTCTCACAAGAATTGCTCCTGCATAGAGATGTTTAATTATGTGGTACCTTCTTGAGCACTGTTGCTATGAAGGACCGCATGTTAGCCTTGAACCAGGCAATCCCTTTCTTGATACGGGCAACTGCGAGCTGGAGGTTGTTGGGCTCGCCATCGTCATCTGTGGCAGCGAGGTTGTCTGCACTGAATGAGCTCAGCAGCAAGGCAAGGAACAGGTTCAGCACCTTAGAAACAAACACCACAACTGCTGGAACCCATGCACTTACAGCAAATGGATGGTTTACATCTGAGAAATTACAACGTGCGACTATTATCCATTAGCATCTACGTTATATTTGTTTATTTCTTACCACCAAGTTTCCAATGACCATGACCATCATGAAAACGGTGAGGCACATGGTCTGTCCAGCCACCTCCATACAGTACCACATGGTCTCAATCCACTCCCCACACAACACTCTGAACACAATCAGGAAGGAGTGGAAGAAGTCATTCATGTGCCAGCGGGGCAGTTCACAGGACTGGGCGATCTTACACACACAGTCCTTGTAGCTTTTGCCAAACAGCTGCATGCCCACCACGGCAAAGATGAAAACGATGATGGCCAGCACCAGGGTCAGATTACCCAGAGCTCCCACTGAGTTACCGATGATCTTGATCAGCATGTTGAGGGTGGGCCACGATTTGGCTAGCTTGAACACTCTTAACTATGAGAGAAACAGGACACAGGATTATTCCACAGTTATTCATATGAAGACTATGATGGAAAAGTGGTTGGATTCAAACTGACTCATGTTTTAATTTCATTTTAAAAAGTCAAGAGAAGCAAATGTACTAACTATCAACACGTGTGTCATTTGATCCAGGACACACACAAGATGTAGACATTAAGAGTGTTTACAGTTTTACACAATATAAGAGGAATGCACTGATTTTGGGGCAATACCAATGTTTTTTATTGTTATTGTCTTTTTTTTCTTTGTTATTGTTGTTATGCATCCCTCCTTTTGTGCTAGGGAGACCTCTTCATTATAAAAAGCTAACTTAACTGCTCTGAAGTCATTCAGCCCTTTATTACTCTATCTTGGAATGAGCCCAAATTCAGTCATACACATTTATGAAACATAACCTTCTTTACATGAAAAACATGTAAAAAAAATAAATATTCACAAGCCTTTTTACTATATCTATCATAATTCCCTCTCTAATATCTGTTTTCTATTGCTGTGAAAACATCAACAATTTTCTCCTTCAAACAGCTGCATTTATTCAAGTTTTTCATCAAAAACTAAATTTTTATGGATGTACCAAGTAATCGGCTGCACACTGGTATTGGCCGACATTTGCCTAGTTGACTGCCATTGCCCTATTGGTAAATAAGA
>JAPZEB010000012.1:22175868-22192602 GCA_029783705.1 Chaetodon striatus | reverse complement strand
GGTGGAGGGGGAGTGATGCAGAACAGAAAGCCAGAGAGCTGCAGAGGGGAGAGAGCCAAACCTGAGATGGATGGGTAGACGGAGGGAGGAGGAGGAGGAGGAGGAGGAGGAGGAGGAGGAGGACTGGGTAGGCATGCAGCAGAGAGAGAGAAACTGAGAATGAGACGAGGAGGGGGAGACAGAGAAAGAAAGAGAGATCTAAGCGGGGAAACAATAGAGATTAAATCATGGGGAGGGGGTGTTGTGCTCCTCTTAATCATCCCAGGACCCCCAGCCTGACACAGACTAGTCTATTACTTCACAAAACTGACTGCAGATTTGGACTGTAGACTTATCAGAAGATGGCGATAAACTTAGTGCCAAAATGAGTATTAAAAACAATTTTAATAAATGAATCATTTAAGATATACATTTTTGACAAACATTTGCTGTTTCCTGCTTCCTGTCCGTTGATTTGCTTCTTTTCCATGTTTAATATCATTGCAAATCAATACCTTAGGGTTCTTTCATTTCAAAACATCATTAAGGGCTCAAGGAAACTGCATTAATCACTATTATATAATATAAACAATTCATCAATTGATTGCAAAAATAACTGAAATAATTGTTAGTTGGAGACCTAAATGACCTTCATAACAGCAACATACTGCAAGATTTTGGGTTCACAAGCCTCTTTGCAGACTGGAATGGAGGAAAACATGCCACACATACACTATCAGCTGGATTTTAGCCCATACTGTAACGAGCACCTGGTATTGACTAAGTGCATCTTGATTCAATTTACAGAGGAGCAAAAAATATCAACAGCACGTCCGCTCTCACATTGTGCACCGTGAAACTTTGTGACAAAACAGCACAAATCTCATGAGTTACCTTAATCTAATATGTATAAGCATTATAGCCTGAAACATAAGTCATGTGCTTCTGATTGAGCTCACTGCAGTGAGGACTCAGCCAGTTATGTCTCACCAAAATATGTATGACTGCAAACTCATTTCCCTGCATATTATACCATATCAAAAAAATGCGTCATCCCACTTCTTTACCTGTATGCTGTGCTGCAAAACCCCACTTTCCCCCTCCTTACCCCACCCTCCTTCTTTATACCAACCTGGCTAGCAGTGGAAGCACACTCAACCTCCTCCCACCCACCCCCACCACCACCACCCCATCCCTTCATCACTCAGCCCAGTACAGGAGGATGCTGTGTCATCAGAGACTGAGGACTCAGACAGAGCACTAAAGCCTGGCCCTCTCTCTAATTTACTACACCCTGAAAAAAAAAAGAACGCTGGCGAGGAAGCAGTGGATGGGAGAGGGAAAAGGAGAGTAATGGACACAGACACACACAGAGACAGAGATGGTGGGACAAGAACATAATGTAATGGTGTGTACAGTGCTACATGCTGAGACTGCTGCTGCTGCTTTAGCCGTGAGCTCCCTTTGTGCGCTCACTAGTCGCTGCTGCCCTGCAGAAGCCAGAAATGACTGGTCTGCTGCACACTAATGTTACAAGATGCTCACCAAAATGCCACATTCAGGAGGAGAGTGAAGCCTCTGCATCAACAAAACACAAGAGCTGTTCTTTTTGTCCATACTGTGCAGCAGCTAATTCTAGCTGAATCATCTCAACTGTATTTCAATGTATATCGAACACACACACACACACACATAAACACAGATGTGTGCATGTGCATGCTAAAATACTAGCATGCCATCCATCCCGTCCTGCTCTTCCTGTATGACCACAGCAGCTTTAACGTTGCCTAATCACATCAGACATTTGAAAAGCCCAGGCAGTCCTCTCCCTATCACAGGGGAAAACAAGAACTGCAACGCTGCATTTCTCTTCCTCGCCACTGCCCCCTCTTCCTCTCTTTGATGCATGAGTGCTGTGATCAGGTTTCCTGCAGCTGACGGTAACACACACACACACACTTAGACACACTCATTGACATACAGTGCAATGGTGAGCGATAGGATGACTGTCGGTCGAGTAGAGGAGACGAGCAGCCTGGGAAGGTGAGGACAGGAACAGCAGAGGGAGTATGGACGCAAACGGTGAATATACTTAGAGGCACTTCTTCAGGTGTGATAAAGGACAAACACATTAGTGGAATAGGAAAATGATTGATATGAATGATAGTAAGGTGGAGAGGGAAGATGAGGTCTTAACCTGGGAAGCTTACTGAACTTGCTGACACAACACATGGATAGGTATGATGAGGTTAGCAGATCTTGCCTTAGCTGAATGAAGAGAAGTCAGAAGCTGTATTGATACACATGTATGTGGTAAGCAGTAGCCTAGTTAGATAAACTAACTATCAGCAGTCTAAAAGCCCACTACCTTGTGCCTCCCTTCTGAAATTCCCTGAAAGCATGCCCTTTAGCAAGACTCCATGACTGCACTAGTAGGGCTGTGTGGAAGCCGGAAAATAAAGGGCTGTGGCTGTGACGGGCGTATACCATAGATATATTATTAGACCTGGTTACCATACCCTAAGAAGGTGCCTATTCAATACAATGGAACTGCTTGCCTGGCGTGTATACCAAAACAGTTTCCAGGTTCACTTCCATGGTATAAGGCCCACTTAATATGCACAGTAGTGTTTCTACCGCTAGCTCTGCCCACGAGTTCCAACTCGGCTCACAGACTCAACATTGCAATGTTGTCACAAATTTGAAATCACATTTCTTGGCTCGAGGAAAGTTTTACAAATAGGAAACCTACATGGATAAAAATCTGCCAATAGAAAGCTTCATAATTGACCTTGTTTGCAGTTGGAGGTGTCCTGTCGACAGTTTTACAGACGTCGCTTTGATAATGGTGGCCTATGGGGAAAATGTTGTTTGGGCCACAGGAGATTGTTTGTGCTGCAATATTTCAAGTGACCAATTGAAAGTAAGGCTGAGCTGCATTCCTAGGAGACTGGTGTATACTGCAACTACCTCCCCAGGTCATGGATATACCTCTTTAACATGAACACATTTTTGATCATTACCGAGTAAACATTAAAAATGCCAATGACGCACACTTTCAGTCTAATGGATCTCACCCTAAAGGGCTGTTCACACTAAGAATTATAAAAACTATAACAATGTAAACATCCAGACATGACAACATGAAACATTACACTATAAAAATGTAAATGGATTCTGATTGGCTGTAAGCATTTATATCATTCATTAAAACACTCTGAAGGTGATCCAACAAATATGATGTGCCACTGTTGTTGTTATTATAATAGTTGTGGTGTGGACTCTGCCATCCACTTGAGTTAGAGGAATTTTTAAAACAATATTGTAATAGTTATCCTTGTTGACCCTCAACACTCATTAAACATTAGTCATGTTGGCACAACATCCCTGAGTATACAGAAATCATCCACTATCAAATAATTATTGTGTTAGATTTTGTACCAGCTAACAAAGCAATCTCTACAATGGCACACAATTATAACCAAAACCATTTGGAAAAAAGCATACATTGTGGAGATGACCTATGTCTTGTTTTGGAGTGTAACCCTGTCATAATGCAGGTATTATCATATTTCACAACTCTTGCCAATCACAATTTGACAAAAAGATGAATTGGGAGTCCATATGACACGTATTTTTGAGGTTCTGTACAGCTAGGACATGTGAATGTTTAATACTGTATATGACTGACCTTATTATCAAATAAATATTTTAAATCAAAAGGATATGTCAGTACCATCATACTGTAAATGAGGAGGAAAGGCACATTCAGAATTTCTGGGGGATGAACATTAATAAGGTTTTCATGTCTGGTTCATGTTTATGGCATTGTTGCTTACATGAAGTATAACAGACAGTGTTTTGATTGTACAGTAACACACTATACTTATGTGTAAGAAACTTTGAGATTATTTACCTTTATTTACTGTGTTTACTCATTTATAAGAGTTTTCATCTAAGTGTTTGCACATCGAGCCTAAAGCCCTTTTTAAACTGGTTCTTCAAAGCGAGAATATTATGCCGTTATGTCGCCTCACTGTTCTGTACAAAGGCTGAAAATATACAAGTCTGTATAAAAGGTGGTAACAGCACCGAAATTACTTTGGTAGGTCACTGGCAGGACAGGAGCATGGTCAGCACGGATGAGGTTTTGACGATGTGTTATGTGTGTATCCCACCACAGGAGATTTAATAAGTAGCTAATAGCAGTTAGCAGCTAACTCAAAGAAGAATGTCAGCTGAAAATTTCCGCAGATTGGGAAAACACTGAGTAGAAGACAAGACCAGCCACCATATAACAGAGATGGCAACTGATTGTTTTTGCCATGTCATGCTACCATTATTGTTTATAAAACGCTGCCAACGCATCTGCTATATATCACACCAGTGGCCGAAGGTGTTGTGTTGAATGTCACGTCCATCACACCTCTTTAAATTCCACAATGCCGACATCCTATCTTAAATCACACACTGGGGTGAAATGATGCCACCGCTGTTTGGTTCTGTGTAAAAAGGCAAAAGCAGCATGAAGAAGGACTTAGCAGAAGTCCTATAGCATGATCTATGTGTAAAAATGATTTAAGTTGCCAATCTGTTTTTCTCTTATCACAATACATTCTCATACCTAGACTACAGAATAGGTCGTTTGCCACTGACTTACAAAATGACATATATGACTGTTAGCGCACATACTAATAGTCTTACTTTAAACATGTGGTCAAAGTTGTGAAATGGTCACAGTCACGCAACAAAACTCCATGGTTAGGTTTAGAGAAAGGGTCGCGGTTTAGGATAAAATAGGTACGTTTATTAAGTTTACTTTTGGTTTCATACAATACATGAACTCTGTTCTCCTGAAAGAATGTCCTTTGTTTGATTGACCTGTCAACCACCCCGACCACCATTTTGTAATACTACAGTCACCTGACATCCCTCTTTGCTCCCGTCATAATTACTACAGTCACTAATAGTTGCTGTCTAACAATGAACGTAAATATGGGTCGTAACAAGCTGCTTGTACAGACTACCTATATGGCCGATTTTCGGGTGAGGGCGGTCTGTCTAATCAACTATCCACAAAACCTATTTTGAAATCACCATGTTTTGCTATACATCATTTCCTTAATGTACTGTCTTGTGTACACACACCATCACTCATGTAACTGAGACAAAAAGGTGTCCTGCTGCAGTGAAAGGAGGCCGGTGAA
The DNA here is from genome assembly GCA_029783705.1 of Chaetodon striatus. Lineage (NCBI taxonomy): Eukaryota > Metazoa > Chordata > Actinopteri > Chaetodontiformes > Chaetodontidae > Chaetodon > Chaetodon striatus. The sequence continues at coordinate 22,187,416 of JAPZEB010000012.1, read as the reverse complement.
TGGAGGCCATGATAAACAACTCAGCAGCAACTTCCCTTCAAACACTAAAGTGAGACGCCACAGAGGAAAGTAAGGTAGGGAAAAGAAGTATGCACTGGACAATAAGCAAAGTGGGTAAGAATAATAAGACCAGAATGCAACCCTTCCTGTGGCCACCGCTGAACCAGGGCTGTGGATCAATAGATCACAAAAGGCACATACACTTGATAGTTTCATCCGCCCTACGAGGGAGTGCTGCTGGCTGAGTTCACCGGTCCTGCTGACTGGGCTTCTTGCTGCTGTACAGGCCGCAGATTCTCTTACACAATATCACTGCCACCACACAGGAGACTGGCTACTCCACATGTCTGCACAGCTGGAGGCACTACAGCATACTCCTGCCCTTTTCTCTCCACTTCCTGTCCTCTCCTGCCATCTTCTGCCTTCACTCCTCATTCCTCTTTAGCTAGAGCAGAGCTACAGTGAGGGCACAGCCAAGCTACAGTTTGAGTGGTGTGGGACAGACGCCTAAAATGCCTTGAAGTCTAGTCTCTGATTAATAAAAAAGAAATGCATAATTCAGAGAAAAAATAGGAAGATTGGGGTTTGTGGCACCTAAAAAAATATTCAACTATGAAAATTCACGATATGATCTTGAATAACAGTAACACTGATATGACCTTCAACACTGTTATGTCATGACATCTTCTAATGTGCTTATCTGTTTCAAATCTCCTGTAAGTGCTATGAAACACCAAATTTAAAATATGGAAACAATAGAAGATGTAGCTTAGTGGCTTTTATCTGAACTCTGATCAAAACTTGGTTGCAGCATATCAAAAAAGTGGAGAGAAAAAATACAGATGTTTTTAGAAAATTTTCATACACGTACACAACACACATATTCGTACATAGTCTCTGTTAGCTTGGCTGTGGTTTAAGGTTTGGGATGGGTTTAAACCTGTGTTGTTTGGGTAAAAGTCACATGATTACTTATCCCCATTGCTGTGTCCACAGAAGCTGCATTTTAAACTACATTTGTGGTTTAGTCTAAAGCTGATTGTTTTCCCGTGGAGGTCACTGTGTCTGAGTTTAACTTCAACCTGCTGCAGACATGATTTAACGGAGGTTTAAGGTCACAATGTCGAGTGTGAGGACAGCCTTATACAGCTGACATCATCTTTTTAATTTCTAAGTTTTTAAACATTTTACCATGTATTTTCTTTTCAGGCAACACCATAACAAGTGGCAACTTATAAATTGTGTGATTACCTTTAAAAAAGGTGTCACTTCTTCCTCATTTCATTTTTCATTTCAGAACAAGGTCATTCTTTACCTAAATAAAATAGCAGTTTAAGGATGTATAAGTTACATCAGCAAATAATCATAAATATGTATATTTGTCACATATTTGCAGGTAGATAGTTTCTCACTTAATGTTATTCCTATGTAAAATTGGTCAAGGCTGAGAATCTCAATAACTGTGCATCACTTGCTGTGTAATCGCATTCAGTTGTATCGATTAATTGTACAACAATATGGAAATGTGAACAACAGTGGAAACACTGCAGAACCTAATGTAGGCACTTCCCTCCCCAGAGGTACCTTTCTTTAAATGTTTTGAACAAAAACAATTTAAGTTCCTTTGGAGTAATAAGTGTGATAAATTAAAAAGAAAAACATATAATTCAGATGGAAATGATGGATGAAGAATCTAAAACATATCAGAGTAATGAATTTGTCCCTAAAAGCATTTTGGGTTAATGAAATTAACCGTACCAGTCTCTAAGAACATGTCAAAAATGTATCTTATAATACTTACTCTTTGACAGCAAATCGTTCCCCTTTTTCAATTAAAACCTTACCTCTTTGAACAGCAGTTTGAACAAATATTAGCAAATCTACCTCCATCTTTTAAAGATGCATTGAAGGCTTGGTTGAGTTTCCAGTATTACCTTCTAGACACCCCAAGAGATATCCAAAATCAAGTAGTACGAATACAGTCAGAACTGCCCATAGATGGGAAGCCTTTTGGAAATACTTAAAAGAAATGCAATATTTTTTATAAATGATATACTACACACCACAGATGATTAATACTGTACTGGGTATTGGCGAGTGCTTGAGTCTTTGCACTGATCAACACCATGTAATTTATTAATAAATTTTAGTAGTTTCACACCTGGATCAAGCAGCAGTTTTGCGGTAATCAATTCTTCTTTGTCGCCCTGAAACAGTAGCCTCCACAGCAAGTTGTACTGTGCAGCCAATGGCAACTGCTGTTTTAAAGTGGCGAAAAACTGATTTCTGCTAAATAGTGTAACATTAGCCATTAGCAAAACGTCAGCTATTTAGCAATTATTTTACACTAGAAAGTCCCAGTAGTAAATGGAAATGTGTACAGTATACACAACTTAAATTTGGAGGGTTGCACTTCTGTTTCCTGTGAAATTTAAATGAATTGTTATTTATTCTTGGAATTTTTAAGTTTTTAAGTTACTGTTGCACTCCTGTTTATGCTGTTACTGTACTATTTAAAATTTTAAATGTCTTTTATTTTACTTAATTCTGGTTGCACTTTAAGTTTTTTAAAGGAAATGTTATTTATTTCTAAAATCTTATATTTTGATGACCGACAGTAAAATTATAAAAGAATCATAAAATAAATAAATAAATAAAAGATAAAATAAATAAAATAAAGTTTTATGGGATTCATTGTGTGTATTTGTTCGTGTTTTACATGGGGTTTAACCTGAGCCATACAAATACAATAGCAATCATTTCACCTCCATACAGGGTTTGCAGTACACAGCTGTTCATTTTTTTTAACACAATGATATCTGATTGGTACACAGTATCAGCTGATACCCACATTCAGGTATTGGAATCAGAATCCAGAAAGAAAAAAATGGTACTGAACATCTCTGCAGTGATTTCCTTTTATACATCAATTCAGCTGTTTGTACGGTCAGATATGTGATATTTTTAATTTCAATCGGTTGCTTTCAGTTATCCCAACTAAAAAGTGAACTAAACAAAGTGGATACAGATATCAGGTCTGTCGGTGTCAGAAATAGATATCCAAAACAAAGATAAATTTAAAAAATGTGTCATTTGATTTTACAAAGCAGAGGCATTATTGCTTTTCCTAATACTGCCTGTTCCTTTTGGAAAGATGGATTTCACATTTTAATACCTTGGAAACAATTTTTCAGAACAATTTACAGGAAAACAACTGATTCTTACCCCAGAATAATTTAATTCACACAAAATCACTGCTACTAAAAACACAACTTAACATGTTTAACATTGCACAGTCATCATAACTACTGAGGGGATTAATTTTATTTTGTCTTTTTCATTGTGTTTACTTCTTTGTTATTTTTTGTTCAATTAGGCTTTTTTCTATGTTTTACAAGATTATATTGTCATATCATAATATTGTTGTGTGTGTAATGCGTACTTGCCTGTATTAAATTTAAAAAAGGAACATAATGTAGATCACAATAACACCTGTAACAGCGCAACAATACAGATAAAATGATGATAACAGGGATAATTCCACTGCCCCAGTGCATGCTGGGACAGAGCACTAGTCATCTGAAAGGATCTTCTGTCACAAAAGAATTTAATTAGCTATAGCATCAATGGCACGTAAACATGAAGGTGTATTTGTCATCCCCTCCCGCTGTTACATCATCTTTACCATGCATTAACACAGATAATTAATCAGCACTGCAAAAAGCTTTATGAGAATCACCACTGCCTGAGAACTGCATTTCACAACAACCCTGCAGTGTTGCAGGAGCAGAGCCGCTCCGTCCCTCTGCCTCAGCTTCCATTGTACAGGTGGACTAAAAAAACTCACAGGCCTTGTATGATCTAATAATGCAGCGACTGTCTCAAAGCCCCTGCAGCAGTGACAAAAATGTACTGAAAAGCTCTTAAATGTCTCAAGGTCATCTTTGCTATTATTATATGCCGATCTCTGTAGTGCATACAATAACGTCCATTTTGAATTAATTTATATGCAACTTGAATCTGTTATGAGCGTGAATTTCAAAGTATATGGAGTGGTTACTTTACAATGCTGGCAATTTCACATGAGAAAAAGGTAAAGACCAGGCCCATTCAAAGGTTCAGCACATCAGCTGAATAATTAGACATCTGTAAAACTTCTCACAATCTATAAACCTCTCAGTTACACAAAGCAAGTGCTTCTTTGTTTGAATGTTTATGGAGAAACTGGGTGGTGCATTTGGCCTGTGTGACAACTCACTTTCAGGTTCAGGTAGTACGGATCCAAGTCCTCCAGTGGTGTGCCCGACATTCCATCAGGAACATCGCCGTAGATGAACGGCAGGCTCTTCCCAGCCTCCAGGTCACTGTTGGGCTTGAGTTCATTCTCGTCGGACGTGTCACGGTGACTACTGTCCGATCTGGGCTTGGGTGGCTTCTTGTTCTTCTCTTCATTGATGCGCCTCTCGATGTTAGCGAGTGACTCCGGAGTGAATTTCTTGAAGCTGTCAGGTCCTGGGGGTGCAATAAGGGGTGCGGCCATGTTTTCATCCTGCAGCTATTTCCTCTTTATTTGTTTTCCATCCCAGACATCCAGCTCTGGGAGGAAGAGAGGGACACAGAGTGAGAAAGTGAGGAAGAGTGGGCATAAGGTGCTGATCAAAGAGGAAAGTGTTGGATAAAACAAAATAAAAAAAGACAGAAAAAGCCTTTAAAATACTCTCATCTAGTTTTTTTAAATCATCAGTTTCATTTTATTGATAACATTGACTGGACAACAAAGGTTTTGATTTAATTGGTTGACATATTCATATATTAGACCAGTTGCTCAGTGTCAGTGTTGCTTAAAGCCTTGCAGATGGAATTTTCTAGCTCTGCCAGGGAACGCAAACAAAGCAAAATAAAGCTGAAAAAGTGCAAACATTTGGAACGTGGGCCAGTAGGCACTATTTCTGCTTCCTCCATCAACCTTAATGACTAAAGCTCTGATCCTGTATCCCACAAAGCTTAAATCAGGTACCCAGCACATACAGTAAACAGCATTAATTCTCTTTTGCCCTCACCTTTGCGACCCCAGCAACTTCAAGACGTATATCAAGTTTATTCTTCTTATGTTTATGCTCGCAAATGACCAGGAACTCATCTGCCTGACTTTTTCCTTTCTTTCCTTTCTTATGACCCTTTATATCTACCCATGTCGAGTTATGTTTATCCTTAAAGGTCCATAGCGTTGATATAAACAATAAATAAATTTGATCTGAATGTAGCACTGCCAGTCTCACTGTGAACAGACGCTCAGGTCTGCAGCTCTGTGCAGCTTTAAGCTCATTATTTAAGCTTGGAGGTCTCTCTGGTTGAGTCCAAATGGCTCTCACTGACGATAGCTATGAAATAAGTGGGAAAATGGCTCCAAGCACACAGACGTGCAGGAGCCTGTTATCTGTCCTGTGCAAAATAATAAGGAGCCAAACAATCTTAAGCTAAGCAAATTAAACAGACAGATAGTAGTGACAGCTAGGTGTATAAATTAGCACAAAGTCTAGTGCCACATGTCCACCCTAAGACCTTAATGAGTTGATATTGTATATCAAGGCCTCTTGCTGTGAATTTGTTTTGGAGTTCGCATCTGCCATCTACTTATCATGTCTGTTTATCTACATCAGGGATCCTCTGCGTTTTTCAGGCCAACGACCCCTTCAACAGATGGAGCAGGGACCCCCACTACATATATTGGATAAAACTGAGCCGCACTTGAGATAAAATGCTGAATATGCGATGCTTCTCTCATTTGTCCTTTCCTCTAGCTGCTAAGTTAGCAGCAGTTGTAACGTGGCTAGCTGTGTTAGCCTTCCCCTCTGCACTTTCGCCAGTGGTTTCAGAGGGGGACAATGTGTCGGAGTCTCTTGCTCGAAAAGGTACAAAACAATTCATTGTGGCACACAAGAATATTGTACATTTGACATAATAATACAGTTAATAGGCCAATATGTGAAAAAAAAAAGCTGCCGCACAGCGATTTAGCATTAGCTAGCTCAGATGACAATCATTCAGAACAGTTAGTCTGTCATTTGTATTGTGTACTGTAAATTTCACAGGCTTTATGAACAGGCCGCTTTATCTTTGCTATTAATATGTTAGATTATGTTAATGATTATTTTCAGACACTTTTTAGTTTTAGGAAAAAAAAAAAAAAAACAGAATTAAAACTTTAATTAAACTATCAAGACATAATTTGGTGCCCCCCTGCAGTAACTCTGAGGACCCCCTAGGGGTCACAGACACTGTGGTGAAGATCCAGGATCCAAATTAAATAGGATATGTGGTGGGGCTGGGGCTGGGCAATATGTCATTATTATATTGATATTGTGATATGATACTTGATATCGTCTTAGATTTTGGAAATAGTAATATCGTAAGTGTTGTAAAGTGATGACATTTTCTGAGCTTACCAGACTGTTCTAGCTGTTCGATCATTTGCCTTTACCCACTTGCTCATTATATCCACATTACTGATGATTATTTAAAAAACCTCAGTGTAAATATTTTGTGAAAGCACCAATAGTCAACTTTACAATATTGTCACAACATCGATGTAGAGGTATTTGATCAAAAATATAGTGATATTGGATTTTCTCCATATGGTTTAACCCTAACACATAATACAGAATAGAATGGGTGGGGTTTATTGCATGACATTAATTCAAATGCTGACATTTAATTTACTGAAGGACAACATGCTGAGTTGGCTTTAAATGCATTATAAACATTAGTTGTTGTGTTGTTTAAGTTGTTCTTTGTGGCAAACCCATCCAGCTGCTCACTTTTTGGCTTGAGAAAAACTGAAACCTATTAAAACAAATGCCACCTGGCCCATGTTATTCATATGTGACAGTGCACCCAATGCAGGCCACAGAGTGCATGTCTTACATCTTGTACTGACTGACTGATAATTAAACATTCGAAACTGCTGAAGTGTATCAAAAGATAGTCCACAAATGATTGCTGAGCCGGAAATTATTCACCCTCTGGGGCTGTGACTCATTTTTAACAGTTAAGTTATAATAACATTATCAACTGCATCTCTCCAGGATCCTACAACACATGAATTTCTCTCTCCAGTTGGCTCATGGCCATGCTGCTTGATACAACATATTTGACAGTCAAGTCACAGTTCGGGCTATCAAAGACAAAATCAGACAGTGTGTTCAACATTCATGGAGACAATGGCAAGGGTACAGACCTGGAAATAAATCAGAGAGAAATCAGAAGAAATCCACAGGCTGATAAAGATCCAACAACCCAGTATCTTTGAGAAAAAAAAACAGCACAGCCAACCAGGACAGGGATGAAGTCCGATTCAAGTAACCCAACCTCGGCACAACCTCCAAGTCTCCTTTCACCAATGCTACACCAATTGATCTACCGTCAAGGTGATTCAAACCAGGATGCAATAGCATGGCCAGCAGTGCATGTACGCTTTACACATAACGCGGAGACGATCCTGAGAACATGCAGCAAAACTGCAGGACGACCGGGGGGAGACAGCCTGAAAATGTTGCAGATGTTACTCAATGCTTTCAATGTCCACTAACTCACCAGGTCAAATGAGAAACACGATATAAAACGCAAAAATCTGACGAACACATTTAATTAAAAACAATACTGCTTGGTTCTTTAATCAATTTCAGTAATTTCTATTAGCGCGCGTAATCGGCACCAAAATGCGCACAGCCTCTTTCGGTTCTCTTAAATCCGTTGTGAGTCAAGTGAGCCCGGAAATAAAAACTGATGCATGACAGCGAAAACTAACAACTCCGGTAGCCTCATTTGCCTCTCGAAGAAAAAAAAACCCGTCGCCGTCCGGGACAGCTGCGTTTAGCAGAAAAAAAAGCTCCTACGCTGCGTCCTCTGCGCGGAGGAAAGACATCCAGACGCACCACCGTCTCCGTCCCGTCACCTGGAAAAATCTTCTATAGTGCTCTCTGCACTGTGATGATGACCTGACATCTGATGGAGCTAACCGGACACCGCGGAGACACAGTACAAGTGAGGAGGAGGCGAAGAGGGCACTTGCATCTGAGTCACATGAGCCGGTAAAAAACTTCCACATCCTTCATTTCCTGCAGTGATGTCTAAATGTTGCCTGTCACTAAATGTAACAGGAGCCCAAATCCACAGCATCACTGACAATAGGTGAGCCCAATAGGCCCAAGTCCAAGATTACTGAGGGAACACTTGGCAGCCAAATAGTACTAAGGCCCTTCATATCCTATACGGGTGGGGGCCACTTCATGCCTGAGCTGAGTCAATTTCAGGTAAAGTTATGACGTCCAGACTGGAAAATCTGATGAGTTATGATAATTCAGGTTAACGCGTTTTTCCCCTCAAGGGACAGACTATGGATGAGGAGGAACAGCGGAAATTAAGAAGCAAGGAGCCACTGTAGATAAACACAGATAAAGAAACCCTCTTCGTATTTATTAGAGAACTTTCTCCCCGTGTGGGATGAAGACCCCCAGCTCCCCTTCACATTATATGTCTTATCATGTATGCGCCATTTATTGCCTGAGAGTGATTTTAGCCCGTGTAGTCCCCAGGAAAGTCCACTGTTTAATACCGAGGCGCGCCGTTGTCCTATAGGGCCAAAGCCTAAAATACTGCAGTGTGGTTTATTGCTGCTATAGGCTCTAACTAACAAACTCATAGTAGGTCAGTTGAATGCATGAGCCATGTCCCGACAACAACACATCCCTGGCCTCTGCTCAGCACAACCCATCGCATCTAAAAGATGGAATTATTTACAGCCAAAAGAAAAGAAAATAAAGAAACTAAAACGGCCTTGAGGCTATACCACACCCGTATAATGTTTAGGCGACAGAGATCCGGAGACTCCATATGGTGCAGGTTTAAATGCTACAGAGTAACAACATGATGGGGAAATGTGTTTTTTTTAATGGGAGAGACTGCGCGAAAAGACCAGAAAAGGGTGCCGCGGCCCCTTTGAGGACTGCCAAACTAAAGACGCACCTACCTCCTCACGCAATACAGTCTCCAAAGAGATTGCAAGAGGGAGGGGGCGCAGAGGTGGAGTGTGGTGGTGGGGGCGGTGGGGGGATAAAACTATCATAGTTATAAAATAATGGTGGAGAGGAAATTGCTACCTAAAATGCTTTTGCAAGCGACGCATTATTCATGCACTCGGAGCATGCAGGCGAGTTACTGTGGCCACTCAGAGAAGTTTGACGTGATCTTATACTTATATATCCCATATGCGTATGTTTCACATTCTGACACAGTGAAATGTCATTTCATCCAGCGGCAGGCCAACACCCCAAATAACCTGCTGTCTCCCTGTTTTCTACCGCGCCGCGTCACAAATCCGTGTTTTCCCCCTGCATAAAATCACATCTGCCCTTCTTCTTAACCGGTACCTCGCTTACATATCTGTCCATGTACTGGCAAGGAGCCCTCCACAGACAGCTAGGAAAAGATGCTGAGAGAGGGACCGCTCTGCGGCACTGGGATGCAGTCAGTCGACAAAGTAGGACTGCGATCCATCCCACGACACGAAATACAAGACAAAGCAGAAAACAGATTGTCTACTTACTTTTTCTCGCATTAACAGAAATCCAGACAGCTGTCACTGAACTGCAGATGTAGAAAAGAGTCGAGAGTAACTGCGGCTGTCGCCATATTGTTGCTGCTATCTTCCTTCCCAGTGCGTGCGGCTACCCTGCATAATTGATGACTCTCAGCAAATTGTTAGGGAGCGTCGGTAAATGCCTTTAGTTTCAATAACGGACAAGAGACCGCAGCATCGTAAGCAGAAAAAAAACACTGTTCATGTAACAACAGTCAGTGATGTTCTGGTTGGGATTGGTATTGCGACTGGCAACATATTTGGTTTTTTTTACTGGACTGCTAAGAAAATAGCTCAAATGTGTGAAACATGTGATTATTACAATCAGACCTGGAACTCAGAAGACACATTTAAAACAACTCTGAGCTCATAATGAAAGTTTATGTATGACACCTAAATATCTTGACAAAATTATGCAATAGGTTTACTTAAGTATCATGCAAAATTTCTCACACTTTATTTGTGTCTAAATTAATAGCCTAATAATATTTTGACTTCAGAGCTCTAGGCACATTACCAAATATAATGACTTCAAAAGTTATTTTTCTTTGTGACACAAACTAGTGAGTTTTTTTTTTTTTTTTTTTTTAAGTCAAGTTACCTTGTTTATTTTTTATTAAAACCAGCTGAGCTAAGTGGACCTACAAAGCAATCACTTCACAATGTGTGACATTAGTGACATACTGATAGCTTAATTTTATTCAAGTGTCCCAGTAAGTCATGGCAGTGTGACAGTGAGCCAACAGGTACAATACCAGCATCCTGAAACTGATGCAGCTAGAATTCACTTTTAGTAGGGTGCTCCAGGGATGACAATTTTCTGAAGGCCGACATGGAAGTACGCGTCGCCCTGGTTCCCTCAGCAAAAAGTCAATGGAATTTTTCCATTAGATTTTGGATTATTGTGGAAAATAAGCTCTGTGGCAAACAAACATTTATGATACTACCACTTTTTGTTCAGCAAGATAATCTTCAGAAATTAACACCACTTTTATCATGTCTGATGCATAAATACAATTGCCAGAGGTAAAAAGCTAAGGTTAGGCTATGTATGAACACTACAGACACATGACTTAACATCCCTACCACAGCAAGCTACCAGGTTTTCGGCGTGATGTCGTTCTGTAGTCTCATTTAGCCACTTTTTTAGCAACCGCCTTTTTAAAGACACAAAAAAGCTTCAAAATATACAAGTGGAGTATTTACTGGTGTATGTCATAGATCAAAATGTAAAAGTCTTATTTCAGGCATCTAATCAAAAACCCATTGACTTTTAGTCAAAGGAACTAGGAGTGCAAAAATGCTAACTCATTTCTGGGTTTTAGGACTCACTCCTGGGGTACTCTATATATAAAAACAATAGTTCAGTCCTTGAATATGATTGGCTGAGCCCTGTTTGAAGTTGTTGTATAATAAACCATAAACATGCAGCTGTTACCACATTACAATTTCAGTATTACTGCATCAATTAGTCACCTATTGTCATAACGGACACAGAGCTAAAAGGGTTAACACTAACTGAAGCCTGAATCATTTATCATCTGTCTGGACGACAATGGTCAGAAGTACGCAATGCTGTCATTCAATAATTCACAAAAAAACATTAAGACCTTGGAAAAGAAACAAAGAGAGTCTACATGGATTTATGTTTGAGCAGCCAGGGAACCCACTGTTTCCTGTTCCTTTGTTGGAGAAATATCTGTCATTGTGCAATCTGCTGGCCAAAGCAGAAAAACCATACCAACGATCTATGGTAAATTAATAATGTAACTTTGACGAGCTTGTGACATGTTTTTATTCGTAATATAGATTATGCTTACCTTTCCCTAGCTTACAGTGTAGCTTTGTTACTCAGCAAGTTACCTGGGGAATGTGAAAGTGAGCATAATATTTGCCAATGGAAGATACATA
>JAPZEB010000012.1:22157788-22175768 GCA_029783705.1 Chaetodon striatus | reverse complement strand
GTCACATTAGCCCCTCACTCAGACTACAGTGTATTTGCGCCACCGTGTGGTAAAATATACGCATTGTCAGGTGTTAGAGCATAATCTTTTGATCTTGTAAAGTCGCCTGTCTTAAGATGCCGCCAGCAGGACTGAGTTTAGCTCAGAATAAAATGAAGTCATGTCTTATGAAATTATGCAGACTGCTTTGCTCAGTGTTGACGTCACCTTTACATCTAATGGAGGTCACAGGCCTGTACGGTATGTACAAACGCCTGTTTCCCCTGCTTGCCTACAATATAACATTTTCATACAACGATAAAATGCACAAAACCAAGAGGGACCTTTTCCGACACGTGGCCAAATTTGCAAACACCGACGGGACTCTTCGGCTGCTGGAGATCGGCTGTGGCAGCGGGGCGAACTTCAGGTTTTACCCCTACGGCTGCACGGTGACCTGCACCGACCCCAACCCACACTTTGAGAAGTACCTGCGGATGAGCATGGACGCGAACATGCATCTGACTTATGATGCGTTTATGGTCGTCTCTGGAGAGGACATGCAGGGGGTAAAGGACGAGTCAGTGGACGTTGTTGTTTGCACCTTGGTGCTATGTTCTGTCAGCAATGTGCAGCAGGTGCTGCAGGAGGTCCGACGCATCCTCAGAACGGTGAGTCTCATTATGCTGCCTTCAAGTGCCGTAGGGAATATTTTATTAGTGACCTTACACACATTAATGACCTCGGTTGCACGGCTGGATTAACCTGTTAGACTGGCCTGGGGCACTAAACAAGCCTAACCAACCACCACTGCACTTTATGTACTGTACTTTGTACACTGTATACTCTGGTTGCCAACAGACTTCTCTACCCATACTCAACTTACAGCCCGTAGGTCAGATGTGGCCTGTCAGAGGGTGACCACCAATTTTGTAATTCATGATGAAATTATTTGATTTACACTGGGATTTTTTGTGCTTGTGAATGTAAATACAGTACCAGAATGCACCAAAAAGTAATAATATAGAGCTTGTTCATCAATAAAAAAGAGTGCCAGGGGAGGATCCCCCTGAGCCCCAATTGTCCTTGAATCCTAAAAACGCCCCTGCCTACTCTTGACCAGTGCTTGACTGCTGTCTGTATCTGCCTCTTGACAAAGATGTGTGAGGACAGCAATATCGAAAGCCTTAAAACAGGCAATATATTAAAAAAAAAAAAGTTTGTTTATTAACTGACCCCTGGTCCTCTGTCATTTTGCAAAACTGGAACCCAGACAAAGCAAGTTGTTTGGTTCACATTTTTAATTTCTCTTAGCTATTTGGGATCAGTAGTACCTGAGGAGTATAAAAAACTAAACATTGTCAACAATAATAAAAACCCTATATGCTCAAACGTGTCGATAATAGTCTATAATCTGTTGGCATATCAAACTACAAACATGATTAATCATAAATAAACATGTTTCAACCCTAAAATTTGATCTGCTTTTGTACACTTTTGTGTCGGGATCAGCTGCAGGCTGACTTGGCAGAGATGGCTGCCATCTTGTTTTTATGTGGATGAGTGTTTTGTGCTCTGACTGCCACTGGATGGGACAAAAAAGTTTCCACAAACAAGGACAACGAGTCTAAGTAAAGTAGAATGAAGTATAAGGTTCAGCAAACCCAAAATGTGATGTCCTTGTATGAGGACACAGGGTCTCAGGAAGATATGCCACTTATGGCTTCCCTCTGCCTAAACATGCTTTTAAATGTTGTTGTCTCTCTCTCTCGCAGGGTGGAGCGTTCTTCTTTTTGGAGCATGTCGTCTCAGACCCTTCCTCCTGGACACACTTCCTCCAACACGTGTTTGAGCCTCTGTGGTACTATCTTGGAGATGGATGCACGATAACCAGAGCAACATGGAGAGATTTAGAGGCAGCTGGTTTTTCTGAACTTCACCTAAAACACATTGAGGCCCCAGAAGTCAGTCTCATGATAAGACCACACATCATGGGATATTCCATTAAGTGACTGCACGGGGGCATGGGCAGACTTCACGGTGCCTCTTATGGGTTCCAGGGGGGACACAGTATTTTCACTCCCATTTCAGTATTTTACTAGCTGCTAACCCATAATTATGATAATTTTACTGTATGTCTCTGTAGGCTTTATGTAGCAGCATTTTCATTGGTCCACCACTGACTTTCATTAGAAAACACTGGGTCCTCATTGAGTCTGCAGGTTTCATGTTACCAAACTCAATCCGTGCAGTTAATTTCCACCGAACACAACTACACTAACCACACGCAGCATTTACTGAATGAAAATATATTTATTTACTTACAGAATCAGCAACATTTCATACACCGTTTGTTCTTTTTCCCCACCCCTCCCATGATGTACACAATAAATATTACCTGGACACTGTGCTTTTTTCCCTGATTGTCTAAGTAACTGCCGAGAAACAACCAAACAAACCTCACTCAATGTCGTCTTTTCTGTTACCCTTTATATTCCATTGCACAAAAAGAAGGAATGACAATTGTAACATCTCCTTACGGGGAAATGAGGGGAATTGCTGGTTCACAAAATAAACAGGAATTATGTCTGTGTGGTAATTATACAGTCAAAATTCTGCAGATGCAGTTAGAGGATTTAAAAAAAAAAACTCCAACAGCAACACTTTTAAAAACACAAGAAAAAAAGGAAAGGGATACATTTACAAACTGAGACTCAAAGTTAAAGCTCATAATTTCAAACCTCCCAGTATTAAAAATGTACACAACTATAAATGTTATAGCATTAGCAAATTTTTAAAAAACAGCAGGTGGAAAAATGGCCAATTTCATTTTTTTGTTTTGTAGAGTATATCTTACTGCCATCACAAGTCACTTTTATATAAAACAGAGTAAAAAACAAAGACAAAAAAACAGGAGGATCTCAGCCTGAAATGAAGTGTTCCCAGAAACCCCTGTTCATGTCCAAATGGCTGAGCTGTGCCACTCCCACAATATGTCCCACTCCTCAACTTCTATTCAAACAGGTTATCCTGTTTTAACACAATAAAGGTCCTTTAATGTTTTGAGTTCTTCGATCAGGGTCTTGTTTTGGTTTTCAAGAACTGCTACGCGGTTTTCGAGGCATTTGACATATTCCTTTTTCTTCCGTCGACATTCACGAGCGGCCTCTCTAAAAGAGGAACAAAAATGTGCAGTTAGTCCAAATGAAAAATTATGCAATGACTGCAACTACAGTACATCACAGTGAAAAGATCTGTCACTATTGCAACATAACATTACATGTATCAATGCTATGCCAGTAAAATATGTGAAAGGTACAAAAGTAATACAAAAAAACTGTGCCTGTTTCTAAGCTCTACATTCAGCGTTTAAATGTAACGTGTTAGGTACCCTCCTGCGTCTGTTGCTGATGTTAAGGGACGGTGTGCCAAGATACGCTTGTCACCTGCATTGTTTCTTTTCAAAATACACTTCCATTTTCACAGGAAATGTACAGTTTCTGCTCGTTACATGTATACAGTCTTTGTCAAAATACACTTACAATGTAGGTAAAACATCTCGCTTTTACCTTTATCTCCTTGTTCAACAAAAGCACATTGTTAGGTTTAGGAAAAAAAACAACAACTCTGGTTTGGATCAACATTCACACAGGAAGCGAACAGCAGAGTCCCGGGTCAGAATCCGGTGTTTGTTGGACCCGTCCACCTCCCCTCCCGCCTGCCCTACAGGGACCATCCAGCTCTTTCTATTACATTGTTGCCAGCGGTGTTACAAAAAAATAACATTCAGCAGTATTACAAACTCTCACTGCCTGGCAGCATATTGGACCGCCGTGAAAGGTGCCTTTTTGTGTTGGCATCAGATGCCGAAGTCACTGAGAAAGCAGCGGTATTAGACAAGTTGGAAATGAGAGCAGGCTGACTGTATCTGGATGATGAAATTATTTATTTATATATAAGTTAAGAGCAGAACCTGTATCCATTATTGCTACAGTAGTGAAGATGGAGCATTATTTAGAGTCAAGACAGTGAGCTGTTTACCTGTATCCCTCTATATTTATTTAATATTTGCCACTGTTAGTTTCATTGTAGACAAATACGGTTTGAGTTTCTTTGTCCGAAATGTCCGTCAGACATGCCTTTTTTAGACTTGTGATAAACTGGACACTAACCTGTTTTTCGCAAGCCTGATTTCCCTCTTCATTGTTGGGTCGTCACTCTTGCCCTGAGGTAGCCCCACAGGAGAGGTCATAACTACAGTCTGAGGCAGGGAGCTGGATGTGGGCGCTGTGCGGATCTGGTATGTTTGCACCTCTCCTCCTGCACCTGAGGGAAACACAACAGTCAAAAGATGGTAACGGATGTCAGGAGCTTTGTCATGTTTTTGTCAGAGTTCTTTTAGCCTTACTTCTTCAGTCACTACTGAGAAGTTTTGAAACCTGCGTGAATGAAAAGCCTTGAACTAGTTTACCTGAGGGCAGGCTTCCAATGCTTAACACTGCATTTAGTTACAATCTAATTATACTGTTAAAAGTAATGCACCTTGAAGTATAGCCTCACTTTAACTCTAATAACACTATAAACTATCAATCCAGTTTGAAGGCTTATCAGGAACAAAGACACCGCGGAGCAGTTTGTACTACAGTTTATACGGCAGGATTTTACAGCTTTAGAAGGTTGTCGCAACGGCATTATTGTCACCATGCCTGTGAGGTTAACAGTAGAACTAGTGGCAGCACGCCCCTCTAATCGAAACAAATGTGGAGACTGTTTTTTTGACTCTGTTGTCTTTCTGAATGTCTAATAGATTTTGGCATCTGCCCAGTAGTCAAATTAGACACATGCTGGTATGCCCTATTGAAAAGTGAAGACATTAGTTGATAAAATGAGCTCAGAAATCTTGGAAAATTAGAAACATTTTCTGAGAATATGACATGTTTTCCTCACCTTGTACAACAACCTGGTTGCTAGGCACCAGTATCTGCTGGCCGTCAGGTGTCTGGGCATACTGAAGGATGGTTGTGCCTGGCTGGGCTCCACCAGAGTTGGCCATGGTGACAGCTTGTAGACCCTGAATGCCTTCAGACCCTGGAGTTGCCAGCTGGATTGTGCCATTTGCAGCTATGGTAACTACAATAATCACACAGATGGCATCAGAAATGAGTAAAGCACGAGTAAAACACATTAAAATTAAAAAAAAAAATCACATTTCAGCTGGCTACGTTAACGTTTTGGGTACTACAGATTATGCTCTTGTAAAAAAAAAAGATAAGACTTTTGAGGAACTTTGCCCATTTACTTTCAAGAAGCACAGCTCTGTCTGATGAGCACACTAACATGAAAGCACACAATAAGTACTTTTACGTGACAATTGTAGTTAACCCAGATTTTCCATTGCAGAAATCCCACTTTTTTTAAATCAATTCCATGGCACACAAATTCATAACTTTCTCAATTGCAAAGGCCATGTGACCTCACTTTGCAGCCCACTCCTTTTACTGCAAGTACTATTGAAGGGTGATGTTCTTACTGTACTGGCCAGTGCTGGTCTGGTAGATTTGGGGGGCAGCTGCTGTAACACCTGTCACTCCTGTGGTTGCCGGGCTGTTAGCCTTTCCCTCAATGTGTGTCACTTCCTCAGATGAAAGGTCATTTAGGATTTTTCTAGAGGGAGAGAGGAGGAGGGTCACTTGAGTTAGTTATCACCTCACAAGACTGTTTTGGTGGGGTTTTTTGTGTCATGTCTGTGCTTGTGGTTATTTAGTTATTTTTTTTTACTTGTATGAGGGCCGTCTTGCCAGTATTTCTCTGGTCTTTTGGGCTGCAGCTCCACTGTCTGAAGAGTCCTGTGAATCATCACTATCTGAATCCAGAGCCTTGAAAGAAGAAGGGGGTTTAAAAATGTGCATGAGTAATTGTACAAAATGGCAAACAGTTTGTAAAAAGAAACATGAATTAAACATAGGGTATCATTAAAAAAAAAAAAAACACTGATTACAGTATAAAGAAAACCAGGTGATCTCACCTGTGCAGTCTGCACCTGAGGGGACTGAATGACTGACTGTGCAGACTGGATCACTCCTTGAACCTGAAACTGACCCCCTGGCAGCTGTACAACGGCCACAGAACCACCACCCAGTGACATCTGCAAAAAAACAAACACATTATTAAGTCCACAAAACAACAACTTATTTATCATGACAACTGCATCAATCAGTAAGCGCAAAAACGTGAGTTAAAATTTTTTTTAAAAAGATGGTTATATCATAAAGCCAAAACTATCTGCATGAGAAGGTATTGCAAGAGATCAATGGAAAATGTGTAGTTTGGATGAAGTGATTATTTAAAATCTACTTTAAAAAACCTTCTCATTATATCATTTCATCTGAGTGCACACACAATGGGCCTTTTCATGATATGATAATGTATTCATTTAACCTCATTTACAGTTTTTTAAAAACACTTTGAGTCCACAAAAGTTGAAAACCACTGTCTTAATAGATGCTATGGATTCAGGGACAGACAGATTTCTACTGTCGATGGAAACTGGAACATCCTCTATTACATCAACTAGTAAGTAAGACAGCAGCAGAGGAGTAACACTCCCATGAGAAGACTAGTCACACTAAAATCCAGAGTTAGTAATCCCTCCCTTTATTACAAAAATTTGACAGCTAAGACTGTTCAGTAAGTAGTTTCATTAAAGGAATACTTCACCCACAAAATGATAATTTATATATAAATTACCCAACCAATGTAACTGTTTTTCTTGCACGCCTACACTGTAAACAAAGAATCTGAACAGAGAGAAAATTCTTGATGAATTAAAGAAAAAGGGGGGACACGTTTAACAACAGCAAAACTGTATCAAAACATCAGTTTACTAACTCTCACACGTAGAGTATTTTTCCAAGTTTCATTTATCCAGTCATATGCTAGGTACTTCCCAGACCACAGACTGTATATAAAGATGGATGACATCTCTCCAACTGAACTTGAACTCTGCTCAAACGCTCCACTGAGCAGAGTTCAAAGGCACGTGCTTGCCCAAGCATCCATGCATGAGAATGTTTATGCGGATGTATTTTAAAATGCACGTCTGTGGGAAGTACTGAGCATACAACTGAATAAAAAAAATGTGGATCACAGTGTGAGTTTGTTGACGGATGTTTTGAAATAGTTTTGCTGTTTAACGCGGCTCCCTTTTGCTGCAATTCAGCAAGTATTTTCTCTGTTTCTGGATTCTTTGTTCAACCCAGAGGCATGCAAGAAAAACAAAGTTGATTCACAAATTACAGGGAACACAGGGTGAAAAACTGTAATACAAATGGTTATTTTGTAGGTGAAGTATTCCTTTATGGAATTTATTTCTATTGGATAGCAGGAATAAGCACTATGACCACTACAAAAGTGATGCACAGATTACTTCATACAAGCTTTTGAATGCAATGAAATTTCAAAAGATATGGTTTCAATTCTAACTGAATAATAATAATAATAAATAATAATAAAAGCTGACAAAATATGAGCCTTTAGCAAGCCTCTTAGTTTACGATCAACACAATCCAAATTACCCTGTATAACAAGAGTTAAACATCTTGCTAAATATATAGACCTGAAAAAGTAGCATTGTTAATAAGCCAATCCCAAGCCCTAAAAAGAGTGCTTCCAGCAGTAATACAGCATGGCAGTATCATGAGCTTTTTGTGGATCTATTTGTTACCTGTTGGGCTATCTGTGAGAACTGGGAGGATGTGATGGTGGTGGGAATGGTGGTAGTCTGCAATTCAGTGCCATTGCTGCCCTGCTGTACTTCTTCCATAGTAACTGGGAACAGATAAATCAATATTACCGTTTTACAGTGGCGCTAATATAACACAGCGACTGTCTGTGGCAGGGTTGCCTGCATGAAACATGCTGCACTCCGCTGTGGCCTGTGAAGCTAACTGTTGATATAATAAACAACTCTGTCCGACAAACATGAAGCAGATCAGAGCCATATTAATTCAGTTTGCTACTTTAGCTAACAATTTCTTTTTAAGTGAAACGGGTGAGTCAAAGCTAACTAATAATCGACTTCCTCTTTGGTTCAATCGTGTTAGCCAATCCAACAAACGTTAACATGGAGTTACGGAACATAGCTAGGCCCCGCAGTCAACACTGTTAACTTTTTACCCTCGTGGTTAACATGCAACATTTAACAAAGTGTGCGACTTCATCCCAAGCAAACGTTTACAGCTGAAACGTGAAGTTATCCTTTCCGTCTTTTCTGCTAGAATATTCGAGCTAACCAACACCACCGCTGCTAGTTAACGGGGGCTAACGCTGAGTTAAACGGACCTTAACCCGTTTAAACCGTTAAAAACAACAGTTTCAGAGCTACAAACGGGGCAAGTTAAGATACTCTGGTTCACAGGATGGATGAGCTTTTGTCTCAATGAGCAAATATGTGCAACTCTGTCACTGGCACGCAAGTTACCGCGTCAATAGACGTCAGCGATACGGGGAGCCATTAAGCTAACTACACCTTCCCTTTTCGTAAAACGGCGAGGAGTTGACGAAGCAACAGCCGCCATTACCACCACAGCGGAGCAGACAGCCAGACGAGCACAAAATTACCGCTCAGCCAGCCAGAATTTACCTTTTCAAAGGCCGCGTAACTGCTCTTGTTCACAGCGTGGACTTCGTGCAACTCGTGTGTATACTTTGACACAGGAAATACCTTAAAAAACTTACTTAGCAGCAATGGCTAACAGCTAAAAATACAAAGATGTCAGCTAAAAAAATAGCTGACCACTTTTTTTCCCAAAGGAAATGGGCGGTGCTGCTTGGCAAAGACGCATTACGTAATAGTTTCTTTAGGCCCTGTGATTGGTGAAAAGAGTTTGAGCAACTGGTAGATAGAGGAGACCAGAGTGGAAAAATCCAGTTTGTTACATTAAACACACAGTGATCTGCCCAAGTGACTTCATTCATGTTATTCTGCTTTATACTCTGTATTTAAAGGGGAACTCCGCCCATTTTCAAATGTCATACAAGTCACTCCTATGGTCTGAATAAAATCCAAAAACATAAGTAAACATGAACAATTCTCCCCCAAATCCAAAACCTAAAGTGCTAAAACTCAAATTAGTGATGTCATAAGGCAGTGATAATAAAGTTGCTTTGCTTGTGGGCCACTTGTACAAAATGACAGGAGACCAAAGGTCTGTTGATAAACATACAATAATAATGTGTATCTTTAGATATATACCCATAACAAATGGTGGGCTGCTTTCAGTCTGTTGACATTTGCTGTTCTAACTCATCTTTGCCAAGAGGCACTTCCAGTTGTAGCCGCTTCATGCAGGTCAAGTGTACGCAGGGATTTGAGGACATTCTGGGCTCAGCCTCTGTTAGGGGTTGCAGGTGATCTTATTCACTCTTCCAGCTTATGTACATTCAAAGTGCCAAACAATTAAGCCCAAGGGAGTAACACTAGCCTTTTGTACACAGAGACTGTGTGAAAGGGTCACCAGGAAGTCCCATCTTTGTGCCTCTTTTGTATTTAGACACAGAACCAAACCAGTGTGTGATTTTAGACAGCGTGCCGGTATTGCGGAAGCAAAAAGAGGCGTGGCGGGTGTGACATGTAACAATACAGCGTCGGCCTCTAGTGTGACATATGACATTTGTGTTGGCAGCACTTTATAAACAATAACAATGGCATACCGTGGCAATAACGATCATTTACCGTCCCTGTTTTATGGCGGCTGATCTCGTCCTCTGCTTGGAGGGTAAGGAGCTCCCCGACCTCATTGTTTTCTGAATTTGCAGGTATTTTTTTTGGCCGCTGTTCTTCTTCTTTGAGTTAGCTGCTAACTGCTAACAGCTACTTTTCTTAGGTCTTCCGATAGTGGATTGCACACTCAACACATCTTAAAAATGTCACACCCATGACCCTATGATCCCATACTGCTGGCTGTCCCGTTGATACAGACATTGTTTTGGTGCTTTTACTACCTACGATGCTGAAAGGTGGGACAACTTTGTCCCCCAATTCCACAACTGTACCCTTTATACAGAACAACAAGATGGAATAATAGTGTAAAAATTCCCACCTTGAGGCCTTGTAAAAGGGGCTACTGCCAAAGGATATGAACCTCATCTGGAGCTGCTCCATCAACAATGAATTGGGAAAGATGTTATAGATGAAACTGAGCACCCAGGGGAATGAGTATGGGGGTACATTTTCTGTGTCAGAACTGAGAACACTACAGCAGAATAAAGTTTACTTGGGTACAAAAAAGAAAACAAACATTCTGTGGAGCCACAAAATTAGGTTCCCATTCATTGTCTATGGAGCAGCTCCAGACTTTATACTTGTTGACATCACAAATTTGAGACTGACTTCTCTGGTTTCTGGCTTTGAGAGAGAGTAGCTCATGTTCACCAATATTGCTTGAACTTTAGTCCATAAAAAAAAAAAAAATTAGAAATCTTGATTTAGGTGGTATTCCATTTTACAGTATGAGAAGCTGCACAGTGATGCATCAGCAATAATGGTCCAGTAATATAACACTCTGACTGGGGCCATTCTGCATAGTAAATAACAAAATGTTGCTGATAATACTTATCCACCTACGTGATTAAAATTCAGGATGATTTTCACTTGCAGTATTTTAACATTAAGATAGTAGGTACCTCCACTGATTCTTGGATCCCAGATGTTTGGTCATCTCTTCTTGAAACCAGACCAGCACAGTGCTAATCCATCCAGCCTATAATCTGTTTTAAAATTCAGACTCATGTCCATTAATTTCTGCATAGTA
Source organism: Chaetodon striatus (assembly GCA_029783705.1). Lineage (NCBI taxonomy): Eukaryota > Metazoa > Chordata > Actinopteri > Chaetodontiformes > Chaetodontidae > Chaetodon > Chaetodon striatus. The sequence continues at coordinate 22,164,978 of JAPZEB010000012.1, read as the reverse complement.
TGGAAATTAATTAGCAAAAGCTGGGCATCCTCCCTTTACTTCAAAAGGGAGTTATTTTACAAAATGTTGGCCTTTTCAGAAATTCATATGTAGGGGTGTGACACAAAAATTCCTTTCCCATCCTTTTATGACGAATTCTCAAACATGCCTTCACTGTAAGGATGCAAGTTGTGTAACAATCCAGAGAGTCTAAGGTCGGTTTCAATCACTGTTACATCACAACTAAACTCATGAATATCAGGACATCTGAAATGATTAAATGCTTTTCTTTATTCTGTATTACTTTTACATAAAGTATAAAACAAAGTACAACAAACCAAAATAGAAAATAAGTGAGAAAATGGGAAGGGGGTGTACCACCTTGATTTCTTAACTAGTATATGAGTTAAAACCTCCCTAACATTAAAGTTTCATCAGTGGATCACACCCTCATGGAGCAGATTAGAATTCACCAAATAATTAATATACAACATACCAAGAGTGCATACACAAAATATTGATAGAACAACTCAAGAGAGATTAATACAGTCTTAAGTACACTACTGGTTGAATTTAATCAGTCCTCTGTAATTAGTTATTACAAAATGTTTAAGCATCATGTTTATTTCACCAGACTGTGCAAGCTCTGAAATTAAATTGCACTGTCATTGAGATTGCATAGTGTGTTAAGAACTCTGACGGAGAAATAGAGCGGAAACTAAAGGAAGCCCTTGTAGACTTCCCAGCGAAGCAGGTAGATGGTAGATGGACACTGGTCGTCAGTAACTCCTCTTTTTGCTCATTAGGTCTGCCTTAATTACAAGATTTGTTCTGACAAACGTCTACATTTTATGGGTATTATTCACACATTGCACCAAGGGACCGCCTGGTCCATCCCTGTGTTATGAGTTTTGTTCCCTGAATATACAATTTTCATACATATATACTGTATCTCCTCCACTTGTGCCTCCAGATGAGATGTGCCTCAAGCTGATTTCTTCTTGTGCTCGGCTGAGTCATGCAAACATTCTGCTGCAAACGAAGGATGCAATGTTAAAGCTAAGATGAAGTGCTGTTAGTCTTTTCTCTAGGTGGACTTAAACTGGGCAAAAGCAAATGTCAAGCAATATATTTCTAAAATTAGTAACACATTTATGTAACAATGAAATGGAGATATTAGTCCACACAGTTTACTTTAAGTACCACCAGTGCAAAGTGCAGTAATTCAATGAATCATATTCCTGTTTACCTTGAAATCATTAAACATCTTTCTACTATGGTGTTTGGCATGAGTTAATGTTATGATGGGTGACCTGCGAAAGTCCAAAAATAACAAAAAACTATTTACATGTTGACATTAAGTGTGCATCACTGAAATACAGTATAATCCAGTACAAAGAACCTATAAATTATGGCAAAGAGCACAAGGAAAGCACGAGATTACAGGAAACCAAATACATTTTGCAAATACATCTTGATGCAATTTTTTTTTATATACCCTTTTTCATACATTTACTTTACTTGCCAATCGAGGATGTTTCAGATGTGGCTCAGCTTTGCAACTGCATTCACAAGTGCTTTTAAATCCAGTGACTGAACACAAAAAATAATCCAGATACATGATGACTTGCCTCTATTGACTACAGACTTTAAGTACCAACAAGACTCCTGCTGGAATTCAAAGTAATTCTTTACAAAGTAGCACAATGAGACAAAACACAGTCTGAATGAACTCTGAGTGTGAGGAGGAAAAGGAAAGGGACTATTATGCAATACAAAAGTGAGAGGGGTATGACTGTTTAACAATACAAGGTACAATGGCGATGGGTATTACATGAACAGTTGTGGGCCTTTTTTCTTAAATGTTTTTACAAAATAACATGTTAGCCTGAAAATAGTTATGATATTGGTTTTTAGCCAACTTCCCCCCCCCCAATAACCAGGAAAGTTCCCTGGCGTTAACAGTGATAGCCCTCCCGGTAAACTCTCAAAGCTCTTCAAACAAGAATCCTCAGAATAATATATGCTCCTGAACCATTAGTTATAATGCCTCATTGTTATAATAAAATAGACTTTTTTTTTTTTTTGAGAAAGTGCAATGTTATATCTGTCCTGACTAACAATGCTTTAATTATCTTTACGCTCCATTATACAACTAGTATTCCGTTTCAAAAGTACTGTCAAAACTGTTAAATCCTATTTACAGTCCTCTCTCTGCTACAGTTATCACCCCTCAGCTGGGTTAACTATCCACAAACCATCAACTGAGAGAGACATGTCAAGCATTTATACATTTATACAATTAAAAATATCTATACAGTAACGTACAGTATCTAAAATACAACAGGCCTTTATAGGTACAGTACAGAATATGGCCTCTTTCCTCTTTTATTTTGATCCCTTTGGATATCTGTCAGGATTTCCACTACTTGTCAAAACCAAAGGAGGATAAACAGCCATTAATAACAGATTCATTACAAATTAAGATAGGAATGTATGGCTGAAGTTTTGTAAGGCAGGAAATATATTAGGGCAGGAAAGTCGTGACGATGTATTTGGCTTTATTAATGGGATAAAATAAGCTTTCTAAACAATGCACACTGACTGAGACTGGCTACTTGTTTAATGGTTTCATCTGCCCTTTTTTATTCATCCATGTTAGTGAGGAACGACGAGGGCTCAGCGCATGCGGTTTGTGTGCGTTTGAGCTGCATGTAGAAAATATTTCAAGTTGTTGATTTAAGTTTAGTAGCTCTTGGAATCTGTGTAAACACAGAGGGGAAAGTGTTTTAAGAGGTTTGTGGTGGAAACAGAATAAGACGACAGATTTTCACAAAGACATTAATATAGAGTTAATTTCAAAAGTGGTCCTGTTGTGGGTGTTGTTTTGCCCCTTTTCTAAAAAAGTGCAACAGGGCCTTTTTTTTCTTTGCCATATGCAGTACATGTTGCCTCTGTCCCATTTGCAAAATGCTATCTATAAAACACAGTGAAGAACTCCGAACATGGCAGGTCCAATCACAGACATGCAGTGGCCAAGATATGCTGGTGTCACACAGAGCTGGGCGGCAGTTCATGAGGTTCATGCTTTTCCTTTTCACCCTCTGCCAAAGCCGTAGTTGAGTGCTGGGGTGACGGTGCAGAAGCAACCACACTGTGGATGATGGCCAAACAAGCCCAGGCTCCCACAACCCCTTACATGTTGTAAGCGACATAGATGGGATCCAGCTGGTCAGCGAGGAAAGAGTCACGAAGGTGCATGCGTTGCTTCTCTCCCCTGGAGTTGATGGGTATAACACCAGGGTCCACAATCACCACCACACCCACGATAAGGTGGTGCTCCTCTAGGACCACGTTGGTTATCAGAGGCACCAGGTCCAGCGCGTCCTGCTCTGAACCACACAGCTCTGACACCACCACCAGCAGGTTGGTCCACGTAAACACAGCACTGTGAGGAACAACCAGAAAGCAATGTTAAAGGGGCAGTTCACCCCAAATTAAAAATACATATTTTTCCTCTTGGCCGAAGTGCCATTTATTAATGTTTGCTTGCTCTGGTCTGAATCAGGGACTAATTTTGTCACACAGTTGCATTCTTGCCTAGAGTTGGTTCATGATCTCACAGCAGCTTTTACAAGTGGACCAGATCAAATGCCTTGCGTGAGAAAGCGACTTTTGATTGGTCAGAATTTCCATGCAGGAAAAATCCAGGAAGTAAACACAATGTTCTGGAAGAATACACTTGAAAGATAAATGCAACACTTTCTAGTGTCACAATGGAGGGACAACTACGTGGCTTGATTTTAGCGCTGCTCATTATGTACTGTGTTGCTTGCATTGTTCATTTTAGACAAACCATGCAGTTTGAAAACGAGGCGCGGCTCCAACTAGAAAACAATGTTTTGATGCATTGGATGCGCTGAATGTGCATATTAAGGCAGTACAGGGGGAGGCGCACATTAATAATCCTCCAGGACTGTAACATGCTCATGTTTAACCCAAACAATGCACAATGTGACTGCAGTTAGTTCGGATCGAATTCGGAAAACATTCTCACCACAAATGAATGGAGTTTATTTGTAAACTGATGGAGACTACCTCTTCATGAAGGTCTAGGTCCAGTTGTTTTGGTGCACACCTAAATGCGTTTGCTGTGTTCACACCTGCCCGAATGAACAGCACTTAGGAGGCAAACATACTTGAGTTTGACTGAACCAAACCAAACAGGGCAGGTGTGAAAGCAGGTGTGAAATTTGGACCCCGGAACTGGACCACTTGGGAACCACAGATCTATCGTGTTTTGGTGTGGGTTGCCAAGTGTTGGCGACATCAGATGGAACTAGATGGCACTTGGCTTGTGGCGCTCAAAGCACTAATAAAATTCATTTGAGAAGTGGATATTACTGGCCAATATGCATTTCCTTCAGAATGTTAATAAGTCAAGTCAAATCATAGCACCAAATCATAACAAAAGTTTTCTCAGGACACTTTTCATATAGAGCATTCTCACCTCTCAGCTATACTGCGGTGAGCCCGGGACACTGACGTTTCAATGTCGATTGGGTGGTAGCGCAGCCCTCTTAGCTCCAAGGTCTCATCCAGTGAGCCCACCACAAAGAGAGCGTCATGCCGATCTGAGTACAGACATACAAGCAAAATCCATCAAGCAAAGTATGCAGACAAAGTAAAAGAGAATGTATAAGTAGCTAGGACTGTGATTCCTGTTTTAAAGTGTGAATAATCTATCTCTTAATAAACTCATCCGCCCATTCTATTTGGTTTTAAATCTTGTCTACTTACCCCCGCTGGCCTCCAACAGCTCAGTTCTCTTCACAAAACCCAAGTATCCCGTCCTGGCCCATAAGGTCTGCGGGTCTCCAAAGCTGAGCTTGGTGTTGAAGTGGTTGGCCTGGAGACTCTCCTCTCCGTAGATGGTGTAGTAGCCACTGGCACTGTGAGGGCTGTTCACCCAGACCTAAAACAGAGAGAAACATACACTGAGTCACAGCTTGGTTTCAGAAGGAAGAATGGTTCACCCATTATTTTGTCATGATGCTGTCATGTTGTACAGTATTTACAGCTCACCTCTCCGAGATGAGAATCACCAAGTGGACCTCTGGTCTCTGGATTTACGATTATCACCCGAACACCTGGCAGTATCTGTAGATGAAAAAAATAGTCATAAGGTGTTTTTGGAACAGAGGAACAATTTCATATGTCTGTGTCTATGATGCTTTGCAAACTGCTGCCCAGCTAACAGTATGTCATTCAAGCATTTCTATTGGAGGTACAAATGTAGACAGAAAAAAGCCACTGAAGGGGCGTATGTAGCATCTCACCTTGCCAGACTCCATTAGAGGAAGACTCTGAGGTGCTCCTCTCTCCACCAGCCTCACTCTGTAAAAGTACACAATCAAACTGCAATCCACACTTGATCCCTGAAACATCAGGTAAGATCCAAATTCCATATGCTGTAAATAATAGGCCTGACATGATACTCTTCCAATTTAGAAAGTTCAGTTACTAAAGACTTTTCAAATGTTCATTGTAATCTTTCATCATGGTTAAAATGATCCTTGTGTTCTTACCTGTCATGTCGGAGGGACTTCATGTCCACATATACCGTACAGGGATCAGGACCAGTGGTGCCCTGTAATATTTAAAGAGCAGGTTCTCATCTAGGTATATTTCAGAATTAAACTCCCAGTGCCAGCTCTTTAAGCCAGAATAAGTTGGCTGATGTACCTGCAGGCAGATGGCCAGGTTAACCCTGGAACCAAAAGCAGTGCTGACAGCTCTGGACGACAGCCCGATGTCCTTAAACAGCTTGGAGAAGGAGTGGGAGAGTGCAAGTCGAGGGCGTTCCTCCGCTATCACCACGCAGCTCCGCACACACGACAGGTTCACACCACGGGCCTGAAACACACCCAAACAAAGTGATCAAAACCTTGAGAAATAGTACGTCTGTCATTTATGATTCTCTCCAGATATACGTAGTCCTCCTCACCTTGAGTAACTCAGTCTGAGTGCCCAGTCCTTTAGTGCAGAGCTCCATGACAGAGTAAGAGCAGAAGGTGTCTCTGATGCGGTACTGACTGAGCGTGCTCAGCCACAGAGACAAGCAGCTCTCCAACTCGAAGGGAGGAATCAGGATGGACTGGTGACCTGAGTAAACACTAAAACACGAAACATAAGGGAGATAAAGTGGATGAATGGAGGAGGAGTCAACAGAGAAAGACGTAGCATGTATGTAGTGTCGGTTTAGCGCACCTAGCGAGGCACCACAAGACGAAGCCCAGACCGCAGTAAGGATCCAGGCAGATGGCTATTTGGCGAGAGGAGTACAGTTCACACTGCAGCTTTATAGAGCGACAAAGTGCACTGACTGCTGCATGAGAGATCTGCAACAAACAACAATACACATTAGAAATAAATTTAAAGAAAATGTCACTGTTACTCTGTAACTCTGTAAGTAGGCTTTACAAGAATCCATTTTCTGATTCTCTATAACTCATTAATGAGTACTTTTCCTAATTGTTTCTGAACATCTTTGACTGTTGTAACAATCACTGGATTTATGCTTTTTCTGTTATATTCTCCCTGACTTGGCATTGCTTTATATTTCTGTTAAGTTGATTGAAGCTAATAAATCACACAATCTTTTTATGCATTCTATTCCTCCAAGCAGACATAGGTTTTCAGTGGGTATAAAGTGTGTTGATCTTCTGCCTACAAGTGTCGCTGTTGTATTCGCCATTTTTTTCTCCTCTGGGAAGTGCAATATTTAACCCATAACGCATTAAACGACAGGCTATCATAAATAAGCTTTATACAACAGGAAAATTTAAGTATCTATAGCAAGTCTGACTTAAAGTTATATTTAAGACAAAGACTAACTCTACTTTTATGCAACTGGCCCCTGGCTCACACTTGTCAGGCAGTTGCTGATCTTTGCTGTTTGTTTTTAAGGGAAAAAAAACTTAATGGTTAAAGACATTCAGGATTCACGTTCTGCACATCACTTAAACCACTTCTCACAGACCAAGCAGCTGAAGAATGATGTTTAATTTGAAATCTCTATACAACATTAGACTTTTGTTTACAAAGTTTGTGAGTTTCTAGTGGCACGAGTTCGATCATCACTTAAACTACTCCAGAGATCAAAACGTCCATCTGTCAGGCTTAATTGATTCAAAACGGATGTTTTCCAT
>JAPZEB010000012.1:22119511-22137527 GCA_029783705.1 Chaetodon striatus | reverse complement strand
ATGCTGCAGCTTAACATTAAAAGCATTTAGCCTGTGAAACTCAAGTTGTCTTTTATTGTGAAGTAAAGAAAATGCGATGTGTTTTGTGTTGTGAGCTTAGGACTCATGCTGTCATTCATCAAAAAAAAACAAAACAAGGCAACACACTTTTTTGGTGTTTTTTTGACTGCAGATCAGTTTGAAATATTGCAGGGAGTAATGGAACAAGAAGGAGCAGCCACAGTGAGCTGTTAAGGCCCTGACACACAAAGTTGATGGTCAGCCGTCTGTCAATGTTGAGCCGTCGGTGAGCGTTTGTTGCCCTAGTCGGAGCAGTGTGTCCCACACCGTTGCTGCTCCTCTGTCCCAGTCAGCTTTTCTTTTTTTTTTTTTTTTTGATGATTCAACATGTTAAATCGGTGATGGCTGAGCCTGTCAGTGAATCAAATCACTTGGTTGGCAGTTGAGAGTGGAGTGAGACCGAAACAAATTTGTTTCATAAGGGAAGATTTTTTTTTCTTTAGCTATTGAGCTCCTTAACAGAAACATTTTGTAATGGTTTGTGTTATTGTTCATTGGTGCATTGTAAATTCAGAATGAATTCTTTCAACACTGGATTGTGTTGTTAATGTGCTCACTAGCTAACTAGTGTGAAGACAGTCTTCCGGTTTCTCTTATGAATGACGATTACAGACTACCACTGTCTGCTGTTGTGTGGAGTTATTTCCTCTTATGCAGGTACAAAATGTACATGCTGGTTGGCTGTCGGTTGGGGTCTTTGCGGTGTGTTCATGCGCTACATTTTGGCCAAGACATGGCAACATTAGACAATGCAGCAGTTCTCTAGTTCTCTGAAGTCAGTTTGGTGTGTCTTGACCTCTAAATGGGGCTTTTAAATAAAGAGCTGCAGGCAATAGGCTGCACACCTTAAACTTAGCATGGTGACCAACTCATTTCACCTTGCCCTGCTGTATGTAGACTGCATGGAAAAAATATATTTCCTGAATTCTTTATTAAAATGTCAATAGTTTGTCTTGCTGCCCCCAAACCTCTGTGGCCTGCAGTATTAAACTACATTTATTACCACCTGTAACTACAAGTGTCCCAAAACCACCCAGGAAAAACTAAAATCTTTGAGACTGTCACTGTAAGGGCCTCAGCATCTTGTTGCTGCAGTAATTAATTTTGTCAGGATTGCACTACCTTTGTCATACATTTGTTGTGTGTATTGTGTCAGCTCTCTCACCCTGTCGCCAGGTTTGAGGATTTGCTCATTCTTTGCACCCAGCTTGTTCAGGAGGGTGTACGCCAGCTTCACACTGCGACTCCACAGTTTTCCTAACAGACAGAAGGTGGAGCAGGGAGGAGGTTAGTTAGGAGAGTAGGTTATTTGTCTTACCACTGCCAAAAAAGCTCATGTCATTGAGTAGACACATCTCTTTATTATCTAATGAACTTTTGAACTCTTATCAGGAACTTCTTAGAAATATCTCTCTGCATATTGTAGCATAGCACCTTTCAGTTGTATGTTACTGCTACTGATTTAACACTGTAAACATCCTTCCAGGCTTTCATATATCTTCATATCACACAGTTTTGGGGCTCACCATAAGTTAGTGTATAGAGCGGTTTGCCCGTGATGTCAAGGGCAGTGAGGGCGGGGCTCTTCCCCTGAGTGGCCCCCCAGCGGGCCAATGCTGCCTGCAAGGCTGGGGGCCAGTTACTGACCACGCCCAAAGGCTCCCCTTTCACTGGGATGATCTGACGGCCCTCCGGTTTGGGTGTGTTGGGGTCCTGCTGGGGCACTGTGAGAGACACAACAGAACAATTTCAGGTGAACTATTTAATCCTTAAGTCCTCAGATCACAACAAACTGTACTATTAAGTCTGGAAAACTTTGACTGAGTGGAATTTTTTTTTTTTGTACTTACCTGGACCAGGAACATTTGCGACTGCAGCCATAAGTATTTATCAGTTGATAACCTACATTAATAACTGGCTTGTTACTAAATTGAAAGTAAAAACATTAACCAAAGGCATTTTTCACAAATCACCCAAAAAAATTGCCCTGATTTATGACTTACAATTGATCTACAAGCATTTGTAAATGACTTATTAATAAAGCCATTAGTTACAAATTACAAACACTTGGTAAATGGTGATTTTTCTGTGGCACCCAATAAGTCTGCACTAGTCATTCAAACTCAGACTGAAATACTGTTCATCATGCAGCACACTTTTGGGAAAAAAAAAAAACTATCTTCAAAGTGTAAGATAAGCCCAGACTTTTATTTAAAACATTAAAAAATTAACTAACAACTGAGAACAAGAATGTGAAGAAGTAACAGTTTTGATGTGTGTCAGATTTCTATGTATTACTATTGCTGTTTGTATTGCAGAGATATATACTGTAAAAAGCATATTAACCAGCTAGCCCCAGTCCATTCCATCTTGTTTTACCACTTGTACCTCAAGAGGTGATAGTGAGTCACTGTAGCGTTCAGTCTGCCAACATGAGAGGACGAAGAACTAGAGCCGTCCCAAGGGCTTGTCAGTGGGGTAGGGGGACTGGACAAATATTTCTGCTGTACTTGGCTGGCTGAGTACATCACCAGCTGTTTATTTTTTGGTGATTTTTATCATTTTATTTTGCTAATTTAATGGTCTTTCTCCAAAAAATAATGGAGAGCCATCACCCAGTGGGCAGCGAGAGAGCATATTTTCACATTTTATTCTTTTGAGTTTGAATTAAGTGTGTCTTACAGTGAGTTAACAAGGCAATTAAACTAGTCTAAGTTCAGCGAAAGAGAAACTGAATTCAGAAGGGGTATTTTTCTGTTTATGAAGGAAAATAGGGGTTAGAATAATTCCTTTCTTGACATTTTGTAAGTTTATTAAGTTTTTTTATTTGACTAAAAAGCTAAGAGAGCGTACTAGCTGGCTTAGAGATGGAATGCTGTTCCCTATTACTATGCCAGGCATTACACACTGCACCTTTGAGTAGAAATCAAATTTTAAAAAACAAAACTTTGGTTTAAGTGTTTTATGAAGCAGCATACCCTCTACGATCTCCTCTGAGTCGTCAGTGAAGAACTCGCTGAGTGGGGGCCTCTTGGGCCTCTTCAGGGTGTTGAGCAGCTGCTGAATCTTAGTGGACACTCTGCTGCTCACAGGAACTCCTACAGGGTGGATGAAGGGCAGGGAGAGGGGCAGTGGCACGACAAACACACAGTGACACACACACAGTGGCTCGAACATCCAGTGACATTACATCCAAACTTCTTACCACACCACAGTCTGCTGCTTGTCATTCCATAACACAAGAGACTGCATTCTTTAGTAGACACAACTGATGATAAGATCTTAAAATATCTTTTGGGAACGAAAAGCAGCACACGTAGGTGGCAACAACACAAGGAAAACACAGTGAGAACTGGGGTAAAGTTTTGTTTGGTTTAGGATCACACGTGAGGACTCATTCTGTGCGTGGATGTTGTTTTTGTGGTATTTATTGTTTCTTTAACCATTCATTGTAAACAGGAGGGAGAGTAAGGGTACAACAGCAAACACAGAAGGCTTCGGACATTATACATTAAGGAGTTTTCTTACTCTGGATATTACCTCTTCCTATCAGCCAGTCAAATAAACATGTGACAGGGTAGAGAAGGTTCAAGAAGAGAAGAAAGCAGTGAAGTCTGATTAATGATGATGTTATGGATGGAAGTCAACACTTAATTGAAGAGAGAAGAGATCTGTGAGTGGAATCAGACACGAGCTCCCGCAAAAGGCCCTGACACACCAAGTCAAAGAGTTATTTCTTCTTACACTTCAGATTGTATGTGTTAGTTGGCTGTTTGCTGTAGTCCTTGCGGTTTGTTCAAGTGAAACTTTTTAGCAAGGTGAGTTAACAGTCAGCCTTCATTGGCACAAGTTCTTTAATGTTGGTTTGGTGTGTCTGGGCCTACAGACTTAAGAATAATAAAAAAGAAGAATAAAAAATGTTATGTGGTGTAGTCATTACCGTCCGCAGTCTCCATCATGCTTGAGCGACTCTGCCCACGGCTCATCCCTCGCACAGCGTTTGAGGGCAGGTCAACCCGTGGGCCTCTGGATGGAGGGGCCACAGCTGTCACATCTGGAGGAGGGGCGCTGTTCTCTGAGGGAGCTGCTGATTACAATAGGAGGAACCGGATATTAACAAGTGTTTGAGTGAAAGAGAAAACCAGTACCTTCCAGTCAAAATTCAAAAGATATTTTTCCTTTGGATCTGAATCCTTTCAGTGGCGCCACTACATGTGCTAACAGCAGAGGTGTTCATGAATATTTTAGTAAGCCGAGTGTCTCACCAATGCGACTGTTGGCCAGCATGTCCATCACAGCTGCGGTGTGGGCTGAGGGCTGAGGCTGAGGCTGAGGCTGAGGCTGAGGCTGCTGCTGTGGTTGGTATTGAGGCTGATACAGAGGTTGGTACTGCGGCTTGTACTGAGGCTGAGGCTGAGGCTTAGGCTGGCTCTGAGGCTGCGGCTTGGCCTCTCCGTGGGACAAGGTGGAGGAGGCCGAGGAGGAGGTGGAGGAGCCCTGGACGGTGCGGTTGATCCAGGAGTCTGGGCTCTGTAGGTTGGGATTGACCGCAGGTGGAGGAGCGACGACTGATGACTGCCTACGCGCAGACGTCTCATCTTCAGAACCAGATGAGGAGTCTGAGAGCGAGAGAAGGCACAATGTATGAGTATACAGCATACTATCATTTGTTAGGGTCATTGAGCAGCGATGCTTAAAGGGACGGTTAAGGCTTTTTGGGAAAAAAAAGTTCCAATTTGCACATGCACCATTCTTTTTTGACACATGCTCACATTGTAGTCCAACTGTCTACTGCTACCACAGAACCACTGCCTTACCCAGCAATACATGAAGGTCACGTCATAATCCTTTTTGTTGGTACAGGACACTGTCATTTCCTTTTTATAAGTTTTTTACCATTAGTAAGTTCATGGATAAGGACTAAATTTGTTGAAATATTGCCACCAATTTGACCAGTTTTCCTGTTTGTTCACTGACATGTCACCCACATGGAAAATCTAAATGGCTGAACCTGTTCAAACTCCACATCTGATATTAAACTATCCTCTAAAGCATATATCAAGGAATCTTGGGACATTTTAAGATACACACTGTAGCCTAAAAGTGTTCCAAGTGATGTTGGTTTGTGCAAGAAGTAGCTATTGTACTTTAAGAGTTACAGTTACTACTACAGCACTCCACTGGAACGTTTCACGGACGTTGTAGCCGTCCCTCTAACGTCACTGCTTAAAGCCCCCATTATTAGAACAGAGCAGAGGTACGGTCTTTCTTCCTGTTCTACCTGGTGGTGTGCGGGTTTCGATGGGAGACTGGACATAAGTAGAGCGTCGTTTGGTAGGCATGGGTAGCGCCATCTTCTCCTCCTTATGTTTAGCCAGGGCCGCTTGTACTGCTTCAGAGTGAATATCTGCACAGACAGAAAACAACACACACTTTGAGTTAGGATTGCAGCTGAGGATCTGATTCAAAGCATGAAACAATAAAGGAAACAATGAAAACAGCCTTTTAAACTGAATCATCAAGAGCCAGTTTGCCCACAGCACACAGTCATACTCTGTTTTCCTTACAGACCTTTTTTCTTCTTTGTATATTTGCTTATTAAGTGACTTTGAAAAAAAAACAACATAATTTCCCTAACTGCTGCTTGAATGTTGCTATTGTTGCGTATTAATTGTGCTGTGAGTTAGGGCTGCGCGATTAATTAATCTCATTTTCAAGTTTTGATTTTGGCTTCCAACCACCTCTCATCTCCATTTCAGCAATGACTCTCTTGGTTGATTGACTTTTTAGACCCTCTTAGTGACTTAGTTTATTCCCATGCATGCTGCTCAGAGTTATTACTGTCCACAGCTATTCTGTCAACAGCACAGAATCTCTTCCCCTCCTCTTGCACTATGTTTACATTTATACATTGTATGTTCCTTCCTTTATTTATCTAATTTTTAATCAATTTTTAATTTTGTTTTTCAATTGTATTGTAATTAAAATTACGAATATACTCATACTATATACTAGTTCAATAAATACATGATATTTCCAGAGTCAATCAGTATCTGTGTTAAATAATCATTATCTTAATACTGACCAAAATAATTGTGATTACAATTTTTGCTATAATCAGCAGCCCTACTGTCAGTCTATAGATCAGTGAGTCACAATCAAAGGGGGCTCAGCCACCCCAAAAGCCCCTGCCCCAAAATAATGGTAGGGACAAAAACGATGGCCTGGGAACTACGATAAGTTTACATCCTAGTTTACAGGCTGGTGAAGAATTCTGCATTCTTACAAACACACTGGGACTCCTGGTGACATATAGTTGACAGGTTGTGAGAACACATAAAAATCTAATAAACAAATTTGTTAGTCTTTGTCTAAAAAAAAAAAATAAATAAATAAATAAAAAACAATCAGAGAAACCCCAAAGTCACTGCTTACTCAGCTCTCAGCTCATAAACATATTCAACCTCTGATGACTTGAAAGGAAACATAATTTTGTTCTAAATGTTCTCAAGATAAAAAGTGTGGTAAACACTGCTTTATTTGTTGCCAGTAATTTTTGACATCAACATTTAAGTTCTGTTTCAGTTAGGCTCTGGTGACGAAGAAACAGCCAATTTAAATATCAGGAGAAAATCCTAGGAGAGTGACTGCATTTTCCCACTAAAACAGGAAACCACGACGGCAGGAGAGAGTGAAGCTGCTGCGTATTAGCCCACACGCTTGCCTACACGCAATAATAACTGCAGAGATACTTTCACTTGATGACACCCACAGGCACATTAAAAAAAGCCCACGTGAGCAGCCACACATTCAGACTGCGTAACAACACATGTGCAACAAAAGCCCACTCACTGACAAATCACATCTATTAACTCAGGGGACAAACATCAACACATTTAAATAAATCATCAAGCACAGCTCATCACACAGCAACAGCGGGGACCATAATTACATAACTGGCGTTCTGCTGAACAGATTGCTCAGGGCTAAATCATCTCCTCTCATAATGTGCCATCGTCCACCCTCACACAGGGGCGTCAGGAGAGGCTGACTCCTTACACATGTCTGGGAGGATGAGGGCTGCCTCCGTGGCGATAAGCTAGGTTGGGTGTGTGGAGGGTAGCGGTGTGTTTTACACCGGCTCCAATTAACTCTGGAGATGTACGATCTGATATTATCTTTCATTCTCTTTGGTTTACTGCTACACATTTGATTCAGTGAAATCATTTATCTGCTGCAGAGGCAGCAGCCTCAAACCAGTCTGTATGTGAGTGCAGTACTGACAGGTTGTAATTAAATCAAGGCTGTTCTGCACTTTCTCTGCAGCCCATTAAATGATGAGCACTTTAATTACTTTAGTTTCTCATTGCTGCAGTGTTTTGTCATTTCTTCTTCTTAGTTGTTTATGCTGGGTCTCTTTTAAAACTGTCAAATGTTTAGCCACACTAGCAGCACAGTGTTAGTGACAGAAATGAACTGTCTGTCAGTCACGTAAAGTGCCACACTTAATGCATCTTACACACTTTGGTGATCCCCTGACTTTGCCTCACCACCATTTGGCCAACTTTTGTATTAATCAGATTCTTCAGTTTATAACCAAATGCCTATAGTGTTCAGCCCTATGTTCCCTCAACAGTATGTTCCCTAAGCCCTAAGTTTCCTCAAACTTACGTTACCTCAGCCCTATTATCTCTCAACCTGATGTTATTTAAGCCCTATATTCCCTCAACCCCAATGTTACTTGAGTACTGTGTCCTGAAAGCCCTGTTTCATCAACCCTACGTTCCCTAAACAGTATGTTCCCTCAGCCCTATGCTCCCTCACCCCTGTTAGCTAAACCCTATGTTCCCTCAGATCAATACCTCCGTCAATAAGGATGTTTTTGCCCCTGTAATAAAATGGTCAACCCTAACCCAGTCATGGAAGGGCAGGCTCTGATGTTGAGGGAACATGGATCTCAGGGAACACAGGGCCTAATTTGTATAGAAATAGAAATCATAGGTGCTGGGGTAACATAAGGCTGACCCCAGTACAGCCTGACAGAGCTGCTAGCATGGCCGTAGAGAGTCTTAGTGTTGTAGCCTGCTGGTTTATACAAGCTGGTGGTTTTAACTGCCAGCTGAACCTGATTGTGTCCAACATTATTCCCTATTGGCAAGTCCCTAATGCACTACTTTCTGTTATTTATTTTAGAGATTGCAGGTTTATTAGGCACACTTGGCTAACAGTCTAGCAATAAAAGCTATTTTTATTCAAGTTCTAATGTTCAGATTTAGTCAAACTGTTTTAGAGAGGTTTTGATTGGAGGATGTACTTTGTGGTGCTGTTGAACTGCATTACTATTATACTGAAAGGTGTTTCTATTATTTTGTCCACCCCAGTTATATCAAGTAGGGTAAATAATGAAAATACCTCTTCCTCACCTTAAACTAAATAAAATTTAGTATGACATATTAGGGGTTATTCACTTATTAACATGACTGAATATCGTGATAACGATAATACTTGCCATAAATAAACAGATTATTAAAGTGTGCTCATTGAACACAAAATGCATCGATAAAGAAGACTAATAGTTAAAATAAAGAGCAGTTTTAAGAGCAGTTTTCTACTGATACTCTCTTTCAACTAACTAAAAAAATCCCTGGCTGCAATACCGTAGTCTTTCACCATGTATTTTTGATAGAAATGAAAAATACGGGTGTGTAACACTAGACAGTGGGTGGCTGTGGTTCAGGAGGTAACTGCATGAATTCAGTCCATTTACTACATCTATAGATGGTGCCGCAAAATGATGATTCTTCAGATGTGTCTGAAATCTTTAAGTACGGCTTGCTACAGTGTTAACTATTGATCGCATCAGGAGTAATGAATGAGTGAGTATGGGAGAGTTTGCAGACACTTCACTGACTCTTAGAAAACAGCCTAGTTGAAGTACATCAGAGCACTTTCACTCTACTACACTGTGAACAGAGTAAAATGGACGCCTCATTATATGGCAAAGGCTCATCATCCCTCTCGTCCTTGGTCTGTGTTCTTCTCCTCCAGGCCGTCTCTTTCAACCCATCAGTCCTACAAAACTTAACTTCACTGCTGCACTTTTAAAGCAAAAAACAAAGCTGCACTACTTTCCCTCAGTCCATTTAATTTCGCTCATTCCTCTTCTTAATATGTTGCACCAATCTCAATTTTGCCTCTATTTTTCCAGCTCTAATCCTCTCAGTGTTGAATCCTGCTGTCCTTCTGAAGCCTTCAATCAGATAAAAAAAATATTCTGTTGCTGGTCAGATTTTCTATGACAACGAAGCATCCACCAAACTCCAGCCTAACAGACTTTAGATTAGTCAGCCTGGTATTTAGCATGCTGGTGTGTGAGGGTGTTTCACACGAGAGGCAAGAAATGTTGAAGAGGCGAGCAGGAAGAGAGAATTAAGAAAAGAAACAGCAGGGTAGGGGCCGGTCCAGAGGGAGGATGCTTTTACAGTCTGAACCTCAGCTAACAGACATGCTAACATCCTCTACTCTACTGCTCTGTTTTCCCTTTATCCTCGTCGGCGTCAGGTTTTCCCCTCCAGATCAGTACCCCCCTGTTCTCCTCACAGCCTCCTCACACATAGCCAGGCAGTGACATCACTCTGCTTTCACAGTGTGGGGGTCCTTATGGAGGGGCTTCCCAGCTGCAGGGCTGCACTGGCGTCTGCCTCTCTCTCTCTCTCACACACACACACACACACACACACACACACACACACACACACACACACACACACACACACACACACACACGATTCTTTAATTGGTCCCTTTGAAACAGCCCAGTGTTTGAGCTTAAAAAACAGGCTGGCTCAACAAGTGAAGCTGATGTGGGCTAATTTGAAGTTATCTGAGGAAACTGTACTGCATGTCCTCAGTGCATCAGAGGTCTTCCACATTTGTGGAAAAAGTGAAGCTGAGTGTAGTTTTCTGATGTTCTGACCTGATCTGTAGCGGTCATCCCTGGTTCCTCCACTGCGATGTGTTCTGCGGGAGCGACGTTCTCTGTAACGAGATGAGCTGGAGGGGGGAGGGGCGTAGCTGGAGGAGGAACTGGGAGCGGGCTGCACATCATTTTGACGGGGCGGCTCCACTGTCACATAAACACAACAAACATGTATTAATTAATTGTATCATTGGCACAGGAGAATCTTGCTTACTGTCTTGCCTCTGTGTATAATCTTGTTTGCTGCCTTAAAGGGAAACTTTGGTATGTTTTAACCTGGACCCGAGGGACTAATGGAGAAAATAACTTTTGGAATTGGTCCTGTATTGAGAGAGGCTGCTGCGGCCAGCAGCCACGAAACGGGTTATAATAAAATCTTTCAGGGCAGCTGCACATCATGAATGTGTGTCTACTATAAGTGCTGTTTTTGGTCATTGACAGGCTCATACTGTTATTACAAGTGTCTGACAACATTATGAAAAGGACTCCACAGAGAATAAAACATTTTTCTTTACCCTTCTCTTGGTCTGTTTATCTTCCTGCAACAACTAAACTCTCGTGAGATTCATAATAACAAACAGACCATAACAGATCAGTGAAAGGTAAAGAAAAACAATCCTTGCCACAATGTTTAAGACGCAAAGAATAAAAATCTGAGCCCGATAACGACAAAAACAAGCACTTCTGCTGAATGTAAAATGATGGTGCAAGGTTCTCCTGAAAGTAGTGTTGTCACAATACTAGAATTTCTAACTTTTATACAATACCTTGAAAAATATCAACATTTCATACCATTTTTGACATGACAAATGCGACTTTCTCCTCATTGGTTAGTAGCAGATAACAGCAGATTGACTGCAGTAAACATTAACAATAAGAGAGAATAAAGTGCAGCTGGTACCAGCGTATCGGCACTGTGGAAAATAAGAATTAAAACCATTTTAAAGATTCAGAATCAATATGTATTGATAAATCAATATTTTTGACAACACTACCTAAACGATTACATTGCAGCCGATGTTGTGGTTGCTGGGTGCAACAATTTTTCTCAGTACTTAACCAAATTCAAAAATTGTTGTTCCCATTAGTCAATTAGAAGCAAAAAACATGCAAAAATATTGCAAATATTGCTATGCATGCAAAGTTTTCCTTCAACGAGATTAACAGCCATTTCAGTCAACTGTACCTCACTTTAAAGAGATAAGATCTGTCATTTTGCCTTTTAAAAACAAAATTACAGATGCACCGTTGACAAATAATAAATTATAAAGCTGTGGAACTTCCCACATGCTAAAAGAGAGGGGTGTAAAAAATGTTTGCATACTTTGTGCAATTTTCTGGAGAACAATAATGTACTTAACTTTTACAAGATATCAGATATGGAACAGTGAAGTGGATTATAATTTATTTCTGAATAATTATGGAACCAGAGTCAGTTAATTTAATTTAGGGTGTGCTGCACATTTTGTATTTTTCTTTCTACCTTTCCTGTTCCTATGATTATTTTAATATTATTACTATTAAATATGATTAACATTATGGTTTTGTATATACTTTATTCGCTTTATCTTCTCCCATATTTATCTTAAGGATTTGTCTTATGTATATATTGTCATATTGACACATAACAGGCCTGCACACAGTTTACACACCTGCTACACCATGTTACAGCTGATGGTGATGCTAACCAATACCATAAACAATAGCACTATACTGGACTGGTAGATTAAATTTATCACAAGGACACATTTGGTCGACTCAGTTGAGTTGCTTGATGAGCAGCAGGAGACATTTTCTATCTATTAGCCGATTTCTTTGTAAACTTCACCAGCAACCATCAGATTCTTCAGTGTAGCAACGGACACGTTTTGGATTCAACTAACAACTGATCATCATTCATGCTCCACCATCAAGTGGAATAAGGGGAGATTAGCAGATACACGGTACCACTAGGAGGCAGCAGTGAGCATTATCAGGTCTTAATGTACATTTACTGCAATCTATACCTAGATTACATCCTCACATCTATTCTACAATGCATTTATGTTTTCAATATTTAGTGATTTTTTTAAAGACAACATTTACAGTGTGAGACCCAGGTTAAAATAACCTGTTATAAAAAGACAAGCACATGTATGTGACAGTTTACCTGAAAGTAAGCAGATCATTGATTTTGTGTTACTGAGTCATACAAATAAGACACTGAAAATCAATTACATGGTATAATATGACATGGTATTTTCTTTTGTGCATATCCGAATAAAATGAAAGAAAGATAGGAGATACACACTTTTCAGTTATGGTTATGCTCACAGGAAAGCAAAAAAAGAGGTAATGGGGTTTTTACCTGGTGTATGAATGATGTAGGGAGCCAGGAGTTTGGTCCTTTTCTTCTCATAGCCCTTCTGTGTAATGTCACCTGTAAAAGATCACAGAGAAAGGGAATGACTGTACAGACCTGGCACGAGGAGACAAAGTCAATTCAGCTTATATGTGACAGGATTACAGAAACACTTGTTAATTCACATTGTCAACAGCACTCACATTCAACATTTTATTGGCAGTCTTTTCCCATTCTGACTTACATATATTCTTGATAAAAAGACCCATAAAAAATGACTCAAATGCTTTGGTCAGGAACGAGTGACACAATTTTTATAGTTAATAACCGAAGACTTTTGGGATGATCTACGTTCTTCGATATGTCTGAATGTGGTCTATCAACAACAGTGTTGACAGAGTAACAGAGAGACTGGTAAAATAAAAACAAAACTTTGTAAAGTAGAAGATAGAAACACATATGGATGCACACAGTTGTTACAGTAATCTCCAGAGATGGCTGAGGGCCTAAAAGATGTGGCTCGTTTCCAGCCTCAAGTACGACACGAAGAGAAAAACAAAACAGGACTAAATTTGGAAACGTACGGAAGCGTGGGCGAGAGATGGGATGATTCAGAGACGCAGAGAAAGAAAACAAGAGAGGCATTAAAGCTGAGGATGAGAGAGGTGGGAGACACACAGAGATAAAATGGGAGAAAGTGACAGAGGTGAGTGACAGTCCATCCAGAGGACAGAGGAGGAGGAATCTCCTGTCAGAAAAGTGGGAGAGGAGCAAAATGTCCCTCCCGTCCCCCCTGCTGACAGCCCATCTGCATCTTCCTCCACCCCACCAGACACAACACGGGCCGACTGAGCCTCTCTGCAGGCCCTGAAGCGATGCAGCTACTCTGCCAAACTCCTCTGTGGGCAAAGCTGTCAGATTTTCAGACACATACTAAAAATCCATCTGGAGAGCCTGCACTCACTTTTCTGCTAACTGTGCTGAGCATTGATGATTCATTCAGTATGTCCGCCAATGGCTGCCCCGGCTGCTCTCAAACCTCCTCTTCATCATGAAGACTGACTCAATAACACAGTGGCTTCAGCCTCTTTCACACACAGTTCCCAGTAAATTACTGAGTTAACTTTCCAGGAACTGCTAGTGATTTTCACTATTCAGACCTACACTACATTCAAGAACATTCCCTTCCTGCACCTTTCACACATGTGCCATGTCAATGCCATCGTAGATGGGGCAAGGGACAGTCCAATTGATGGTGGTAATACAACACTTACTGATGACAACCGCCATAAAGCCCAGCAGAAGAAGTAGAAAATGGAGCAAGGCTAGTGAACTCATCAGAAAATGTCTCTTTTTGTTTTTTTCCAGTGTCAGTGTTCTTGGAATGTATTGAATTTAATATGCAACAAGTTTGCAAGACAAGCAACTAACGTGACATCTCTGGAGATGTAAAGAAGACGCAGATATTCAAATATATCATCAGCAGAGTCTTGTGATTGGTTTGCTCACTCCATTTGAAAGCATCTTTGTGTCAGACAGATGTAACCTTTTACGGGTTTGTCCCTGCAATGTTTCTGCTTTCATTCAAAACACAGCCGTACAGACTTTACTAAATATCAACCCATTCAGGAAATACTCCTGAACATTCCAGACATGGATGGATTACTGAACAGGACAACTGGGGACAAGCCCAGTGGCCCAAAGTGTCAAAACAGCAAACTAAAAAAGCCTGCACTGTCTGTGTAATGACCCTGGGTTGTTTTCACTCTGTATGATATCAACCAGTCTGACACCTGATCCCATTTTGTGACCAGCAGCGCCTCTTCTGCAGTTGTATCATCTGCTGGAGCTCTGACAGTTAATCCCTGATTAAAAAATTAGGCTGCTGAGACGCACAGTGATGAAAGGTTGAAGCTGTCTGCCACTGATGTCGACTCTTCTCAGGTACACCACAGAGGACAATAGAGAGGCACAAGGCACACGACTACATACAGCACAGGCCTGGGGCTGGGTAATAGAGTTGAATTCAGTCACAATATGAATAAGAATATATTGTAATATTAAGGGATACTTGTGCTTTATTACAACTTCAGTCTTATTTTTGTAGTTTTGGCCAGAGAACATGGGCCATCACATGACCAGACAAGTTATAAACTGTTACACAGTTCAGACAAGAATGAGCTCTCAATTTCACTGGGGGCTGGATGATATGTAGAAAATCAAAAATCACAATATTTATTGATTAAATTCCCTAATATCAACCAACAATATTGTAGAGTTGACTATTGGTGTTTTAACAAAATATTTAAACAATGAGTTTTTGATAAATAATCATCAGTAAAGTGGATACAGTGCCTTAATGTGTAAAGGCACATGATAGAACAACTACAACAGTCTGGTAAGTGCCCAGTCCTCACTTCAACTTTTATACCAACATTTACAAGTCCTTGAAGAGCTCAGAATTTTTTTTAATTCAATGTATCTACAATTTCACAACAACTGGACAAACACCATCTGCAGAGGAAGATCATGCTATAGAGGAGCTACTAAATGGACCATGTGGTGAGATTATGGTGATAACTGCAGTTTCCAAGATCGAGAGTGAACTTTTAATCTCAACAGTTTAGCCAGATTATCTAAACCACTTTGTCTAGAGACAAAAACAAATCTGAGCATGCACATGAGTATATCTGTAGTAATATCTCATGGCAACTTTGAACCAGTAATTTGGTCTGTAAATGTGACAGATCAGGATGGGTAATACCTTTACTATTCACCTTTTTTTTTTCCAAATAAAGTTGGAGTTTTTTTAAACCAGCATGACTATGTTACTACATGTGTTTCTTACCCTGTCATACCTCTTTTTATTCTTTTTATTTATTTAGTAATGCTGTGTTCCCAGATTTCAGCAGTTAAGTTGGTGGGTGCAATTTTATTGTCACTAATAGGAGTGACAGTCAAAAGTATGAAATAGGACCCCGGACAACCAGAATTATCTCTAATTAAGAGCAATTATACTGAGTAGATGGTAAATATATACCATCAAATAATCTTTGCATAATTAAAAAAAATTCAAACATTTTTACTTCTGGACAACAGAAAGTGTAAAAAAATAACACATGATCATATGATCTCAATATATCTCAACTCCATGAAAGGCAAAACACTATAAGGCTGCAATTAATGAAGATTTCTGTTATTGAACGATCTGGTTATTATTTTCACATTAAATCGATCACTTGTTCAGTCTATAATACCTCAAAAAAAAATTGAAAAATACTGATTATAATTTCCTAGAGTCCAAAGTGACATCTTCAAATTGTTTGTTTTGTCCAATCAACAGTCCAAAAACCAAAGATTCCTCATCTACTATAATAAATGACAAAGAACCATATATTGTTTCCCATTTTTCCTAAAAAATGATTGAAACAATTCATCAACTATCAAAGTAGTCACTTAATAGGCAATTACTTTACTTTTATTCAATTAACTGACTAATCACTGTATATCTACAAAACACTGTGACTGATCCAGCTCTACATTTAAATGCTTACTGACCATTTAGGCTTTGATAACAACATCTTTACATCTATCACAGTTCTTCAACACAGCAGACACCCGAGCAATACTTCAGCAAATAGCTCATGTACTCAGATAACCAGCACACTGCTGACACAAAAATGAGAGTGCTCATGTTTGAAGGATAACGCCTGAGAGCCCACTCCAACACAATATCTACTCAGGGAATTTTTTTTTTTTTTGAGGAAAAAAGGGAAGAAAAAGCAAACACTTCCATAAGTAATGCATGAACGGTACAGTTGGCCTCGCTCAGTCACATGATTTATTTTTAGCTCATGTGAACAGGCAGTTTCTCTGCAGAGAGACACACAGGGAGAGAGAGAGAGAGAGAGAAATGCTAATCATAGCATAGTTCTGTTGTTTTCCTGCCATTTTGTCACATTCTTGTTTATTATAATTGTATAGTTTGTACAAACAAGCTTTGGAAACACTACATTGTTTACAGTGATGCCAAGTTAGCCTCTGACATTGAAATTAAATTGAGAGAGTGAGAGCGAGAGAGACAGAGAGGGATGGAGTCGATGATGGGGGAGGGGCTGCTCTGGCATTTAAATCACAAAGTAATCACTCTTCCATCTGGATGATGTGAAATTCATCTGTTTTTCATGGCTGCATCATCAGATCCACGCTCCAGCAGTGGGAGCTGAAGAGTTAAATCCTTTAAGGGAATATTTTACCCACAAAATGATCATTTGTATATCATTTTGTCTTCTTGTGTTGTGTTTTTTTCACATGCCTCTACAGTGAACAAAAAATCCAAAAACAAATAAAATTCTTGATGAGTTGAAGTAAAAGGGGGCGGAGGTGTTTAATTACAGCAAAACTATATCACACACCCATTCTTGTGAATTGGGACAAATCATGTCCTACCAGAAAGAAACCCTTAAAATTATAACTTATCAACCCACTAATTTTGTTTCTGGGGTGAATCGTTATTTTTAAAGGATTTATATGTATGAAAAAAATATGATATTAAAATATTTTTATCTGCACTTACTTTTTTAACTTCTTCCATTACAAAATATGTTAAAAGCCATCACAATCTTAAACTAATGGTACATACTGATAGCATCGGTGTGAAAATGAATTGCTATAATCATCTTTATTTTAAAAAACATTTTTAGTAAAAATGTTTGCCCTTTAAAATTATGTCCCAGATTTTTGTCAACTGTGTCGTATGTTTACAAAAACATCATTTAATAGGAAAAAAAAAAGGACTCCTGTCTCACTCCCTGGTTTCCAAAAAGGCAGGACTGCTGCTCAAGTACCGGTAAGCTTTCTACTTTTTTAGAAATACATTAAATATATTGCAATCAGGTGTGTCTCAGCCTTAACATGTCAACTCTGTAGTCCTTCTTGATCAAAGTTAAATAAAAAATATGATTTAAAAAGGCCTATTTTAATTGACATTAAGAGAACTCTGAGCAACTTTGAAAAACAGAATGGCTTCCCACTATGACCACAGCGAAATTAATGAATATATTACTGTTTTGTCAACTCTGTAAGATGTTGACTCCATCAGATCTTACCTCTGACATCCATTATGTTTGCTATTGAAGAAAAAAATTAAATCACTGGGAGGTTGGCCCATTACAAGCTTAAATAGTCAAGACTTTGATTTATTAAAATACATTTTCCCAGCCTAACTGAAGGGTAAAAATCAAAACCCCTAACAACTAAGATTTTGTCCCAATTCTCAAGACTCAGTGTGAAACATCCCCGTACAAACTTAATCTTGTTCAAGTCTTATTTATTCAGTCTTATGATCAGTACTTCCTTAAAACATAAAACATACACAATATTTTAGCTAAAACCTTACGATTTGAAACACTTGCACGCACAAGTGGGGTGAGCACACTGGGTGAGTGTGTGTGTTTGAACCCGGCTTGTGCATTCCATTGAGCAGAGTTCAAATACATGTGCTCGTCCAGGCGTGCTACCCATCCATGTGTGAGGATGTTTATGTGGAAGTGTTTGAAATAGTAAGGCGTAAGTGAAAATGCATGTGTTTTGGACATACTGTGCATAGGACTGGATAAATGAGACTTGGATTACAC
>JAPZEB010000012.1:22089967-22100851 GCA_029783705.1 Chaetodon striatus | reverse complement strand
GGTTCCTCTTTCCCCAAGGCATTATCTATTTAATTCAATGTTTTAGTGTATATTTTACTTGGCACAGAAACAGTGTTGCGCAAAGGAGCACAAAATATAATCAATATGCTGTAGTTCACTATTAACACCTATGCTGCTTGATACAATTAAATCTTTTCCTTGAGAACTACACTTGAAAGAAAGACCAATAAATAACCCAGGCGAATACAAAAAAAAAACCACGCTGAATATGGCGCAGCGCTGTATTTACAAGTAACTTTTCATAAAATGATCAAAGAAAAATGATGAAAACCACTTAGGCAGCGTAATCTGCATCTCTGCTGTGCATCTACAATATTTGCTCAATTTGTTCCTCAGTCTTTTTGTTTAGTTTTGACAGGGTAAATTTTTGTTATTCGAGTCAGATTTTGGGTGGAGTATTATTTCAGGTACCCATGTCATCGTATACATTCATGGTAATGAAAAGGTTCCCTGTACACTGTAGGAACCACTGTGTCTGATCCTGGTTAGGATCTGTATGTAAGTGTATACAGTATGTGTATTACCTGGGGCTGGGCAGGTGATGGTGCATCAGAGTTTTGAGTGGGCTGCTGGCTCTGTTCCTGTCGCTGGGGAACAGCAGGGATGGATCCTGCCCCCCCACCAGCCCCATCTTGTGCTCCTGGGCCCTGCTGAGTTAGAGCTGCCTTCAGCCTCTAAAAAGACACACAGATGACAATCTGTGTGGATCATTTCACATTAAGCTCACTAAAAGTGCTGTTTAACCTATTTGGCAAATGTAAAACTATAATTATTATTTTATCCCACTGGTCGTTTGTGTGAAGTTTTGTCATAATTAGCACATGAATTCTTAATTTATAGCCAAAAACATATTTTGTGAGGTCACAGTGACCTTGACCTTTTATCACCAAAATCTGATCAGTTCATCAATCCAAGTGGATGTTTGTGCCATATTTAAGGAAATTCCCTCAAGGTATTCTTGGAATATTACATTCACAAGAATGAGACAAACACAAGGTCACAGTGACCTTGACCTTGGACTGCTAAAATCTAATTAGTTCATCCCTAAGTTTAAGTGGATCTTTGTGCTGAATTTGAAGAAATCTCATGAGATGTTCTTGATATCTTGTTCATGAGAATGGGATGGACATATGGATGGATGGGCGTACGTACAACCCGAAAACATAATGTCTCCGGGCCATGGCTATCACCAACACAGAGGCATAAATACGCCTACAAAATGATGCCAATATGACTGATCATCTCACCATCTTGGTCTCAGAGTGTAGACTGTACCCAGACGGGGAGGATGACCCACTGCTGGCTCCGCCAACTGGAGGTCCTGGAATCCCAGGGATGTTAGGCACTGAGTTTACTGGCCTTGCGAGCTTCACATTACAACAAAAACACAAGACAGAGAGACAGTGTCAGACAGAATATGCTCAATTTAAAGAAAAAAAATCACTGAAAAGTTTGATCTGATATACATTTTTAAATGTTTTGAAAATGCCTTACAGATATAACTGAGGTCATCTGGACAGGACTGGGCAGCAGAGGGACTGTCTGCCCATTGGGGAGGTGCCTCACCAGTGGATAAGCGCTTGTTGGGGAGCTGTTGTCAAAAACAAAAACAGATACTAGCAAATGGTTGCTCCTCCATTCTGTGTCCACTGACAAAATACAGATTGAGAGACAACACATTTCATTTTGCCAATGGCCAATCTTTGTAAGGACCAACTATACCTATCCTCTCAAGTACTACTGAAATGACAGTTGGAGCAACAGAATGTGTGACGTGGTGTCATCTTTAGAGGTATTTGTAGTTCAGTTTAGGACTAGGCGATACAATCCTTTGTTGTTGCACATACTATAGACTATGAGTGGAAATGCTAGTGTCAATCAAGGGTTTCCAAGTAGGACCCATTAAGTTAAGATTGGACAGATGGAAAAGAAGGAAAGAGCGTAGACAGATTGAAAAGTAAGAAGGAGTATGGGGAAGACAGAGCCAAGGTGAAACATCTGTTTGGACTGAACTCTCCCCTGCCAGATCGGGCTGTACTGTCTACCTCCAGCTACTCCCTCATTTTCATGTTCTTGGGGGGGTTAAAGCTTCATTTGATTTGAAAGTAGGCACAACTTAGCAAGTCTCTGCAGAATTGCTGCAGTATGGTTCTTCTTCACCGCATTGTTTGATCATGAAGCAGAGGATGATGGAAAAATAAATAAATAACTAAACAAATCCTCAACCACGCTCTTCTGGAAATATTGCTGACCTAACATCTAAACATGCACCGTCTCAAAAATGCTTTTTTTGTCTATTTTACTCAGTGACTGGATTATGGGGAGATGTGACGATGAACTGAGACAATAGCAGGAAAGAGAAAATCTAAACAAAACACCCTGAATCTAAATAAAAACAACAAATGGAGCTAAAGCTGGGGCAGCTGCGTCATACAGCTTTGCAATGATTCCTGTCAGACAGTAGCCTCAGTCACTCTGGTATACAGAATACAGTACATGAAGTAAATGTGGCCATCTATAACGCTGTGTGTTCACAAATACATCTTCTGACCACACCTCTTGATAATGCAGTTAGCCCAGCCCTAAATATGTGTGGCATTTATATCATCAACTACCCAGGAGCCCAGTGATGGCAGTGATGTTATTTGTAGCTTACAATAATCCCGATCTAGAGAAGGCATTTATGGTTTGAACAAGATAGCCAAAAATTTTACCAACAGCAGACTGGAATCTTTCCACTTTATCCCACAAATATCAAACACCTCTTAAAGACTGAAGATATGCAAACAACAGGAACACACAGCAGTTTACCCGAGCTGTCTGTTGGAGGGTGGCGCTTGTGTGATGACCGATGTTGGAGATGGCAGAGTTGGGTGCAGTGCGTCATTGCTTAGGTGAAGCGGAAGAGAACCTGGACGCACAATGGTTGGAGTGGGAGCAGAGCTTGCCACGGGCTTTGTGAGAATCTCCTGTTGACAAATCAAAGAACA
This sequence comes from Chaetodon striatus, assembly GCA_029783705.1. NCBI lineage: Eukaryota > Metazoa > Chordata > Actinopteri > Chaetodontiformes > Chaetodontidae > Chaetodon > Chaetodon striatus. The sequence continues at coordinate 22,097,840 of JAPZEB010000012.1, read as the reverse complement.
ATATTTATTTTACACACATGAAATGTATTTTGACTGCATGAACAGGGAATCACATATTGATGCTCAATACACAAGTCTTAAATTAGAGTAAATCCGTAAAGAAGCTTGCTAGCCCACAGCACAGTTTGTGGCAAAGCATTGTAAACTGCCTCTCACCCTTGAGTCTCTGCTGTTTTCTGACATGCTGGAGGAGGAGTCTGGACTTCCAGGAGAGGAAGAATCAACTTGTAAAGGTCCCTCTTCCTCATCTTTAACTTCAGACGGTGTTTGTAAAGGTGCAGCCTAAGCAGAGAGCAGAAGATTAATTTCAGATCATTTAAAATAATAAAATGGTGATAATATTTTTATCTGATAACCCGAGTAAACCAAAAGTATGCCACTCATTCAGCATGTGCATTCATGCTTTCTCCTCACCGGGTGTTTTGTCCTGTGGTCGTCCTCATGTGCTTTTGAAAACTCCTGTTCAAAGGAGCTGGCTAGCTCATTGAATAACCCAACCTCCTCACAGTTCTTCAGGAAACGTGTGGGTGTGGGTGTCTGGTCTGCAAAAAGGGAAGAAGAAGAAGAAGAAAAAACATATATTACATTAGTCAAGAAGGTAATGGGACAGAAATATCTTCTTCCTATCTGACATCACAGTACTATATCAAAACAGGTCTTCAGGGCATTGACAATTATATTACTCTTCAGTTCCGCTTCATTAAACACACTGTAATGTCAATGGAAATGTCATTACCTGCAATGATAACAGAGTCTGTTCTGGCAGGACCAAATTTTAATGTCATTTCATGCTTGTGTTTGTGAACTGACAGGTGGTCTTCATTTGTGAATCTCTGCAAAAAAAAAAAAAAAAAAAATTACAGCAGATAAAAAAAAAACAAACAGCATTGATGTAAAGAATATAATTTGTAGCATTAGTGTGTCTGCTATGTTGCTGACAAATGACAATGATGGATGAATATGTGCATATGGTCCACAGTGAGGTATGGCTTGATCACTGTCCACTAGCTTTGGCATCTGTACAGTACCTTAACTGTAAAGTTAGCTGTAAGCTAAATTGTAGTGAGGCCATATAACAATAAGAAAGATGTGAGGATTAGTTTTTGATTTCTGGAGTGAATGATTAGAGGTAACAAGAGAGTGAAAGAGAAGTCTGCGTATGACTTAATGTGTTCAAAAATCATACCTGCCCACATCCAGGGGCAGTGCACACAAAAGGTCGATCATCCCCCATCTCAGACAAATGTTCTGCAGAAGAGAGCAAAAAAAGAGTAACTTGTTATCTGCTGTTTCATTTATGCAAATGAAGGCATTCAATCAGCTGATGCCCAAGTTTCTAAGACACAATATATTATCGGTAATGGTTGGACGCTACTGACTGTTTCAATAGTGTGATTTTCCCATAGATCATGACCAGCTTTTGACAACGATCACCCAGAAGCAATTGGCTGATCTGAAAATACTCTTATTTGTGTGTTAGCTTGTGTTTTAACTTACTAAAGTATCAACCTGCAGCATCAGTCTACGTGACATGAGTACCATGCACCTGTTGAGAACTACAATCTGTTTAGCGCCATTAATTGCATATGCTCACTTGTCACCAAAAAGACAGAAAAACATCCTTGTGACAGCTGGTTAGGAGGTAAACAGGCCATAGACTGACGGCCTGTTTAGAGCATTAAGTCTCGGATAACCGGGACTGACGTTAAATGGGAGCGATGAGGCAGCAGAGCCGAGGCAAGCTACCACGCAACCTACCCTACAGTGTCATCAAGTCATTGGCGCTAACTGGCCATCACCGTCGAGGTCGTTCGGCTGTGTAGCTAGCTTGGGTGGCTTAGGTTACGGACTATGGATAGGTTAGTGCCAATTCTTTGGCTAGCTCTGACTTTATGGAAGGTGGGCCTTAGGCTAGCATAACCTTATCGATACCCGCACCAACATATTTTGTTTCCGAGAGCTGACAGCCGTGTCATTACAACGACTGTGGACGCTAACACCCTGAAAACTAATAACGGATAAAGGACGACCACATACGCCTTGCAATACTACAATTTTAGTATAGCTACCAGTCATAACACAGCTAGCTAAGCTAATGCTACCCGAAGCTTCGTTTAGCTTACCTTGTGTGTTCACACTAACAGCTCCGCCAAGTTAGTAGCTAAACGTTAGCACGCTAATGCTAACGAAAGCTATGCTCGTAAACTGACGTGCGATCTCGAAAAAACATCACACGTTTCATCAACATTAACTGAATACGCGTCGGAAAATGTAACATTTTTTTCGTTAGATGAACCTAAAAATGCCTAAACTCACCCGACGTTTGAACAGCCTCTTGACTCCCCCCTCCCTGCTCCGGACAGTGCTGCTGTGCTGCTGCTGCCTGGCCGTTGTTGACACTCTGACACTTCCATTAACAAAACAACGCGAGAGCTGGAACCTGGCAGAGTGTTACGTAACAGGATTGAAGTGGGAGAAAAACGTGAACGTGATGCCAAATCCACTGGTATTTGAACTGAATCTTTGCATATCCTCCGATGTTTGCGTTAATATACCACCCTTTCCTCATATAAAGACAAATGCTCTTCCGTTGTTCTGGCGTCACGCATCACTGAAACCCCCTGGAAACACTCACTGAAGATTCAGAGCCAAATAAGCCTACAGCAGTTACATAATGTTTAAGGTTATTTCCGGATGGTAACTTGGCAGATGACAGGCAAAAATCCGTCAACATATCCTTTCTAGTGTGGCATAGCACTGTCACTGCGCATGTCTGTCACGGTGCCTCTCAATGGAACAAATCCCTGGTTTTGATAGAAAAAAATCAACAGGTCACACATGAAAATTAACTTATTCACATCCTGTGTGTGTGAAGCTGCAATCGCATTTGATGAATACGTAGTGGAAACATACACAAAGTACAAGACACAGCTGTTTAAAAATAAATCTTTATTATCATACTTCAGGCTCAGCAATAAAATATTCACTTAATAAACCAGTGTGTACTTGGCTGAAAACTGCAATCCCAAGATAGTGAGTTACAAGCAGGATTCTGATATAAGACTGAAATTGCATTGAAAAACTAACATGATGGACAAACAAGCATGCACACACATACACTAAGCTAAGCCCCACTCCAACCAGCCCCAGCTCTGCAGCTGCACTCACAATAAACTGAGATTAACACTGGGCAGGATATAGTGTCTCCCAGTGTCGAGTACTGATAATGTTGGATTCTGACAACCGGCTAACCAGCCCTCTATAGTTTGACAAATTGATGTGCTCACACCTCTTGCACTCTTTATCTAATGTTAAAGACCGTTAAAGGCACTGGAGGTTTGGTTTGAGATAATAGTTCCATGTAGTCTGAAGTAGAAGCAATCCCATTCTCTCTCACACACACGTTTACACAGATACATATACACAGGAGACAACTTAACTACTGATTACATGACACACAACACTGTACACTGCAGTCAAGTCCCTAAGCAGAGGACTCCAAACAATTATCTAAGGCAAAATGTTTTATCCCCCTAATCATGAAAATCTGTTATTTATTTTCAATCATCTTTTGCTGAATTCCATTTGCAACCCTACACACTATTCAGATGAAAAAGAAAACATTTATGAACACATTTAAGCTCAAGCTGAACACTTCTGTGCAACACCTTTCCATTTCTTTCTTCTGTAATGATTAAAAGCCTTGAGATCAAAAGAATAGTGCATTACAATTCACACCATTACAAGTCCAGGTCTCAATTGTTGAGCCACGAGTGGCTGATCAGTGTCCAATTCAGTGAGCTGTCAATTATCAAGCCACTTTTCTCACATCAGTTTACATACACATTTTCCAACATGATACAAACATTGAATATCATGAAAAGAAAAACGTAACTTGACAGAAAATTAAACTCATCTACAGCAGGAAAAACAAGTACATTAACAACCCAGCTCAGAAGAAAATCTGTATATACACACGCTCAAGGAAAGCTACTACAAATATTGAAATATGACATTTCTAAAATCAACAACAAAAAGTGGTTTTAAGCCAGAAGGACTACACTCATCTGAAGCCTTATGTGTCCAATCAAAACAGATGATGCAGGCAATTAAGTTTAAACACTGGCCATGACATCAACCATCAAGTAGCTACCTTTATCAAGAAGAAGCCAAAGATTTCTGTGGTGGAAAAAAATCTTAATTTCTCCTCCTGAGGTCCCTCAGATCATCCATTACATTTTAGCTATTCACTGCAGAAGCTAGTCACAAATTAAGGACTGCTTATCCTTCAAGATCTACCATCCTACTCTGAAAACATTCCTAAAACGGAAAATACAAAACCACCCATATCATAACCCCCGCCTGAACAAAAGTTAGCCATCAAACTCATTAATGTGGCTTTCTGAGGTGCACACCAGCATTACTGACATCTGATAAAACATGAAAGACAGTCTTTCTCCTCTTGCTTACATCTAAAAACCCACAACAGTAGGTTATGTAGCAAACAGCTACTGTTCTCATCAATGTTCATGCTCTATTCTTTTTACAAGCTACACTGATTTCGAACAGGAGTTACATCACTGATACAATCCTGCAAAAATGAAATAAGCAGATCTGCTCCAGTAAGAATGCAGGGCTTATTTCAAACATTAGCAGTATTGATCTGATATCGGCATCACAGAGACAACTGCTGCAAAAACACTGAAGGATTACAACCATTACACAATGTAATGTCCTGAATCCATGTAACATAGTATACACCAGCATCATTTAAAGAAATAACATTTATGTAATAATTATCTACAAAGACTGCTACTTAAAGTTCAAACCTTCTGTAGTTAATCACTCGTCCTTTGTTTCTATTATTCTGCCCTGGATTCAACATCTTCCATCTTATACATTTTCATATACCTTGATTTCAATGCAACAAATCTGATACAAAAAAAAAAGAAAAAAAGAAGAAGCTAAATCACATGCCAACAATAACGGCTAAAAAACAAATCAAATGTGCCTCATTCGTCACCTCGGATGTTGACAGCCTTTGCAAAATGTTGGTCTACGGTATATTTGAAGGTAACAAGATCCCTCTTTATTCCTCTCATGCTCAAACATACACAAACGTGCTACAGATTTAGCCCATTTCAGGAGGTTTCTTGAGATCGTCATGGTAATAATACTCTCAGAAGAGTTTTACCCTAGAGGTCTGCAATTCTGTCAGCAGACTATATGTATTTGCGTAAGTAGGGATATCTACATAAAGTTTCTCTAAATAACTTTAGGTCTGCAACAATATTAAGATTCTTTGAAAAAGTCTGTTAAATGAAATATATTCATCTTTCTATTTACATATATTATATATTTACACATATATTTTTATCTCTGTTTCAGTTCATCTTTTATAGGTTCCTCTTTCTGTAGTTATTTTGGTGACCTTGGCGGAATGTTCTGTTCTTTGCCACTGCGTCTGGCGCCCCGGTGTGGGGAAAACTGTTTGCCAGCATACAGGCCTCTCTGCTGATCCCGAATCTTTAACCCTCCGGATCGCACTTGGCCGTTTGCTCCCCTGAAGGAGCGCAATGGTTGACGAGGAGGCCGGCTGTCTTTAGGTTTCTCTGGCTTGTGTGTAGTGCGCGTGGAGTTGGGCCGAGACTCCTCAACCCCGTTGACCTTGAGCTCTTGCAGGGGTTGGCTGGCTGAGGAGGGAGGGGGAGGGGGAGTGGGTGTCTGTGCTGGTGGAGGGTCTTTGGCCAGTCTCTGTAAGACCTCTGCATAGCTGAGCTTTCTTGCCCCCTGGTGAAAGAAAAAAGGAAGACATTTTAAAAATCAAGATGTAAATGAAATGAACAAGAAACAAAAACAAATTCACCACAGGTAAAAAAAAAAAACAACAACAAAAAAAAACACACCACTGGAAGACCATATTATTTAAACAAGATCTTATCACCAGGAGGAATCCCCAGAAAGTATGTCTAAGTGGAGTTGGGTAGATTTCTGGTTTTGCTGGTCAGATCAGGTGTAAGAACTTAAACTGGTTTGATGTAATGCTAACCGGCTAAACCGGCACTTGGCATAACATAATGTTTTGGCAAATTCAAAAGTAGCCTAAATTGGCAACCTGTGCCGATGGTGTCACGGCACTAAATTCAACTTGTATTACACTAACAATAAGCAATACAACGATGTGATCAACATATTATGTTTATTAACAGATTGATGGAGCCACTGGTATCTGACCCACTGTGAGCCAAGGCCAGTGTCGTTAACATGAAGGAAATCACATTTCAAGAGTGCACGTGGTACAACGAAGTTCATGTGTTTTTGGGTGTCAAGAGGAAGCATCGCAAGAAAACTAAAACTGCACCAAAACGGCAACTTTTTGAGGTTGAAGCCGACATAAGAGGTGTTCTAAATAAATGCAAGCAATGCAGCGCTGCTGCTGTGAGAAATGGATGAGGAGCAGCTGATTCAAGAAGTTAAGATGAGGAATTATCTACCCAGTACCTTCTGATTTCACTACAAAAACTTAAATAAGATGGCAGCTGGCTGGAGAAAGATCACCAAGGAGCTAAAAGTTTCTGGTGGGCTAAATGACCCCTACTTATAATAAGCTAGGCCACTTGCAGTTTGCTATATTGTTTGTCGTTTCAGTTAGGTATCACAATGTAAAACATGTAACAAAAACAAGTAGGCTACTCATTCAACTTTTAAGTGGTTGCATCTCCAGTCTGATCTCGAGCAAACATCTTTTATTTACATGGTTTGTTTACATGAAGTAACAGAACTGCATATTTAAAGGCTTTAGTGTGGACAGAGACCTCTGATGACAGTCTGATGTTACGTGATGTGATGCGACAGTCTGCTGCTCATTTGCTGTCGGGAACAGTGTCATTATGTTCCACATGGGAGCGGTGTCACATGGTAAATTCGGTGTACTGGTCCGGTCTGGTGTTAAGCTTAATACCAAACCAGTTTGAAATATTTAGATTGGCCAAAACATGTGTCTGCTCTTCAAACTACATTTTGTCACTACAACACATGCGAGAAGTGACACAGGAAATGACATTACACCACATGTGCTGGGCAGGGTTTTTTTTGTTGTCGTTGGCATACATGTTCACAAATTAGCCTGTTTCCGCATGTCTTTACTTTTCTTAGCCTCTAAGAGCAACAACAACTTTGGTCTATGTTGCAAATGCAACACATACAGATAACTTCCTATTGTTACAGGCGACCCCTCCCCCAGGGTTCCCCTCAACCTGTGTCTTCTGGTCTCATCAGCTGTAGCTCACTGACAGGCACAGATATGTGGCCTGCTAGATATTTGGGATGTGTCTACAATGCGTTGGCAAGCCTCTTGAGAAGGCAGGCCTTACCAGCTCTGATGTTGGAGACATTGGAGTTGGGGAAGATGGCGAAGATGCGTCTGTAGAGATAGACTGGCTGCAGGTGGAGGGAGAAGGTTCAGAAGATGTTGGGGATGCAACCTCTGTGGATAAGGGGATAGTGTCCTTTGGAACAGGAGGTTCAGCTTTATCCTCTTCCTTTACTGGAGGACAAACACTAAATCGACATAAAAAGTAAAAGATTAGTCATTTCTTATGTATATGCCCTTCTTATTCACAGACACTTTATTAGCTTGAGGTTAACTGTACCTTAAGACCGGTGGTGTCACAGATGCAGGTGTAGCAACTGGGCTCAAAGAATCAGGTTTGTTTACAGCATCTTCTGAAGCGTTTGTGTGTCGGGTTTCATTAACCTCTTGGCTCTGAACCTGAAATAAAGAATTTTAAATGATGTGCATTTACACAACTGTAACTTAAATGCTGCTTACATGAGTCTCAAGGGTAAAATGTTTCAAAGAGAACAAGATTTT
>JAPZEB010000012.1:22037671-22072639 GCA_029783705.1 Chaetodon striatus | reverse complement strand
AAAAAAAAAAAAAAAAAAAAAAAAAAAAAGCACCTCCACCACACACCTTCACTATTTCCTCACTGACTGTCACTCCCTTTGCAGACAAGGACTTGCAAAGGTGGTGAGCTTGTTTAGAGAGTCCAGGATCCGATGAAAGAGGTAGAAGCAAGCTCCTCCAGCAATCCAGTAATCCCTCCATCTCTTTCAGTAGTCTCTGAAAGGAAGATAGGAGGTTGTTTAGAGGAAATAATTTTCTTTCTGTGTCCAGTTTTCTTGGTCTTCATGTATGAATGGACATGTATAACTTGAAGTAAAATGACACAAACGATGCAGGCATTATGAAGCCCTCTGAGTCCCCCCAGCTGCACCCTCGCTCTTCACCACTTACCTCAACTCGAGAGTCGAGCGCCCTGCGGCCCTCCCACCACTTAGCTTTCTCAGACACACAGCTCACAGCCTTCTGCTCCACCTGAATGCTATCTATCTCCTGCACCAGCCAGCTGATGGGGTGCTGCATAACACAGAGAGACAAAGGCAGAGGCAGAGTTAGAATCTAGGATGTAAATGGTGATGTGATGAACTGCACAGTAGTTTTTTGTTTGTTTGTTTTTTACTCATTGATGCAAAGAAAGCTGCTGTGTTCACCATCTTGAATGGACGCGGGGAGTGACTGTCATATAAAGTAAAATCTGATAGATGACAAGGGTGCTCTGATTGATTGGCCATCAATCATTATGTGGTGTTACTGGTTCTAAAAGTTTGATTGGTAGTTTCTACAAAGGCTGATTAGGGAGTCGATCAGATGATGCAAAACAGGCGAGATAATTTCTCTACATGCCGCTAAAATGTCGAGATAAAGAGACAGAGAGGGGGCGAGAGAGTGTAAATGCAAGTGTGTTCACGTGTCAGTCAATCATCCAGTGTTGTGACTGTCATTTATATGCACGGGGTTGCCCACTGTAGCAGGGCAAGTAAAAATTCAACCTGTATTTTTCGTCAGATAAATACGTCAGATAATTGAAGAAAAAATGTGTAAAATAAGTTATTTTGTGATACAAGTTAAGCTAAAATAGTTCAGGTTTTCTTTGACTACAATAAGACTAAAACGCCCAGATATTAAGTCAACTAAAACTTGACTTTAAAAACTATATTTTCTCTTTCACACAGGCTATTTGATACTGCTGGCAAAGGATGGAAGTGTGAGCATTGCAAGATTTTAATGTCACTTGTGTCACCATACTGCTAAAGCTGCAAGCATTTACAATTCAGTTGTCTGGTTTTAGATTTTGGCTACCATTCTGCTCATACCATAATTTACCGTCCTCACCTGTTGTTTAGAGGTAGGGATGTGAACAGTGACTGGGGCAGATCCCTTCTCAAGACGTGACAGTATGATGCTTTCACCTATCTCCCCAGGTTTTACTCCAAGCACAGACATCACACACACTGTCACCCCTGTACAGGAAAGAGAGGGATGCACATAAGGATATATTACACAAGGATAATGAAGTTTACATTCTGCTTTTGCTCAGCTTATCAACCATGAAAGCATCCAGTCTGAATTTAGTCAGGTTATGGACAAGATAGAAAAGTGCACACATATTGAATTGGGCCCCACTAAGTATAGTTACAGTAGCTAAAGGAATGACATTACTGACATGTGCAAACCACATCTTTCTCAAATCAAACATGAACATTTACCCATTTTGCTACCAAGGTCAGACAGTATTTAATATTTTACCTGGGGGGAGGCGTTGAATTTGTTGGTTAAACTCTTGACAGTGGCTCTTTGGGAAAGTAGAGGAGTCAGCAGCAGGGAAGGAGAAGATGTTCTCCAACTGCAACAGCCTCTGTTCGGTAGAGTTCTTGGACTTGTTTGGACTGAGCTCATCGAGACTCAGAGCATCCATCTTGTCTGCTAGCTCACTGGATGCCTTTCTCAGCTTTCTGTTAGAATGACACATCAAAGCAACATGAAATAAACAATGTGTAATACTGTCAATGGAAAAGAATCTGAAAATCAGATGTAAAAGTTTGGAATATCTTGATAAGAAGACAAAAGTGTTGATAAGAGGGAAATCAGGTTGACACTATACACACACAACACATTGCTTACTTGAGACAACTGGCTAAATGCCTGATTGTGCGATGTCGACTTGTGATGCCCAAAGACTGGGCATGCAGCATTGCTGTAGTCATGGGGTCCTGCTGGCCCAAGGTAAGGGCTAGAAGACCACAAAGGGTTGGGTAGATGGTGGGGGAGGGAAAGTGCTGGAGGGCCAACCAAGCTGAGCAGAGCAATGACTCAACATCCTCCAGTGAAAGATTGTCTGAGAAAAGAAAAAAAAACCAAAACATCATAAATTACAGACGCAGTAGGATAAAGAAAGTTGAGGGACTACCATTAAAGGTTTAAGGGTGTTTACATCTTTATTTACAGTTTAGGTGTAGCCCTAATTATACACCACAAGGTGCATTCCTATGTCACAGTGCTGTAAATAAAGTTTATGATCAATTACAGCTGTAGTGGCATGTTTCCTTTTTCTGGTGCACATACATTGTAAATCATTGTGGTTATTTTCTTGCTGAATATTTCAGAAATGCCACTTTTGTAATACCATTGTTTTTGCAGTCGACATATTATCAGACTGAGTTACACTCCAATGAAAGGACACATTGAAACACAACGATACAGTGTCATTACAGACCAGCTGCAGCAGTGTAAAGCCTCACCTGGCCTGGTGTCTGAATGAGAGAGGTGGGTTTGTGGACCTTCTCTCAGATGACCTCTGCTCCGCAGTTCAGACAAGTCGTCTCGCTCCAAATTACAACACAGATCCCTCCGCAACACCTCGAAATCTATGTCTAGAGAGAGTCAAGAACAAGATGAGAGCTTTGGCCTTCTTCTATTTTGTGGTATTATTGTTTTTGTTTGTCTTGTTATTTCCTAGCATTCTGCATGTATTACATAGTTTTTGGTTTTGTTACAGCATGCACTATGAGCAGAGCATGCATTCTAATTATCAGTATCACAGTGGATCATGGTTATTTAATTGTGGGAAGCTAAAGTCATGATTGTGATTTCTATTCTATTAATAATGCGACTCTTCTTCAGTGTGTAATATGGTGTGATGAATGATAAACTAATCATGCTGCATGGTAATATTGTGCAAATGTCAGGTAAGTACAAGAAAGTTATATTTCCTAATTAATATAAAGCTTCACGATGTGCACAAAATACAGACCAATATCTTTCCTTGAAGCAGGATTGTCTTCAGCCTCAGTGTCTGATGTCCTGAGCTGCTCAATGCTTATGTTCAGAACTTCAGTAGTTTCCTCCTCAATGGTCCTCATCTTGTCTGGCTCCTCTCCTGAATCTGCCTCCGCCCTGGACAGCTCCCTTCTGGTTCTTCCTCTTTTTGTTGGGGCTGGCTGACGGACCACAGTCTCGTCATCCTCAGAAGAAGGTGCTCGAGGTGCTGCAGTGGTCTTCCTACCCCTGACCTGCCTCTTGGGTGGGACCTGCTCTGTAGGTGGTTCTGAAGCAGTTTTAGTGTTTTGGGCAGCTCTTCTTGTAGTGGTTTGCTTTTTAGGCACATCTGCCTTGGCTTTGGGCTCTTCTTGGCTGTTGGCTTCTGTGTCGCTCTCATCGCTAAACTCTACCTGTAATTGGAGATATTTTGAAAGATAATTTTCATTAAAACAACAAAAACAAACAACTTTTTGCAACAACAAAAAGCTCTGCTTTCATTACATTCCTACCTTGAAACGCGATTTCTTTGTGCGCCTGGGGGCAGCAGGCACAGGTTGGGCTTTGTCTTGAACTGGCGACAACTCTTCATACACATGAAACTGTAGCTTCGGGGCAGTCCTTGGTCCTCTCTGCACTGATGCAGGGGCTCTAACCTTTTGAACAGGAGTACAGGCCAAAGTGGGAACCACTGTGTTAAAGTCAAAAGAGCCAAGGTCCCCCACAGATGGCTTTGATTTCACCATTACTGGTGTCATGGGAACCAGTCCTTTTCCTTTGGTTGAGGAGCTTGTCACTTGAATCCTGGGCTTGACAACCTTGACCTTTTTTGCCTCCTTTGTTTTGTCAGGAATATCTGGGTTTTTAATGGACTCTTTAAGCTTCTTCAGCGAGGACGACGGAGGCATAGCTTTCTGTTCTGGTTTCAGCTCTTTTGGTGCATTCCAAGTCCAAGCATTTGAGAAGAGCTCCTCTGGGGTGCAGCCCTTTTTCGCAGCCAAGGTAACCAATGACACGATAGCTTTGGTTGCCATGAGGCCTGCTCGCACAGGTCTTAACACAGGAGATGGTGTGGAATCAACAAATGTCAAGCCAGCTTCCAGAACTTTCCATATACTGCAGGCCTTGTTAAGCCTTGGTTCCAGCCCAGACAGGGCCATGCGAAGGTACACACGGCCCACCACATCCTGCATCAGAGAGGGTTTAATGGAGCTTTTGGCAGGGCCACGGGGAGGGAAGAGTTTAGCCAATTTTGCCCCAAGTTTGGCAACAACACTCTTACAGCGAGCTAATGCTGCTGCCTGAAGTTTGAAACTGACTTTGGCTTCATTGGGATCCAGCTGGATGACCAGATCAGCCTGTGTTGCTGCCCAGCGAGCGGTGGCACGGCCCAGACAAGACTCAGAGCAGCAGGGGCAGTGGCAATCAGATTCATGTGCCAGTGAGGAGAGCCAGCGGCGAGGCTGGGCCTTGAGAGGTGGGGAGCTGGCCAGATCCTTTACTACAGGTTCTTTGCCAATCCACCGAGTGCTCAGGATGCCCGTAAGATCATCCTCCAAGGCAGGAAGGGGTGACTGAGGTTTCTGCGCTGGACGACCTTTCCTAGGTTTGATCTTCACTTCTGCCTTCTGCACCTGATCAGAAAAATCTAAGGAAAAGAAATAAAAATAAGTCCATTAACTGCTGTCTCATATAATGCTGCTGCATTACAGTAGACAATAGTCCTCACACATATAAAAACAGAAACTGCAGTAAGTTATTTTAATTGTAATGTAGTTGAAATTATTAACATGGACATTACAATCTTTAAAATACAAAAACACCATGTGTTCAAATTACAACACAATTTTACTAATAGTCAAATACTAATATTAAACAAATGTCCAGCCTTAATTGAACTGGTCAAGTTTTGTATTTTACAGACCTGTACAGAGCTCTAGGAGGTGTCTGACTTTGTCTAAATCAATGCCACATTCCTCTCTCTCCCCCTGCATCAGCTCCAACTCAGCTTTCATCACCAGCAGCTCAGCGCATCTAAAACAATAACAGAAAGAGTTAAGAAAAGATTTAAAAAAAATTAAGTTTGTTATGTGACCACATGAACTATTATGTGTTGTGCTGCATATCTATATTGTGTTGTGTTCTAGGCCTATTATAGTAGGGGTGGACATCTTAACTAATTTCTGTATTCAAGTACTCGCAAAAAAAAAACAACAACAAAGAAAACAATGTACATGAAACAAAGATGCACGGAGATGAACACCCAAGAGAAAATGTGAGTAGGGTTTGGGTTAGCGTTCCTTTGTGCGCTGCACAGACTGTACACATTGGCTATGATAAGCAAGTTTAATGTTACACAAGTTGCACTGCACATTCACTTTGTTTATTTTGCAGAAATACTACAAATATCACTAATTATGCCTGTCACCATTCTGCCTAAAACTTTGGAGTGATGTCTGCCTGAAAATGTTGAATGTTATCTGCAATTGTGCAGATTTCTATCATTTGTACTATACGGATCTGTGCAGATATTCCTAAAGAGCAGTTACATTACTGCGGCCCATCCAACATTGTAAACTTTAATATAAAGCAGTTCAGCATCACAATGACAAAGTAAGTACACTCTATTAGAGTTAATTCAGCACCTCTTTTGCAGTCTTAAAAACATCTAAGAAGCTTCTTATAATTAGAATTTATTACAGGGCTGTTCAGCTGGATTGAAGTAGACTGTTCATTGTTAGCAAATAAAATTCAGTTTTGTTTTATTTAACCAGCAAGAGAACTATTCTATATATAGTGTATTTTACCAGGTTAAAGTTGCCCAAATTAAATCTTCAGGTCCAATAAATATGCTTTAACATTATATTAAGCTTAACAGCACACAAAAAATAGAAGAACAGGCTGTGACCTGCCAGCAAGTTTAACATCGTACACTATTGAAAACAATGTTTAAAGAAAAACTTGGCCCACAAAATGACCTTTTGTATATCGATGAGTCATGATGTGTTGCCTTAAATTTGTGAAGAAAACGTGTTTCTTGCATGTCTTCAGGGAAAATGGCGAAAATATTGATTAACTGGGGACAACTTTTAACAAAAGCAAAACTATATCAACACATCTGTTTACAAACTCTCACAACTATTACTATTCTATTAATATTATCCTATTACTATCTAAAACAAAAACTAAAAAAACAGTGAACCTTTATTATAGTGCACGAGTTGTATGTGAGTTTGTTTGTAAGCAGATGTTTTGACATAGTTTTGCTGTTGTTGTAGGTGGTCCTCAATGAATCAATAAATAATTGTCTTTGCAGTTCCCTGTGGAGGCATATTAGAAAAACAAAGTTTTGCTCACAAATTCAAGTTAACATGGCATGACTAACTGATTTTCAAATAGTCATTTCATGGATGAGGTGCTCCTTTAAGAATGTCCAGTATAAGCTGATAGTAACAGGACACAAACTGTCTTTTGGACCGTGCTTCACTACTTAATTTTAACCCACTACAATGTATATATACATACTGGCTGAGTGCTTGCAGCTTGATGCCCAGTTTGAGAGCTTCGAGACATTGGAGCCTGGCATCATTGATGGCGCCACAGCTGCTCCTCACAGTCACCATCTTCACAGAGCAGTTCAACAGCTCTGAGAGCAGCTGCCACTTCAGCACCAAGTTATCTCCTGCTCGTAGATCAAGAGAGAGGGGAGGTAAATCAACACTGCAGACAGCTCTAAGAGAAACATCAATTAGGTATTAGGAGTTGTTAGTTCATGTGTAGGACAAACATACCTTGATCGATGAAGCGCACGTCTGAGCTGCTGCCATTACTGCCGTAAAGGCCCTTCCCCACTAAAGTGACCAGCAGGCTGCACAGAAGCTTCAGACTTTCATACAGGGCGGCATCCGGGCTATTTATACCTGAGACACAATCGTAGGTGCTTACTTAGTTAAAGCTGCAAACCTCGCCCCTACATACTTGAAATGCAAAATTAAATCAGAAAACCATATAAAATGTAGCAACTGCTTTCACAAACCATGCTGTGTGATCTGGCTCCGCTGGGCTTGTGGCAGTGCAGCTGTGTCCAAACTTAAATAGGAGCTGCAGGTCTGGAGCATCCGAGCACGCAGCAGGTACCAGCTCTTTGACTGCCTCTGTTCGGTCACTTCTTTGAGCACCTCGCACAGATAAGGCACTCCACGATCCACCTGGCATACAGTCAATTTAATAAAACACCTACTCAAGCCCCCCCCAAAAAAACCCAATAAAAATGCAATAATATTCAAAATACGGCATGCAGACAATGTTAGCTACCTGTCCTGTGCTGTAGCAGTACTGAGCTTTCAACAGAATGGCCAGCATACACAGAGAAGAAGGTCCATCAGTGGTGGCAACAGAGGTAAGAAACTTTTCTGCTTGCTCCAACTGGGCCTTCAAAAAAAAGCACAATACACAAAGTGAGATGTCGTACATAAAATGAGATATTGTACGTATGATACAAGGTATTATTTCAAAACTGCATTACCAAAGCCAGTTCAGGGGTGCCTAAATCCAGGAGGAGGCTGGCTGATTGACAGAGGGAGCTGGCACATCCATGAGCATCAGCAAGATGATGTGAGAGTCCAATTGCAAGTTGGTAAGCTTCCAAAGCCTTCAGAGGCTACGTAAGAGAATGAAGAGGTATGAAAAATACACAGGAGCTGTAATTACCAATCATGTGAACACTAGTTATAACAACCTGACACCAGAATACACCATAAAATACCCCTTACACACCAAAGTCCTTCTGACAGTACAACTTCAAATTAAAGTATTTGCTTTCTAAAGTTCACAAACCAATTTTGTTTGAAACATTACTACTTTTTGCATCTAGGGAAAGCCTCTTTACAAAGTGAGAAAAACTTATGATATATGTATGTAATGTATCTGTAATTCATATAATGCTTCATGAATTGTGTGAGGAGCTCAAAATCAATTTGGTGTTGTAAAGAGAAACTAAAACCAACCAAAAGAGCCTGCAGAACGATTCTGACAACATTCTGTGTTGTTACCTTTCCCATGAGTTTGAAGAGAGCTGCAGCCACAGTGATGGAGCTGCAGGTCTGTTTGGGGTTTCGGACAGATGGCAGGCCTCGACTCTGCAGAAGAGCAGACCACTCATCCAGTGCTCTTTCCAAAGGCTTGCACAACTCTTAAAAGAAATAAAAAATGTCTATTAAGCGCTTATAGAGACAGCAAGTGATGAACGATAATCTGTGTTTGATTAGACCCACCAATAGTGCTTGGTGGAGATGCAGGTTATGGTGTAATATAAAGTCATCATATTGTCTACAGTGGGATGATCGAAGATATGGAAAAAAGGATTTCTTACTGTTCTCTGCAGCCAGGCTGAAATGCAGGCCTTCATAGACCTGGATGCTGTCTTGTGTCTTCTGTTTGTCTTCATAATCAAAATCATTGGTTCCTATGGGATTGGTCGCACACCGGGTCTGCTCACGCAACTCTCGCTGTTTGTTGTCCCTTTCGATGGCCTGACCAAAAACACAAGCATCATTAATTCACAGGACATGTGGTCAGTGCATCAAACTAAAGCTGCGGTCGAGTAGTTAAAACAGTCTTAGTAATCTTTTCCTAAACACTCTTCCTTGACCTCAGTGGAAAATGTCACGAGGTCAAGGAAAGCTTTGAAGGAGAATTCATGAGGACTTATGGAAAGACAACTGTGGTGGAAAAAGAAATTCGACTGCAATTACACAATAGGCTCTGTAATTATGTGACAGCAGATGTTACTAGCGTGGGTCTGCTGTGGGGAGACTACAATGTTCCAAAGATGGACTACTAAAAGCACATATAAGATACTCCGCTCCTTACTCTGTTGTTTCATGCAGGCTATACAAATCTGGACAATGTGGTAAAAAAAATATTACTTCATTACCATGGTTGGAATCACTAATAAAAAAAGGAATACAGGTTATGAGTCACAAAAGTAAAATGAAATAATTGTCACATTGAGATGGTTGCTCACACTCACCCTCTTGTCCATTCATATTTATCCACATGAATCCCTATTAGTATGACTGTACAAAAATAATTGTGAAGTTTATGCAAGATAGGCGGAAATGGCTGAATGGTGAAAGCTGTTATTATGGCTGCCACTTAGGTACTTTTGGGTCATTTCACTAGGTTAGGAACTTAGTAACCGCAGCCTATGAATACCATGAATACTACCATGCTGTTACTAATTTTAGTTTCAGATATTCTCTTTTTATGACACAAAATTACAGCATAAACACTGACACTTGAATTAAAGGAGTAGGTCATAATAACATGACATCCTGACAGATCCAATGGAGCTCACCTCTTGAAGATTCTTCTCAAGAGTGCAGATGTACAGCCAAAGTAAAACATGGGCCTTGTCATCCTTCAGTCTGTCAGTGTTCTCTGGAGTCTCTGGTTCTTCTTCAAGTAGCCGTAAAGCTTCATGGGTAAAATCAACCGCCGCGCTGCATTTTTATGCACACAATTGGTCACACACAAAACAGTGTAATTATCAAGGAGTACCACTAATTGGAAATTATGTCAATAAAAGCTCCTACCAGTCAGTCTGTTCACTGAAATCCTGGTAACACACAACTTGGGCCATTTCACAGAGGTAGACAGCACGTAGATGGGTGTGGGAGCTCTCCTCATGACAGATGTCCAACAAATCGCAGAGTGTGTTGTAACGCTCTTGGGCCGTGTCTCCTGCCACCTCCTTATAGGCACGCAGCTCTTCCTCCAGAAGGCAAAGCATTACTCGCTCATCTGGGACGTCAGGACCGAAACCATCACGTAATGTCCTGTTCCAGGATGGGACAGTTGTAAGTTTTCCTTCCATGAATTACCTCAAATGTTTCAGAAACAACAAAAAAGTCCCATCATTAAAATTTGTCTGCACCTGAGACGGATGTCCTCCTCTGAGTTTCGGGCGGCATCAGTCTTCGTTTTCACCCACAGAGAGACCGGTTCAGCCATATGAGTGGTGATGTTGTCGCCCAGAGCCTTCAGCCACAGGATCACCCAGTCCAGCGCTCGCTCCAGTTGCCCAGCCCGCCGAGACGTCTGTACGGCCAGCATGAAGGGTCGGCTCAACTGGGGGGCCAAATTCAATGTTAATAATAAAGATGACTGTAAAATTAACATATATAAACTAATTTCCCCAAGATCATTTGGGTTTACTCCTATCTAAATACAACCTATTTTAAATCAGGAGACTTGACATGATACATAGTGTGTAAGACAGAGACAATGTGATGCATGATTAAATATATACACACTTAAAGAGCTTACCCGATCGACTGACAGTGAGGCAGGGCAATTCTTGCACAGATCCCTGCAGAGGATCTCAACCAGTGTGAAGGCCTGGTCATAGAGACGCCGGTTGTAAAATCCACAGGCTAAGTTACTCACAGCAATCACTGCAGGACACACATAAAATCAACAAAATGTCATAATGATATAACACAGGCAATAGTCTGATACCACAGACATTTGTCCACACTCTCCATACATTCCCAGACCTGGAAATTACTAAAATCAGATTCAATACTTTTCTGTACTGTGTAGGAACCAGGCAAAATAATAAATTATTGAGTTTCGGTAGATTGCAATATAAGCAATAATTTCAGAACCACTAAAGTGACCTGACAACATTAATAATGTAAGAATATAATCACCGGCTTTGATGAGAAGGCTTTCACTTGATAGTTTACGCAGTTCAGTCATCATCAGTCCAGCTGTGGCTTGGCAGTACAGCAGCACTCTGTCCAGTGTGTCACTGTTCTCCAGCTGAGAACATCAAATTATAATCAGTACTAAAACTTGAATCAGAGGACAAACTGAACTGCAACATCATGTTGAAACTGTGCGATTCATCACTTATTTTTCAGATTTGTCATTACTATTATCATCATGAAATTGTGTGTTAACGAATGAGCTTCACCTGTGATGCGAGCATGCTCTCGTAAGCAAATACGAAGCCTTGGTAAATGCTGAAGCAAAGGGCCTGCTGCAGTTTGCTGCCTTCAGCCTGGCATGACAAATTCTGTAAATAAAGCAAACCACAGGATAGCAATTTCAAGAAAATGAATATATTCCCTGGGTGCGTTTTTGAGAAAAAAAATCTTCCCCCTAGCACACACAAATAGAAAATGGCTCAGTTTCCTCATCAGTAAACTACACTCACCTTCTTTTGCATCTTTATTATTCGTTCCTGGTGCTCCTCAAGAAAAGAAAACCAAGCCAGGAGTACTGGTCCACTTAATCCCTTGTTGTGGCCACTTTCAACAGCCCAAACTACCAGTCCACAACCTTCTAGGACTGCATGGGCTTCTCTGTCCCCCAGATCAGCTGAAAGAGACCTCAAGGCCCTGGCACACTCTGTCAAAGCCTGGCCACTTTCTCCACCAGCCTTGATCGCAGAATGAATCTTTACTCCCCATTTGCCGAGCACCACAGCAGTACACTGACAGTCAGCGCAGTCTCTAAACTTGCTCTCAATTTTATTCAAGAAGGTGGAGGCCAAATCATAGTGGCCAGCCCTACAGAGCACCTTCACTACAACAAGCACTATTTCAGAAAGCGTATATAAACTTGATTTCTCAGTTGACTGCTTGGACCCGTCCCCCTCACAGCCTTGACCACCAGTCCAGCATCTGCTGAAAAGAGTGTGCATTTCCTGGAGAAGACAAGAAGCATCGTCCTTTGTTACCGCTTCACAGCTACTCTCAAATTCAGTAATGGCATCCTCTGCGTATATAGGAGCTTTGGAGAACGAGGAGGTAGCACTTTCTTTGTCCAACAACAGGAGGAAGCTCAGAGCTTGCATTTGGCAGTGGAGTCTATCGCGGGAGTTCATGATTTTCCTGTCTTTGGTAGCAGATAGTCCGTTCCAGAGCACTGAGAAGCAGCTCCGCACAAGAACACAGTAGTCCTCACCCTATGGACCAAGCAACAGCGGTAACCTTGTTAATGCTGACACTGAAAGACTGATAATGCAGCAGAGATGTGGAGTATACAACACATGTAAATGATCTAAAAATAGAAAGTGATACATACCTGTTGGGCTGGAGTTAGCCTGCTGTAAAGCAACCCTGCTACATGACTGCATAGACTATGAGCTTCAAGGGAGCTCAGCTTCTTGGCAATATGGAAAATGATCTTTTCCATGTACAGAGGACTGCTCTGAGCAATGAGTGCTGCAGAAATATCATAGCCCTGAAGGGAAAGCTCCACCAGCTGTACCAACTGACTGACATGGTCAAAATTAGGGGATCCAGCTCCAAGTTGATGGTTACAGGCTCTGATGATCCTGTCACACAGTGTGCGACCCTGAAGGCCTGGCCGACTCTTCACATAATCCTGAAAAATATATATTAGGCAGGTTTAGATCCTCTCTTAAAAGTCAGATTCATGGTGAACTGTAGCGTATTTTGTATACAAATCCATGCCTCAGTCTAATACAGCACATGGATCTGGGCTCATTTGGAGGTATTCAATCCTTGTTTAACGTTGTTATTTGGCCAGTGCTTTAGACACGTTCCTTTAGGCTGACGTTGGTAAAATAATTTTGACGTTACGAGGGCTACAAGTGATTTATCTTGACAGTTGTGATTTTGCTTACCTGTAATTCTTCAAGTAAAAGCTTCGTCTCTTTCACAGAGGCAGTCCGCTTTATGTATTCGTCCACTTTCAAACACTTCATATCGGCAGCTGTAGAAAACACGTAATTTAAGAGTAAAACATGTCAATTTTAAACCTCCACAAAGCAGCTTAGCTTAGCAAACGTTAGCATCACACGTAACGTTAACCGCAACACGCCGCTGTTGAACTGACGTTAACGTTTGCTAACTTAACCCAAGAGAGTAACTTACTTCAAACAGGACACCTTTGTAGCAACACTTTAATTCACAGCCAATAAAAAGCAGGCTTGTTGTCCATGATGATATAATGAAGCAGCGGTAGGCTGCTGCTAAAGTTGTCTGAGTTTAAAGATTCAAATCTTCATGGAAACTACAGCTCACCCCGCGCACTAGTTTTGAAAGGTGTTTGCTAACCAATCCAACACCACATCCGCTTTTACCGGAAACACAATGACTTATGGGTATCGTAGTTTTATAGTCTTGCTCAAACCACCGACATAAAAAACAAAAGAAGAGTAACAGAGTTGTCAAACCATTAAATACATGAATAAATATACATATTAAATGTTTGATGAGTTTGTGAAATACATTTGAAAAAAAAAGCCTCTCCTCTCGGCCCACTGTAGATCATCAGTATCTAAACAGTGAAAAGTTCCCATCCACAGGTGGAAGGGGCAGCAGGTTGAAGAGCTATTATTGTCAGTGATGTGTTTTCAATAACCACATGCTCATTCCCAGATCCCCACTAATTTTTCAGATCAGTGTCTCTTTGCACCTGGTGAGAACAGCCACACTGCAGCTATGTGGCTATATATACCAATCCCTACTGTTCCGCTGTTTACTACCATTCCTACAATTCGTCATTATGGATCCCACTGCGTGTTTGGCAAGTACTTATCATGTCAACGTGTCCAGTTTGGAGATGGTTAAGGTTAGGGCAAAAAAAGTCCTGATTAGGGCTGATAATAGCCAATCTCAGATATTATCTGAAATTAAAGTGGTAAATTAATGTAAACAAATAACAACATAGTCTGTGGGGGAAGTAAGGGGAAGACGAGAAGGGGTATGAGCAGCAGAAAGAGGAGAGCAGAGCAAATGTGGTAGGGTTGAATTTAGGAAGATTAGCATAAACTGTGCTTTGACTGTAACATCATGCCATCTGCCTCTCATGGAGAGATTAGGAGAAAAATTGATTAAATCTTGGGCAATGAGGCTAAAAAGAGCTAAGAGAGAAAGAAACTATCAAGAGTGAGAAGTTGTTCTGATGATAGTGAGAAACTGGAAATAAAAAACTGCGCTCAGTGCTCCTATGTGCCCCTTAGTTCCTCTCTGCCTGTACTCCTGTAATTAAAAAGACTACATCCATGTCCTTGCAGTGCAGTGTGTTGCACAGAGGGGCCTTGTTAGCTGTGAATTTGTTGCAGAGTAGAGACTGGGTGGTAACTGAACATGTCTCCTACTGAGCCATACCATGAAGTCAGATGGCTTAGATTGACTTGTAATTCCTGAGATTGTCTCTGCAGTGCTCTCCACTCAGCTCAGTGGAAATGCCTTATCAATGTTATCAAGAGACATCTTATTAACCTCAGAAGGACGTGGCTTGGCTCTGCATAAAGAGACATCTTTCATTCAGGCCTCCCGGTCTGCCTTTAGTGCCAACCTGTGATTCATTGGAGCAGGTTCCAGAACAGTCTTGTTTTAGCATGGACTGATCAAAGTTTGTGGTGCGTTACATCAAGCTTCACTTCAGGCTGTAGATTACGATGTGTGATGGAGAAGAAGTCACAAAGTATTACAATACAGACTAGGAAAGCCCTGCAGGTGGCAACTGCACATTGGCACTGTTCAGCTGCTCTGTGCTTATTTCTTTTTTCATAAATCTTGAAAAGTGAGCCAACATCCCCATCTACTGGTGAAAGTGTAAGCAGATCAAGGCCTCTCACCACCTCTCTATTGATGGCAAGGTAAGTTTTAAAGTCTATGACTACTCATTGATATTACTCTCAGTATAGCAACATTTAAATTTAGACATTTTGCCTCACTGTAGGTCTGAGCAGTCCTTATCTTAACTGTTTTTTATCACCTATTCCACTGCTACATTTATTGTGTGTTACACCCTCCAACAGTCCCACCCGGAAAGTGTGTGTGCTTTGCTACCTCCCAACAGATAGCTTTTCAAATGGAAAGTAGGGAGGGTGAATCTCTCACATTTCACCATCGAAAATAAACACAACAGTCTGACCGATACAAGGTTTTAGAAGTTAATAATTGTCACAGATATCTTTAGGCTGGAGCTACTGGGTGATAAATTAATGGACAGGTATCAAAATCTCCCGTAGGTGTGAAGACAGTATTATATGATTCACATTACTTACATACTCACCAAACTCATGAGTCCTCGTACCCTTTAGTAATTATGTTCTTACATTATTCTTTTCCAGGTTGCCCTTTAATTTACAAGTAATCTGTAGGTTCCTTATTAAGTATAGCACCTAAACTGTACTTTTGTCAGGGTATAGAAAAGCCACTGGAGGACATTAGACTTTTCATTGATCCAGTGACTCATATCATATCTGATATCTGACTCATATCTGATACCCAAACACCTCCAATTGATCACTCATTTACAAGGACACAGTATCACCTCAGAAAGTTGAGATGGCTAATGTGTTAGCAAATAACTACCCATATTCACACCCAGCAGACACAGGGCAACACTGGCCTTCCAGTGGATTTGTGTTTCTGTCCATCTGATGAATGTAGGAACAAAATCCACTCTCCTTTTAGCTCTATTTGGTCTCCACCAAGTCCTGAGGAAAGTTATCAGACTTTTTAGCAGTAAAATGCTCCACTGTGTCACCAGCTACCTGCTAACTTTGTACACAGTACTGACTGAAATACCCACAATTAAAGCTATTATAGTCTTACCTGTATTAAAACATCTCCAATAACTCTTTAAATGGAAAATATGCCACTGTTTTGATTATGTCTCCAACTTAAGTGCTTATCGCCTGTTGCTGTGGTATTTATAAGTGTGTCCACTGCAATACATTTGAAATGCCAGCAGAAGTTGAACATGATGAGGTTACCCACGCCTTCATTTATCTCAAGAAGTAAAAAAAGTATTCCTTATGGTCCTTATGTTTTGAGTGATTGGATAGTTTGCTCAGGAAACTGCTCAGCCAGTACAGCAGTGACACTGGTCTGTACTGGGTGGCCTCTTTCCTCTCTACTGAACACATCCGGCTATTGAGGTGGCATCCCACACATTAGGGTGTGATCTCTGCTTATCTGTCTCAACTTCAAAGGGTTATCAAGACAACTAAATATATGTGATGAGGTCCCACTGTAACATGAGAACAACCAGACCTCTAGTCACCTTATTCTGCTAACGCCTAAATGCAGGTTTAAAGGATTTCACCACACTGAGTTTGGCTGCACAGTTTTCACAGGGAAGTACAAACTTTTGCAACTTAGGATATTTTATTCAGTATGTTTTGGGGTATTCTGCAAATCAGAAAATCCACTGATATCTAGAGCAGAGTTTCTCTGATATGACAGAGACAAATTTGCAGTTTCAAGGTTTAGCTGTTACTGAAAACCCATCATCAGGAGCAGGTAGCTGTCTGCTAATGAATACCAGGTGTGCCAGCTGATTGCTCAGCTGAATAAATTCGGCTGATAATACAGGTCTTCACTGTTTGTAAGATTGACACATTCACCAACACTCTCAAAGGCATGTGAGCAACTTGAATTTTGAAAAAGCTTGTAAACCACGGGTCGTAGAGGGTTTACACTTAGTAGTTGTGGCATAGTGGAAATGAACAACTACATGTTAGAATGTAAAAATAACAAGTACATCTACTTACGCTCAAAATCAATACATCTCTTCTCTTCTCCTCTAAGTGAATTTGTGTATTTCCAAAAATGTCAAGGTATGCCTAAACACATAATAAGGAACAACCTCAGCCCACGATAGCCTATGATACAGCACTATAAACTCAACTACCTTACAATATACTGATAAGTCTAAATTAACAAACCTTCTTGACAGCAAACAGGAAAAAAAGAGGTGTAACTGATAACATTAAAAATGACTGCATTCCATTTAGGTGAGCTACTTCCAGGGTCCTGTTATTGTACATGATGGCTCATTGTCATGGCACTAGATGGAACAAAATCGGTTCACATGATCTTGTCCTGCTACAACAAGTTTAAATGTCTGCTGCAAAAAATGTCTATTCTCTCTTGACCACTACAGCAGTAAAAATACATCTTTCATGTAAATGTGTCAGTAATACAATAATCCAATTTAACTTGAGCCATTCTTCTACCTAAGTACTTTAACTTAACTTCAAGTACAACCTCCGCACTTCTATTTTAGTAACATTTTGAATGCAGTAATTTAATTGTAATGGAGTATGTAAATCTATGTGAAAGCTCTTAATACTTCTGATTAAAGACCTCCATAGAGCACAAACTGAGGGTGCAACTACAGAAGCAAATGTCTTATTTATCTGTGTTAAATGTGTCAAACAGCATATTATTTTTACTGTTTTTTAGTCTTGAAGACGATGGAGGTGTCAAAAACAGTTAAATTTAACCCAATCTATCAGCCTCTGGTGTCAGGATTAGAAATATTTATTAATCTCAACCCATTCTTGTTACCAGGCCGGATTTATACTTTAGCGTTAAATCAACGGCACACCTATGATGTAGCCTCTGTGTAGATGTGTACCCTACACCGTGGCCTGGTGTGCACGTCCCCCATAACATATATACACATCAAAGAGACCCAGATGTTAATTTTTGCCAACTCAAAACCATTTCCTTAAGTGGAAAGTGTTTGATGAAGTGTTAGTTGAACTTTTTTGTGTGATTTATCCTGGCTTCATATGAGTCATGTTTTTGTCATGCACTATGCGTATGTGTACCTATGAAAAATAATGTACCACAATTTTTTACCCCGTGTAATCATGAGTGAGTAATTCCTGTATATCCCATGTAATTGTGAAGGCTGTGATCATGTGACCAATATGCTGACAATAGTAAAGAAGGAAATAGTACAAAGACAAAAGTCCTTGTAAAGAGGCAGGTTATGTTGGTGGGTGGTTCAAACAACACAGGACTGTCCCCCAGGAGACTGGTGTTTGAGTCCTGTATGAAACCAGGACAACTCTGAATTATTTTAAATATTGTAAGGTGTGCCAGTATGTAACCTATGTAATTTTACTTGCCCAGGAGGATGGATGGGTTAAACAAACACAGGACTTTGACCCCAGAGAATGTTGTTTGTATCCCGTGTGATACCAAGAGTGAATATCATTTTAACCCAAACACGATCTTTTCCTAAACCTAAATTCAAGGTTTTTTGAGTTAATTTTGAATGAACTAACCCTGAAGGGGTACCTAGAGCATCATTGTTTGAAGCACAGGGCCAATGACCAAGCTTCTGGATTTGACAAACTGGGTGTTATAACATGTTGATAATCTCTGAACATAAAATTAAGGTTTACAGTAGTATACAGCAGTGGTTCCCAAAAGTGGATCACGGGCCCATTCTGAATGGCCCACAAGTGACTTGTGAATGTGCCATGTTTGTATAAAACAAACTTTATTTTAAAGTACAATGAATATCCGGCACAGAGGTTTTATTTTGAAGTGTCGTTTCTAGGTGTAGAGTGAGTGACTAATGGACAGCTACTTGACAGAAACAACAAACCAGCTTGATGACATGGCCAAACGTCAGTATGACGCTGTATATATTAAACTGTGTGGACCTTGAACTAATGGCTGAGGAGAAATCTGGATTCTGTGGCTGGATCAGTTGGGAACCATTCCTATACAGCATATATTATCTTATATTGCCTTTAACTATATCAGCCAGTAAGTGATATTAGTTCCATACTGATGCCAAGAATATAAAGTTTATAACACCTGCAAAGTATTTATATGGTTTATTAATTACAAAACTATCATGATAGCCTTCAAAGAGCAACATCAGTAAAACTCAATAAAAGCACATCAGAGCGAAGGCAACAAAATGAAAGAGATCAGTGACCCTGACGTGAGCAGTCCGGCCTACCGCCTTTGATCTTAAATAGAGATTATTTTCCTACTGGTAGACGACGAAGACTGAGCACTGTGCTGTGGAGAAATCCAACAGGTTTTACTTCAAAAAGCTTCAGGCTGAGAGGCAATACACTCAATGAACTGAAACTCTCCGCTTCACCGCTTCAGACTGTATGTCTGCTGAAGTAACCACTGCACCCCCCACATGGATGATCCTATGGCTAATCAGTAAGTTAGTAAGTTAAGGAGCTATAGATACACTAGGTAGTTATATGTTAAATGGAGCATGTTGTTATCAAGTTTGTTCAGTCTGGTGCTTTCATGGCTCAGCACAGAGCTGCTGACACTAAAGCCCATCTCCCACTGGACAAAAAAACTCACTCATCCACTAACATCTGGCTTTTGTTTTTAATGGGAAAGTTACAATCAGCATGCATTCCCAGGAAAATGACTGTAGTCGTGGGTATTTATTGGCTCCAACCCCGATCAGGCTCTTCTTCTTTGTTTTGTTCTTGAATTAGTCACTGTTTAATGCATTGCTGCCTCCCAACAGAGTAAAATTGTCATTAATGCTTTTGCCCTCTAAGACCTATATCTTGTGACATAGATCTGTGGTCTTGAGGAAGTGTACTACCTCCCTGGCTCTCTCTTTTTGAAGCACCCCATTGCTAAGTAGCATTTTAAGTAAAAATGTTTTAATTCCAAGGTTGCCTTTGAATAAAGTCTTCCTCTCCCCCAGCACAGAGTGACAATGCATCAACACATTTTGTACAGACTCCAGGATTCCCCACTATTCACACTTGTCTCTCTGCTTCCCCACCAGTACCAACCCACTAGCGAGTCCACAATGTCCCAACCTTAGCCTTGTCAATTTGATCTCATCCTTCATGTTCACCGCCAGGTTTCACTGATGGTTGGATATTGTATAGCTATCTTCCTGTCATGAGGACTCAGTCCCTCACCGATTATGCTGTGGCACTCCATTCTGCCAAATGGCACCTGCATATCTAAAAGTTTCCCTACAGAGCTTAGCTGTCCCTGTTACTGCTGCTACCCCCTTTTAAAACACTGCTAGCAGAGAGGTTGATGCAAGAGCTATGTTAAACCCTTTTAACTTTATCCAATAATTTAGCGCTAATTTGCACTTTGCAGCCTCGGTGGAGCCTCCCACATTTCCATCAGCAGCGCCAGGATCAGCGTTGTCCGGAACGCCCCAGTGCACAACCTCAGAGCCCTGGCCTGACCAACATTCAACTTTGCCAATGTAGATTTGGCCACTGAACCACATGCCAAGCACCCATAATCAAAGATTACTCTTATCATAGCCTTATATATCATCAGCAATTGACTCCTATCTGCCCCCCCAGAACATCCAGTCAAGCACGTCATGATATTTAAGATCTTCTCACAATTACTATTTTCTCCACATGTTCTCTACGTACATGTCAGTCTTTCATCTAATACACCTAAAAACTTAAAGGCGCTAACTCTTTTAAGGGGTTCCCCATGTACCTTAAACTCCTACCCATCTATTTTGCTCTTCTGCTGAATATCACAGATTTTGTCTTTGCTACCGACAACCTGAAGCTCTCCTTATCAGCCCATGCCTGCACCCTATCCAAGGCACTCTGCATCTGCTTCATCAAATATCCAACATTATGGCCTCTCTTCCGTCATCTGCAGATACAGTTCTACCAAAGCTTTTCCCACTTCATCAAACATAATTTACTGTTCTATTAAACAAGACAGGACTGATAACACTACCCTGTACTTCGATACCCTATCATCGGCAGAGATGGATATACAACACCTGAGAGGACACGCTAACTACCGTCCATTTTCCAGCAGGACACGATGACACACCACCACCAAATCAGTCTCTAAGCATTGCTTGAACACTGTTCAAATTTAATCAGCACCAAGTCTGAAAGAGAGACTAAACAAGTAACAGACAAAAGAAGTAACCAATAGAACATTGTCACTGGCCTCCATGCTGCTTTTTACAGTTTTCTAATCCTGTTTCCAGTGTGCTGAGCATGCTTAGTTTGGTTTGTTATACTATGTATCATTTTACACCCATTTCATCACATAGCATGACATTTTGGGATCTCTGTTAGATTTAATACTAGAGTTTTATGGTTTGAAACAATGTTTGGCACACAGCATATGTTTGTAATGACTGGTCCACTGGCAAGTCATAGCTTAAGGGGTTTCAGGTATTAAAAGTGTTAGCTGATTGGTAAATAAATGAAAAGAAATAAATCCATATATTTGTAAACCATATCTACAATACAACACTCTACACTCTAAATGCTTTTCATCTTCTTAAAAACAACTTGCAACTGTTCAGAAGTTTAGCCAATCTGTTGAAGTCTGTTTGATTGTGATCCCTACTGTTTCTTTTTTCCTTTTCTTTTTTAAAATTAAATCATATCCTTTTTTTCTTTTTGCTCACAGAATCTATTACATTTGCTTCATCATAGTTCTGTTTGCGCAGACATCAAGTTGGCCTGTTTATGAGAGCAGATACTTTGACGTACATAGCAGAACAAGCCAATAACAACAATGACTGTTCCATCCAAGTCTCCCATACCAGTGAGCGCCAAGCAGGCTTTTCATGCTGTGCGTTCCCAGGGCCGAAGTAGGCAAAGGCAGGGAAGACTTACCTCCGGTTGTCCACCACTCCCATTAGGATAAAATACCGTTCCCACTGAGAAACTGAGCTTCACCATGGTGCAATCAAGTTGCAAAAGTCATTGTTGTGTCCTGTGTGGTTATAAAATATTGCAATGTTCTGATGTTTTTGTGGTCGAACACAAGCCTTTGTGGGTGTGCAGGAGAGAAAATATTTGATGTGCATTTAGACAACATATGCTCATATGTCTGTAACTATCAAAGCACATTCTCTATGTTTTTACTGACAAGTCGGAAGTAAGTCTCCGCTGTCCTTCAGAACACACAGTGTGAAATTGCCTATACTAGAATCCTGGAACAAGCTGATGTAAATGGAATAATTTTTTGTTTTTTTTTAACTTTTCCCTTCATTATATTTCAAAATTTCTGCAGTGAAACAAAGAGTGTACTAACTTTTTGACCCACTTTGATATATTCAGCTAGCCTATGCATATATACTTCATTATTCACGCTTAAATGTACATTTAAATATATTTTAGCTTTGTCAAAATTTGAACCGTAGAATTATTTTTAGAATTTTACTGTTCATGTCTGAAGTCATGTATGTAATATCAGGACCCTCAGCTTGTTAGTGCACTCAGACTTTCCTTGTGGTAGCCTCAGTGGGCTGCAGGTTGACAATAGAGGGCAGCAGACTACCAAACCAACACCCATAGTACAGTATGTTGTTGAAAGAATGTTCACTTGCACAATACACTTGCGTAACCTGTCTGAGCGTCAGCACATCAAATGCATGCCTACATTTTCCATTCCAGCACATGTGAGCACAAACACATTCTCATTCTTCTCTCGGGGGCGTCCTCACTAACAAACCACTGATTCCATATAACTGCTGTGTTCAATCACATCCCCACTGTAATAATGTCAGTCCAAGCTATTAGTGGATGGTTATCATGCAGACTCGGTGTGAAATCATGAGTCAGCTTTTCCATGGATAGATGTGATGTTTTTCTTCCAAAGCGGAGAACTCCCTCTGTGACGGCAACACCAGGCCTTGTCAGGGGCTCCAGTTAAATGATGCCTTTGATTTTCTGATTATACACTATTCATCTTCTACTCTGGCTAATCACAGAGATAAGAAAGTCCTCTTTTATCATGCTGTGCCAATATGTGAGGCCTGTGTGTGCTGAACAAAACCCACTGAGGAATCAAAGAGCTCCTGTTTGCGTAAGATCTTGTTTTGTTTACCGCGCTGCGTACCTTGCAATTGTCGGCACACTCACGATTAGTCATACTTATCTGAGCCTTGCCAGGTTTAAAGTGTTGTTCCTTGATGTGACATGTAGTGTCTCATTTTGATTAATTCTTCTTTTTTTCATAACTGTAATCATGATGAATGCTATTTCAGGTGATAGAGTATTTTTCTTGGATAGGGCCTTTATGGAAACTGTTCCATAATTGCTCCCACTGCTCCTCTTAATTATACAGTATATGTGGAAAGGTACACAGATTAAAAAAATGCAATTATACAAAAAACTAGCATGAAAGATAAGATTTGCATTTCTGTTTTAAAAGCAAACAACAAACTGCAGCACATGGAATTTTCACTGGTGGAAAATCTGATGAGTTAGATTCATCAGGTTGAATATTTTTGTTGTATCACACATCTGTCAGTAGCAATAACAAAACAGAGCATGAAAAAGTCAGTACAGTCTTGGATTCTGAACATTCACACACAATCTGGATGCTTTTAGGTGAATGGACACTCATAAATTAGGCCTTATTCCGACTGTAGCTTTTTCCAGTTAGGAAAAAGTTTGCTGCAGCTGGTGGGCGCTGCTGAGCTTTAGGCTCAAATGTTTCCAACATGGCCGCTGGGTCATAAACTCTCATTTTACAGCTAAAGAGTACATGTCGGTGAAGGTTCTCAATCATCCAGGTCATGACAATCATAAGTGCTATATCGTAGGCAACTGGACTTGCTTGCATTTCTTGAAGACGTTTCGCCTCTCATCCAAGAAGCTTCTTCAGTTTTAAATGACTGGTACGGAGCCTGCAATAAAACCTGCAACTCCATACCAGTCAGTTAGAACTGAAGAAGCTTCTTGGATGAGAGGCGAAACGTCTTCAAGAAACGTAAGTTCAGTTGTCTACGATATAGCACTCATGACTAAACAGCACACTTTCATATGTCTCTGCAAACATCTGAAACGAGAAATAGGCGATGCACTAACAGAATCTTGATTCATATTTGATCAGCCCTGCCTAGTTTGACAGTCTGACCGCAGTTCATGAGTACTAATTGACAGAAGTGAGACTGCTCTACTCTGACTGGTTGTTTTCGTCAGAATACTTTTTTTCCCCCTGATTATTTGCCTCATATACTAATGTGCGATATTGTGACAGTTTCAGTTATTTTTATTTAATTTACCAAAAGGTAAAAAAAAGGTGAAAAAATGGTCAAATAGAAAGGTCCCACACTCACAGTTTTATGTGACATGGTCAGGGTAATCGTCAGGGCATCGTCAGGGTGATGTGATGTATCATATAACGCTGTCCCATTTTGAGCCCTTGCAGCCTGTTGCACCGGAGCACTTGTCAGGTCAGTAAAGTCTGTGAAGGTTCAGGGCTTAGGCCTTGGGTTGACAAAGGCTGAATACAAATGTTCAGACTTTACCACACTTGGAGACTTGCGGACTTTGTGGGCAAGTTCCCAGGAAGTTTGTGAGTGCTGAGGGCTGTCCAACTCCATTATTCACCCAGTCCACAAAGGGCCTCAAGTGAACTTTCTGCAGACTTCCAGAGAGTCTGCTCGGGGTGCAGACTTCACCAGACTCATTCAGTTACCCACAATCCATTGCAATACGGGCATGAAATTTTAGTTACTGCCGGCTAAGAAAAACAAAAGGAACTTATTATCAATGTTTACAACTTATTGTAATAAAATGTACTTGAATGATACAGAAAGACACAGAAGTATAGACTATAGCGATAATCAAAATGCATTTTGTCATTGCAGGCTACCCTTAAAAGCTGTGCAGTGTAATGCCAAACTCACAGGCTACGCAATGTAAGCAATGTCTTTAATGTAAGTAACACCCAGTTTATTTAGCCATAGTCCTATACTCGTTAAAAAAATGTATTTGAATGTTTGCAGCCTATGTTTAACTCATTAATGGGATGTATATCTTGTTATCATCAGACACAGATGAGCAGACACTACAGTTCATAAACTGTTCATTAGGAATATGATCATCTTTTTCCAGGTGCGAGGCAATCCTCAGCTGACGGCTTTATGTGGATGTGGCAATAATTTATTATGTAAAAATTATGTAAAAACTCATGTTTCATTATGCATATCAATAGAAAATTAAAGAACCATTTCTGTAGAATTACATCTTGTTTTATTGTGGAATATTGTGGATTCTATCCAAAAAACAAGAACAAGAAATAGCTATGAACTGATGCCTTGTGCAACGTATGTTTGATTACCTGGGGACTTTCGCACTTTAAGTTTAATTGTGGCGGTTGCTGAATGTCACTAGTGTTAAATCAGTGTTTCATTAATAGTGTCTTTAAGGGGTCACTTAAGATTTGTTCTCACCTCCTATTTTTAATGCTTTGTTTTAGCCAGTTCCCATTCTTTTAAAAAAACTGGCATGGGAACAGATAGTGGAGAAGCAACAGCTGTGATTCTTTCCTGCCATGCACAGTGCCATGGGAAACAAACATAGCATACAACCAATAAACCTCAGCGCAAACGTGAGGGGAGATACTTCAGACTGTGAAGAAAGTCCTTCTGATCAAGGACATTGCAGTCCTGACCTCTCCACAGCTGAACACTCTGCCAGAGCTCCACCAGAACCACAGGTATCACCATCTGCAGCTGTCTGATTCAGTCAATCATCATCTAGTCAATCCTCATCTCCATTCAAGCCTTATCTTTCTATACCTCATCTAGTGAATCCTCATCCAGTCAAGCCAACTGGATTTTCTTACGGAACACACAGAGCAACAAAGAAAAAGGGAGCTGGAGGAACGGGAAGGGAGGAAACAACAGAAAATACGACTGGACAAATTAACCTATTTGACAAAAGTCATGAAAAAAATTGACTCAGTTCTGTGTTCAGTCCTGTAGTTTATTTTGTTTTCAATACAGAGGTGTCCTTGGATCTTCAATTTGATCACCATTATTTATTATTTGTTTTTTATAAAGGAAAAAGGCCAACCTTTTCTGGAACACAAATAATTTAAAGTTAAATTATCACAAAGTTTGCATAATTGTGTTCTCTCAGCATTATTGGCAGCTGAACTGGTCCTGAGACCTGGGCAGACAGTTTGTCACTAAAATGGACACCACTTGTTTCCCTGAAGTCCACATGCTCTTGGTTCTGGGTCCTCTGGCAGAATGTCCTCCTTGATGATATCTCCCACCATGCCACATATATTGTGCAGGAAGGTAAAAGCAAGGATGACCTCGGAGCAAAAACCAGTTTCCACCTTCAGGGCTTTAAACAGGGTTGCCCTTGACCTTGTCTTCATCAATCCAAAGGCCGGCTCAGTCACAGAAGCCAGAGCATGGTGTCTCTTGAACCACTGGAGTCCTTTCCCTAAGGGGTTATGATTGTAATGAGACTTTCAAGGCAAGGAAGCCTCCATCACCTGGTGGAGAATAGAGAGCATCAACATAAGTGGGGTTGTTTTTGTATGTATCATGTGCTGGAGCAGGATATCTAACTAAACAGTCCTAATGTGGCTAGATATTGCTTGCATTTCAGTTATATTGTTTGTAGTTGACATAACGAATGTAGTCGGATTTTAAAGGTGTTGTTTCTAATGTGGCACCAATCAGTGGCTCCCACAGCTTTACTAAAGGTATCACTTTGTGCCAGTTTTGAAAAGCGCTACTGCAGCGACAACGATGAGGTTTGGGATAATGATCTTGTTTCTTGATTTCTGGTGCAATTCTGTGCAGTACAACAAAGACATAGTCTACAGCAATCATCTTGTAGCCTACATTATTGTATTTGTCACTCCAACACTTCTGCAGTAACCAGTGAAACAGACTTGATGCCTGTCTGTCAGTGGCCTCAATATCCTTGCAGTCATTTGTCTTTGCAGACTTTACGGGGTGATAGTGAACACCTCACAGTACGCATATCTGAAGTCTGTGAGGACTCAGTCTGCAAGTCCGGAGGGTGGACTTTTGATTTCAGCCATCAGGATTCGGCCAGTGTTGACTGTTGGTAGGAGATGGGATGCAAACAATGATGTCCAGTGATGTCACGTGATTTGCTGACCCAAAGCCTCCACCCGACCTCCTCCCCCAGAACTTTTTCAGCACTACAATGGTGTCTTTCTACTTCTGTTTTCTCAGTCATAATTGACAGAGCTGCTAAAAGTCCTTTTTGGGTAAACCTAAACTGGTATTTTTATCACCTGGAAAATCCTGTAATCCTACAAATGATACTCATTTTGTTCTGAGAATGATGAAACAAGTCTAACATGTAAAGCCCTGTCTTGT
Source organism: Chaetodon striatus (assembly GCA_029783705.1). Lineage (NCBI taxonomy): Eukaryota > Metazoa > Chordata > Actinopteri > Chaetodontiformes > Chaetodontidae > Chaetodon > Chaetodon striatus. Next base: position 22,045,497 of record JAPZEB010000012.1, on the reverse strand, counting down.
GAACTGATTTGGTATCGTGTGAACCAAGAGGAATGACTTCCAAAATGTTATGTACATGGATATATGACCAGAGGAAGAGAGAAACTTTCCGTGACATACCAAGCACTGACTTTCCCTTCGGCACTGACAGTAAAAAAAAGGGGCGAAAGACTTGAAAGCACACTTCATCATTGCTTAACATACTTGTTTCCGGCCTTCAGGGAACCTGACTGACATGTAGCTTATCATTGTTTGGTTCATTTTTTTACATGTACAAAATTGTTCAAAAGAAACGTTTATCATAAAGCTTCCATTACATATGATCGTATATATGATTACTTTTTTTTTTTCATTCAGGGCTTAATTTGGTTCTTAAAGTTTTTTACTGAGAAAAAAAAATGTGTATTCATGATTGAGAGAAACCACAAAAAAACCCCCACAAAAACTATTTTTTCAATGTTCACCTGCAATTTCATTGCAAAAAAGTCTAAAAACATTGCAAAATGCATCGCAATTTTTTATTTTTTAAGAAAAGCTGGCTTAAAATCAGGCATTTTTTAGGTCCTAAAAAGCTTGCATCCTAGAGGGACTGATTTATCAGTCTTGATTGCTTTGGTTTGAGTTGCTCAGTGTTGTATTGGTGGTAAAGATGTCTGCCTTTTCTTGAATATAATCAAACTAGATGGCACTCCAAAAAAAAAAAAAAATGCATTTGAAAAACTCATTGTCTCTCCAGAAATACTAATTACTCAAGATAATCCACTGACATTGTGAGCTGTTACGTGTTGGAAGTATTTTCTTATTACACAGAGGGAAGCATGCATCAAGGCTATTCATGGACGAGAGGCATGTGCTTGTGACAGCACTAGATGTAAACAATACTGGTGTCCTTCAGTCATTGGAAACTCACACCAAAACAATCTAGACTTGTCTTCCAGCTCATTGTTTTTGTCTGACAGCAACTTTACTGTTTGGTTCAGTCTCATGGCTCTCATCAACCGTATTTTCCATTGCAGCAGCAAAATTGCTTTGATAAATCCACTTTGCACTACCTACTTAGCAAATAGACAAAATTAGCAACACCACTGGTTCATGAAGTGAAGCGTTAAGCAGCTAAAGAGATTGTTGCGACCAAAAGAGACTTAGAAGGAGAGGATCCTGTTGGAATAAATTTTAGCAGGTGGGTGGAAACACCACTCTAAATGATTGCTAATGCTGCTTTGCTCAGCTGGATGTGTGGATGTTAGCTAACAAAAGCTGAACTGATCCAAGATGTGCACTTCTTTGTAACTGGTCAAACAAAAGAATCATCTTTTGTTTATCAGAATGCAGTCATTTTAATGTTGTGTCTGTGGGGCCAAGTTTTGTAGCTGAAGGACTGGGAAAAGTGCTTTTCCTTGATAGATTTCAGTAGCTTGACAGGTAATTTTCAACCCCCCACTCTGCTTCACACAGCCCTGCTGCTCCCCTTGGCTAAGTGAGAAAAATGACCTCCCTCCAACTCTGAAATGTTTTGCTTACCAGGTTCACTGAGGAGTAACTGCCTCATATGAGCTGCTGTAACAGAAACATGAGGAAGTGAGCTCCCACATTTATATCTACAGTGGTGGGTGATGAGGAAATTACCTTTGTCAGATTAATTTATAAGAGCTGCATCACTGTAGGAGCCGAAGAGATGTTTATGGAAAGAGAAAAGAAGCCATTTTTATTCAGATTTTAGTGTAATTCTGCTATACTGTACATGCATTGTAGTGATGTCCTGTGACAGACCTGAGCCTGATTGCGGAGAACCAAACCTGCTCTGTGCCCATAGAGGTCAATGCATTGCATCAAAAGAAATGTCTGGCTCAAAAGAGAGATGAATCTTTGTCTTTCATGTGAGGTAATGAAGTTCAGAGCTGAGTGCTGTGTTTGAAGTTGTCCAACAGTGTGTTTGTTGAGGCTGGGTGGGTTCACGTCTCAGTCGGCTTGGGTGCTGCAGGTCAGCTACACGGAAGGTTGGCCTGACAGCACAGGCCTTTGTACTTAACAAGAGATGCTCGCACAGGTAGGCAGTGCTGCTTTGATCCTCGGGTCAGCTGAATCAGCCACAGGTCCCTCTGGAGCTGTGATTATGAAGCTTAAAGCTGCACTCTAAGAACAAAGACTATAAAGAAGGTGTCTTTTTGAATCTCCTCGTATTACTATATCAAGATTTCATAATTTTTATTTCTGTTGAACTGGGATAACCACAAATTTGGGTGAATGTACAAGCAAAACACAGCATTATAGAGCACTGAATGCCCTGTTGTGCTGCTGTAAAGTTAATTCATAGTGGCTGTAAATTATTGTGAAAATAGATTACAGGCAGGTAGTACAGTACAGGTCCAGATAACATACAAATAAACAATGTTCGAAACAAAAGCACAAAACAAGGAAGCAGCTAGGACGAATTGACAAGGGGTTAATAATGATGGCCTGGTTAAATACCAGGAGCACTGACGAGGAAAGTAGGGACAGGTGAGTAGGTGGGTGGAGCAGTCAGGTGATGGGGAAAGGAGGGAAAGTCCAAACGTATCTGGTGACAAAGGTTTACTTTGGGGAATTAAAAAAGCAGATTAATGTATAAAAAGCTTTATTTTATTTTATTTTTTTACTCGCTCATTCAGTCACTCCCTGTTTTATGTCCCAGTGTGATTTCAACATCTTTCAAATTATTCTGATGGCATCAGTTTTTGTTGGTAGAAAAACAAGATAATCCTCATGAAATTGGGCAGTCTATATATCATCATGCACTGTTTGTATGTGTAAACTATGCACCGCTATCCAAATATAACCTGCATAATCATGAGCCAGTAATTAGTGTAATCAGTAAGGCTACACTCACGTGACCAGTGATGGGAGTCAACAAGGAAGTAGTTTAAAAACCAAACGTCCCCATAAGGAGGAATGTTGGGGTGGTAGATGGGTCTGACAACACAAGGCTATAAGTAAACTTTGAATCATTTCAAGGTATGTCATCACTATGTTTCTTTTCCTAAACCTACATAACTTTACTTTCCTTAACCTACGTAACTTTATGTTAAGTACGTAACAGTATTCCTCGGGTACTCATTTGTTAGATATCATATGAACCGTCAAGTTACTTTTAGCTCTTTGTTTTCACCTCTCAGTGTGCATTGCTGCTGTCTGTGTCTTTCCTAAATTCTACCACTACGAGTAATAAAAGTCAATACATTTTAAGCACAGTGGGGCTTGAGAGTTGAATTGATTTATTTTTTCTGCCACAGAAGGCAGAGGAGTCAGAGTGACTCCAAGACAAGCTGCATAAACACATACCTCAGATTTATAATAAAGTTTTTTTTTGGCAATTCTGTCTGTAATCAGTAAAGATTTACCCATCCAGCAGAATCTGTGCTTTATTAGCATTTATTCTGAGTTGCATCTCAGTTGTTCTGAGTGATAAAGTCCAGCATTTACTCTGCTTTTACCTGTGCTGTTAATAAACTCCTGAGGAAAATATGTTGCGGCTAAATGCTCCACTATTCAAAATCACAACAGAAACAACGTACTACAAGAGGCTGAAAAGCACTCCATAGAGCTGCAGTGTTGGCTAATAAATAACTGGGTTTGTCACTGGATATGTTTACATGCACACTAATATTCCACTATTACTCTGAATATGACAATATTTGATATATAAACAGTCAGCATTTTCTGATAAAGACATGTGGGATATGCCAGCATTATTCTGATTTTATTAGCATTCTTTGGACATGTTTACAGTGCATTGGGAATATGCGTTTCACTTGGGGTTTGCGACACACGGCTTCTTTCCTGTTTGTGGTCAGCTCTGTACATTGTAATGGATGCATTGTACACAAACAGCTTCCAAGACTGTGAGGTAGAGATGCATGGTCGAAGACAAGTCCAAATTTCTAGTCGGAAGGAGAAACATACCTACTTTTAAACATTATGAAAGACAGGTTTTTGGATATGCACGAATATTGTAATGCTCACCTTTTCAAGAGGGTGGATGAATTAATGACAGAGGGAGTCTGTGTTTGCACCATCAAACAAGTCCACCCCCAGTGGAAAACTTTGAAAAAAATACTGGCATTTTTCCATTTTTCCATATTTTGACGAGATAAACGACATGTTAGGGCATGTTATTTGGAGTATGCATGAATGCATGTTAACAGGAATATTGGTGGAATATGCATTTTTTCTTCTCACGTAAATGGCTTATTAGGAATATCGTCTTTATCTGAATAAGGGCAAAACCAAGAATATTTTGTGCATGTAAACATAGTCACTGTGAGCGATCCCATTCACTTTACACTCAATCATTTGATACATTGTTATTAATAAAAGCAGCTTTAAAGGCGTAATCTCAGTTTCATAGCCTAGCCTGTCGGCCACCCACATAAGTAGTGATTTTCATTTATTTATCCAATAGGAAAAAAAATAAAATCTACAGTGATACGATCTATGACTCTGTGACAGAGAGTGGAAAATAGTTTCTCACTTGACCTTTAGAGCTGGTCACATTTTTTTTGTATGGCAGCAAGAAACTACAGGTAGTGTTTTAATTACTCACTGCATGCCATGATGAGTGCAGTACAGCTATTATCAGCTCCGTCTCAACCCCCGAGGCTCTGTGGTATTTCCCTCTGCTCTTCTTCCAAAAGCTCTTAGTTTACAGGACATACACATGATGGGTTTGCTGTGATGATAACAGCAGGGATTTCTTTATCTTAACATCTTTGTCAGTCTTTTGAGGTTTCAGAACTGTGTGATTATTACCAGTGGCGGTTTTAGGTGGAAAAAAATGGCGGGGCAACAACTTCAGACAGATGTAAACCCGGAAAATTTGACATAATGCCGTATTTCATAGTTTCTGCAGATGATAATCTGACTAAACTCATACCTGTTCTCCAACTTGCTGTCCTGCTCAATTCCCAATTTGTATATGCGCCATCATTTTAGGTAATTACGTTTGTTGTGCTGTAGAGCAACGCCAGTTTTACCTTGTTGTCCTGCTGCATTATGGTTTGGGAATTCTCAGAAAGATGCCTGCATTTTTTTCCCTGGATAATTGCTTCACGTTAAATCTAATCTAATAATTGCCCGCAGTTTGATTTTTAAATTGGTGGACACTGAGGTTTAAATCACAAGTTGTTTTTTTTTTTACAAAAAGCAGACTTTCAATTTGTGCTGTAGAAAATAATTAACAGTGACTGCAGTTATATCTTCTTGATAAAAAATTAAAAAATATATACTGTTAATAAATTAACATTTGAAAACTAGGAGCAAATGGCGACAACTTTACCTGGTAAACAACAAATCAAATTGCAGTGGGACAACAGGCTATCAGCTCCACTTCAAATCAAAATTTGTCATCAAATCTGTGCCTTCTGCTTTCACTGCCAAAGGCTATTGGCATACTTACGTTGTGTTTTCTCACTCGGGTCTCTTGACATTGAGAGCGTGGGGCACGTTTTAAAAAAACATTTTAAAACTGCTCTGTCAGCCACTTAACCTTAATTGTATAATAATGATAAATATAGCACCTGCCATGGATGTTTTATGTCACACATTAATCCACAATTACATTTTTAAGTTTCTCAGTACCACTAAAACACACTTTTTCCTGTTGCCAGCAGATGGGGCTTTGCCCCAAATGACCCATTGCACAGAACAAAATAAAAAAAACAACCAACCAACCAAACCAACAAACAAAAACCACAAAGTTTAAAGCCGTATTATTAATCACAAAATTCTGTGCAGATGTGTCATGAGATAAAGAAGACAAATACAACAGGCATGTGATTAACAGTCTCGTGTTGTGACCCAGTTTTTCCAGCTGCTATGATGAATGATCTCCTATTTTCCCTTAAGAGTAACTCATTTAGACTGTGCCCGTATCATGTGTAAATATCAGTCAGTGTCCATCAATGACAGAGCAGCAGTATGAAAATATATGGTGTATGTCTGATGCTTTGTGGGCGGCACACTTAAAAATAATAGCGCATTGACATAATGCTCAGTGTAGTGACAGTTCTCTATTGGTTCTGTCAGTCTCTGATGCTTTTAGTGCAGAGTGGGCATGATAAATTGTGGCTTTGTTTCAATGGTTCCTGAGAAACTGAGACACCTCTAAAGGCTGGTATTTCTAAAAAATTAAATGAAATATTTTAGGAAGGAGAGGGACAGGTGTTGGTTGTCCTGAGTGGGAGGTAGTTTGTTAATTTTCATATATCCAAAGCACCATACGGAACATCCACCACGTGTCAGTAGATAGAGTCCTCTCCCTAAAAAACAAATTTCTTTATTTATTTGACAGATAACTCACTACTTACTAATTACTTAATTACCCAACTTTTCATGACAACTGCCTCATTTCAGTTCATAGCCTAACCTGTTTGCAATACACATCAGGGTTCCTGTAGCTTAAGCCGTGTTAGATTGTAGACGTTATACGAATTTTTAAATGCCACTCAGAATGAAATTTAAGACCTACTTCACAATAACCAAAACTGGGACACAGAGCGTAATATATATTGCATTGTACCAGTTTCAGCCATGCCATGAAATCTTGGTTAAATAGCCATTTTTTAATTAAATTTTCACTCACACGTTGTCCAGGGTACACTGACAAACTATGTGTGTTGTTGGTGTGTTGTCCTGTCTTGATCTGTGCAACATTAATACAAAAGGCATTTGTTAATTTTTTTAAACAAAGAAATAAATGTTACAAATTATTTTGAGATGTTACATTTTGGGATAAGAAAAAATGATTCATAAAATCCTATGTCCCATATCTTAACATATTTAAGACTTCTGACAGACTAACTTAAGACATTTCAATACCATTCAAGGCCTTATTTTTAGATTAATGAATTCAATGTTGTTAGCATTGTCGCCTTACAGCAAGAGGCTTCCTGGTTCGAACCCCAGGGTGAGGGAAGCCCTCTGTGCAGACTTTGCCTGTTCTCCCAGTATCAGTGTAGGTTTTCTCCGGGTACTAGCCTGTTTGTGGTCCAATACAAGTCCAAGGTTCAAAGACATGTAAGTTAAGTTAACTGGTGTCTCTAAATTGGCCGTTGGTGCGAGTGTGAATGGTTGTCTGTGTCTGTGTCAGCCTTGTGATAGCCTGGCAACCTGTCCAGGGTGCACCTCACCTCTTGCCCAATGTCAGTTGGGATAGGCTCCAGCCCCTCTGCGACCCCCAACAGTGGAGGAAAAAAGAATAAATTAATGTATATCCATTTATCTATCCTAAGTGAAGATCTACGGAATAGGTCTGTACTCCTGAACTTCAGAGCTGATCACACTTTTTTGTGGGGCAGGAAGAGAAAGTCTTTAGCTCTAGCGGTTCATTGTGTCTGACAGACATCAAGGAAAGAGATGAAAGGTGGATGGTTTTGTTTTTTTTGCTGAAACACTGGTTTGAAGTAACAGGTAAAGCAATTAAAAAGGTAATTCATCAGGTCAGTGATTCTGTCCAGCTGACTGGTTTGTTATCATTCTACGTTCTAAGTGGTTGTGAAACACTGTACAAGTGAAGTGCATGCTTGAGTTGCAATGAGACACAAAGGTAGGGGTCCAATCATGAAAGGAACTCTGCTGTGTAATGGGGGATAAACAGGTATTGAGCTGCAGACCATAGAGAAACTTTGCTTTATTTTGAGTCTCACAGTAAGCATGATGCGGTGTTGAAGCGTACAGTACGGAGATTCCCGGCGCTCATGGTTGCGTTGATGCGAAGCACACAGTAGATGCTTCAGATCATTATCTCGAGGTACAGAAAAGATGATTTGTAAGCCTGAACTCCTGCTTGTGCGCGTTGGTATTTAAATATCATC
>JAPZEB010000012.1:22017440-22029313 GCA_029783705.1 Chaetodon striatus | reverse complement strand
CGGTCCATCCACACCCTGCTGCTTCACTCTGCTCAGCCTGCCCTCAGCCTCCAGTACCACCAGCCCCCGTACCCCCAGCTTTCAATAAACCACCTTTAAACCTACCTTAGTGTGTTGCGTTGGGTTCACTTGTTGCCATTACCGTAACAGTTAGATTCTCCTGATGACCCCTATCTGGGGAAGGCTAACGTTATCTTACATATTATAACATTTCTTTGATGACATTAAGGCATTACAATATGCTTATGCTTATTAATGCTGCATATCAGCACCTTTTAGTATAGGTTTGAATATGCATTTAATACATATCAGCCTCAGAATTTTTTGTGTTTTAAAGTGAGGTTATCCTCTTACAGTCTGGTACTTTATGTACCCCTGCTCCTCTGCTCTTCCCCAGTCCTTCTCTTTCTCTCTTTCCTTCTGTCGCTTTGTTTCTGACATTGTTGTGAGAGAATGTGAGTCACTCTTGGGCTGATCTGGGGTCAACTCATGGCTCTTATGAGGTGTAAAAAACTCTGATGGGCTTGACTGAAGCACCCTGCTCTGACCTGACACTATTATGAAATGGAAACAACACTGCTGACTAAGGGATCTTACAAGTCTTAGTTAAAGTCTGCGCATTACGGTGATAAAATGATGATCTTTATTTGTATTGCACTTTTCAGAGACAGAGTTTACAAAGTGCTTTCAACAGAAGATGTTCAGACATAAAGAGGCTACTTTGCAACGGTGCCTCTCTTCTTGATGACATGCTCCAATGAAGCCTTTTCAGAGGTGTCTAGGTTGATATTGTACTTGGCCAGGATTTTCAGGATGGGCCTCAGCTTTAGCCACCACTGTATCTTTGGAAGACGGTGTCTGTGGAGGACAACATTTGTCAATACAAAGAGGAAAGTGAAAACAAAAAGAACAACCCTCTTTAAATCTATATAGCCAAATAATTTATCTAAAATATTTGAATTAAAGATGAAGTAAGTGATTTTTTACCACTCCAAACTTAACTCCCAATGTGTGGATTAAGACTTTATAGCTAACATGTTAGCAATCGACTGCCTATCAATACACATGTAGCTCCACTACAGCAACACGGGCATTTAACTTGAGTCCTGGTCCTTCTTAGCTGTCAATTCAAATATAATATTTACCTATGTTTTAACCCTGGTAAATACAAAACAATGTAAGACAATAAATTGACAGAATATAAATGAAGTCTTACTCAAAGTCAGTCTCATCTTTAAGTTCTGCCAGAGGCTGGAAGACCAAAGATCTCTTCTTCATGCCCAGCACACAGGCTGAATCTGGAGAGTTGGCAAAGATACGACCTGGGGGTTTGGGATTAAAGATACAGTACACATTAGCACAAGGAGCACAGGATCCATTACACCACAGCTGTATACAACATGTCCTCACCATGTCTGTAGCATTCCTTCAGCTTGTCAGTCAACCATAACACAGACTTGATGCCCATCTTGGTGCCAAAATTCCTGTCGAAGGGACTGGGCGTTCCACCCTATTAACAGAGGATAGGTTTCCTTATGTTTGTGAAATTGAAACTGGAGGCAAATATACAGTCTGTGCTTAAGGTTGTCATGGGTCCACAAAATAGACCATAGAAATCCCAGGCCTTTCTCTTCTTGGACATGCACTGGGTCAGGTCTCTAACATCTTGGACAAAAACAGGTCTGGAGAATATACATTTTTACGTTTAAAAAAAATTAAATTGGATCTTTTGTCCAGGGTCCGTTAGGATTCAGGTCCATCATTTTGGACCTGTGAAGAACTCTAGTCTGTGCTCAACAAATAAAAAGTCTGCCTCTAATGGCTCACCTGCTGCATATGTCCAAGTACATTCTTCCTACAGTCAAACACACCCTTGCCCTCCTCTGAGTACAGGTTGAAGATGAAGTCTGTGGTGTAGTTGGCATTGCATTTCTCATTTCTGAAACAAAGATAGAATATTAGGAGAGATGAAGCCGCAGAGAGCTGCAGAGTGTAAGTGTGTGATTCCACTCAGAACAGAAATAACAGCAATTTCCACAAACCTCAGAATCAGTCCTCTCTTCACTGTGGTCTTCATCTTCTCCACCAGATGTTCCACGTTAACCTACAAACAAACCAACCATCAGACCACTGATGTATCATCACTAAGCCTCCACCCTTTTGTACATTCATAATGACAGACCTCTAAGTCATGAATGTTGAAATGCTCCTCGTAAATGTAAGCAGCATCGGCTCCAGATGCCAAGCCAGCCATGGTTGCCAGGTAGCCGCAGTATCCCCCCATAGTCTCAACAATGAACACTCTTCTCTTGGTGCCAGCAGAGGATTGTTTGATCCTGTCGCATGTCTGGAAAAAGAGAGAGAGAAGGAGAAGAAAATAGTGAGTAAGATATATTTTTTGAATTGTCTGATGTTTGTTTTGTATTCCATAAGAATTTTACCATGGTTATAGTGTTGAGTGCGGTGTCAGTGCCGATACTGAAGTCGGATCCAGGAACATTGTTGGAAACAGTAGCGGGAATAACGACAAGTGGAATACAAAGCTCCTCGTACTTCTCTCTAGCCTGCACCATCTCCAAACCCCCAACAAATGCCTAATGAAGACAGGATGGAAGAAGAGAGTCAGTAAAATGTAATTTACCAGCTGTGTTTAGTGTCAGGGCTGTGCCAAGATAAGAGTTTTACACCAATACAAAAGAAAACAAAGCCTCTATAATTCAGCTGCTCACCTCAAAGCCTCCAATAATCACTATCGCGTGAATGTTGAACTTAGTGATGCTCAGACTGATCTCCTCCATAAACTCACGTGGCAGGGCCCTTTATAAGAGGGAAAGACAGAATCATAGTAAATTCAACATGCTGAATGCAACAAAGGCCGACTGCTGCTTTGCCTCATGTCGCCTGTGTCTTTGCAAAAGAGTTGCACTTGAACACATTGCAAAGACTACAGCCAACAGCCAACAAGCACATATGTTCTGTGCCTGCATTAGAAGAAATAATTCTCTATACCAGCAGGTGGCAGTAGACTGTGTTTGTCATTTAAAAGGGAAACTGGAAGAGTGGCAGGACAGATTCGAGACACTAGTTAGCCAATTAGCACATCAACAAAACAACATGATGTTGAAAGAAAATAAAATATTTACTGTGTGCTAGCTAACAGTAACACCAACACTGAACACCGAACCATTTCAGCCAGCAGTGAGCAGCTAACAGTGCTAACTCAAAAACAGTGCGAACAATGGCAACAAGACAGAGCTAATGATGTTACTTAGTAGTGGAAATCGGGGGGTGGGTGCTATGGTTCCTCGACGACATTGTCGCAGCACCAGCAGTAACTCTGTATGGGCTAGCCAGTGAAATACACATGCGGTACTCACATACACTAACATGCATGTATGGCTGGCATCACAACCGCAACAACCAAAGATGCTCAAATTGCAACTCACACAGAGGGAGCGTGACTTTATTTTCTGCTCAGGATGCCATCACTCCACTATATCTTTACTTAGCAAACAGTGGTTTGCTACTATATTAATGTTTTAAATGTTGCATATTGAACCTTTAAAAACATCGAAACACTACTCTGTTATTATAACTGTACCAATCAATGTTGAAATATCTCACCTCTTTGTGCCCTGGAAGGAGCCTCCCTTTCCAGTCCATCCTGCCACTCCAGACCAATCGATAGGCTCAATCTGTATGGGGACAGAGTGCGTGCTCTATCATGCTCTGAAAGTAAAAGCTCTCTTTTCTGTTTATGTGTATGTAAGTAGAATTTACCTTTCCATGAGCCAAGCCCTCAAAGCCGTCGTGCACTGCCAGCATCTGGTGGCCCTGGAGGATACCGATCCTAACAGCCGAACGAACTGCAGCGTTCATTCCGGCACACGGAGCTCCAACGTTCAATATAGCAATGTTGATATTACTCTGGCACAGGCACATTCACAGAGACATTTTTCAGGATAAATGTTTTTTCCACTGAGACTTGTTGACTCTGAGACAGTTAAAGGGACCTATTATGCTTTTCATTATTGTTTTGTTTTATATATCTATTATTCATATTTCATTTTAAACCTTTTTATAAGACTTCATAAACAAAGACCTAAAAAAAAAACTAAAATAAGTTAAAATAAAGAGATATCCCTTATGCAAATCAGTCAAAATAAAATCTTACAAAACAACAATAATAAGAATATATTATCATGGCAAAAAGTTAAGATACAGGATAATAAACATGCTGTGGTGTAGATGTATGGTTAAAATCATTTACAGTCAATTAAAGAGAGTTTAAAAGGATGAAACATAGGGTGGAGGCATCTGTATCAAAGCTGAATACAATATATATGATGTCAGGTTGTCGGTTGTTCATATTAAACATGGCCAAAGTTTCAAATAATGAGGTCAACATTTGCAGAAGTAATCCCTGTGAGCAAAAACCTCAAACTTCACATTGTTTTGAATACTATGTTGCCAATGTTTTTCTGTCTTTTTTCGAGACATGGTGACTTCAGCTCATGATAGATTTCTTTATTTGGTCATCTGCCCCAGCCACACTACTGCAAGTGTTTACATTATGTAGCCTACACTGCTGCATGTAGCTACATGCTAACGCCGATGTTGTTACTTTCCTTCTGAATTAGGGTCATTTTTCAGCTGGAACTGGACCAATATCTTTACATGTGTAAAGATATTGGTTTAGAGGTTTCTATCAGGAATTTTTTTGTGGTAGAAATTGCTGCTATACTGGGTTATAGTCATTCCCTGCCTGCAATGACGGGGCAAAGATGATGTGATATGGAAGACCCAGATTAGCTGACTAATCAAAGCAGACTGTGCTTGTTAAGAGAGGGGCTTAAAGAGACAAGCGCTAAAACGCAGCATCTTTGACAGAGGGTGAATACAGGTGTTCCCACACAGACAGTATGAGGAAAATTAAGTGTTTTTGAACATTAAAGCCTTTAAATGTGTTATAGTAGAAAGTATGAATCTGGAGTTGAGAATAATAGGTCCCCTTCAATGTACACTAAGATGTTTCAACTGCAGTTCCTGACCTTTGTGTCTGGGAGGTGCACATGAGCCAGCATTTTGTAAGTGTTCCAGTTGTTCTCAAAGCTCCTATTGTCCAGAAAAAAAGCAGATATGTACAGCTATTTAAAACTCAACTGAAAACTTGAGAATATCAAATGAATAACGCAAAAGTGCATGCCTCACTTTCCCCTGAGCTTCACTGCATCCTCAAACCTCCCCTCAGCCATGGCTTTGGTGACATCTTTGGTCTGTTGTGAGAAACGGTGAAAAGACAAAAAGGAAGCTAAGAATTGAATCAGAATTAACTGTCACTTGTTGAAGTTACGTTCACTTGTTCATTTTGTACAAACTGAAGAAAGAGGACTTGTTTTGTATATGAAAAAGATTCACCACTCACCACTTGCACACACTCCATGAGAGGCAGCCTGACAGCCATGTTTCCAGACAAGCTGACCACACATGCAGGAGTGTCTGGTGTGGCCTCCAGCAGGGCCATCACAGCCTCCACACCCATCCTGCTGGCCTGAATCATGACAATCAAAGACTTTAACACTTAGACAAGCAGGTAAACTTGAATATAATTATATATAAGATTAACTGTTGAATATCTAAGATGTTTATATGTGGGACAGTGGTCGTATTACCAGGATTCTGTCAAAGGCAGAAGGGGTTCCTCCTCTCTGCACGTGGCCCAAGATGGTGGTGCGGGTGTCAAAGCCTAACTTCGATGCTACCAACTGGACAGGAGGATTATAATTTAATTTCTCATGTGAAGTGCCTTTATGTGAACTGGTAATATTGGAGTTCTGCTAGTACTGACCTTTTTGACATCTTCACATGTGATAGCTTTACCGTGTAGGTCCATCGCTCCCTCTGCAACGATGATAATATTCAAACGGGAGCCACGGCCTCTTTGCTGGAGGGAACAGAGGAAACCTTTAAGATGAACAAGCAGACTTTTTTTTTTTTTTAAAGCTAGACTGGAATGAGGTCATTGAAGACGATGCAGGACAAAACATTTACATCCATCAGTCTTCTGCACAGATGCTCCTCCCATCCCTCATCTGGGGGCATCTCCGGGATAAACACCCAGTCAGCGCCACAGGCCAGAGCTGTCACTAAAGCCAGGTAACTGTAAGTCAAGAATCATATGTTAGTGTCTCTTACAAAACTTAAACATATTCAAAGATCAAGAAGCCTCTGAAATTACCTTTAGACCACGGACAATGACACAATAAATGTGTTATCAAACAAATTGCACCCTTTCATGATATGTATCATTTTAGAGGTGGAGCTGTATTTTATTTTTAGGAGAGACCAGTGGTATCAGTTTAAAAAAAAAATTTAGCGCCATCATCCCGTCTGAATTATAATTTGTCAAGTACATTGGTGTATGATAGCAAAACTAAAACCTTCAAAACAAACAATATTCTCATCAGTCTCAGCTATACTTTACGAAAAGTGAGCATGTTAACGTGCAAGATGGTGAACATGGTAAGCATCAAAGAAATTATTAGACCACACATCTCTTTCTCACTAATACAGTCACCTCCGCAGACCCACATAAGTGTGTTTACTTCAAGACAGAAGCGAGAAGACCAATAGAGCTGTATGGGAGAGCGGTATCTGTATTTGATTGACAGCAGCTGACAGGTGGAGCTCCGAAAAAACAACTTGGCTGTAACTTACAGCTCCTGGATGCACAGCATGACATTAGCAGTGTTATTAAAGAGTAAGGATGACAGCAGCATCTGAATAAAGAGTCAAGTGCCTTTGCAGGTAAGTTTAAAGCCTCCTGTTGCTAATTTACTGCATTAGTAGTGCATTTTTTATTGGTTAATGTTTGTCTGCTCCCTCGTTCAACAAGCTGAGGTGAAAGACAAGACCTGTATTTATGTTGAAGTTATCTAAATAACAAGGAGACTTTGGCAGGAAAGCTAATGTGGGTTGTTGTTCAAAGTTTGTGGCTCTTGTTTTATGAGGCTGCTGATACACATAAATGGCAGAGATGTTGACTTTATGCCTGCTCATGACTAGATGTTAGATTTACAACTGGTCTTAGTGAGAAGGCTTAACACTAGATGCAAGCAGCATAACTATGAGGTCAGACTTAGAACGCCAAGTAAAGATTGATTTAGCTTAAGACCAGGCGTAAGCCCTGATGGTGCCCAAGCATTGTTATTTTGAACATGTTAGTATGTTGCTGTTAGCATTTCACTAAAAGCATTGCTGAGCCTAAGTACAGTCTCACAAAACTGCTGGCACAGCTACAGATTCATCTTTCGTACTTGAGATTTCAATGTAATAAGGAGGGACATTTTACTTGTTTTTGGTTACATTGTAGTGTATAACCAGCAGTTTAGTGACTGTATCATATTATTTTAAAACCATGTAGATAAATAAACCTCGATTCCATATCTGCTCATAAAACACACACAGGCTGGACTCACCCACAGTGCCTGCCCATCACCTCCAGGATGAAGGTCCTCTGGTGACTACAGGACAACAGATATCATGTTGAGACTTTTAAAATGACATGGCAAGTCTGTCCATCAAACAAAATCATGAACACTGACATGCATACCTCTGTGCTGTGGTGGTGATAGCATCCACTATTTCTATTATGCGATGCAGTGCAGAGTCCGTGCCGATGGTCATGTCGGTGCCACAGAAGTCATTGTCGATTGAGCCCACCATGCCAACAATATTGAGATGGGAGGAATTCTTGGCCTCAGCCGTTGTGATTTTACCTGAGATCACAGATTAAAATGATCACACTTTTCAAATTGTGGCTGAGGCCTGACTTACTGTACCAGCATGCCTAGACCAACAGCAACTTGTAATATACATCAGTACAGAGAGGCAGATATGTGCAAAGAGATATTTCATTTGAGGACATGTCACTTAGAAAAGTGAATTTTGGGCTCATGTGTCTCACCGGCTTTGACCAGATCTGCCAGCAGCTCACTCCACTCTGTTCTGAACTGGTTGGCACCTGTCAGACTGCCATCACCTCCAATCACACACAGGTTGGTGATGCCCAGCTTGACCAAGTTACAGGCGGCCTTAGTGCGTCCCTCCTTTGTGCGGAAATCCTGACAGCGGGCACTTCCAATAACAGTCCCACCCTGATGTCAGACAAGAAGGAAGGGTTTCAAACGAGGGGCCAGATAAGGAGAAGGAGTAGGATTATCTGAAACCTAGGACCGGACTGGCCATCTTGCAGACTGGGCACTTACCTAGTGGGCCAGTGTGCCTTTTGGGCCAACACAACTGTCTTTTTTTTTGTCTGACTGGGCCATAAAACAGGGAAAGCAAATTGTTGTTTTTTTTCTTAACTGACAGTAAGCTGGCCCAATCACATCTTAAAACCCTTTCCATCTGTGGGCTCAGCACCTTCATTAAACAGCACATCTGCAGAAAAAAGGAGCACCAAAATGGACAGGCAAAAGACAGGCACTTCAGAAAGGATGGTGTTGTTGGGCCTGCACATCCAAGGCTACAGCCCTGAATGTTTTATGAATAGCCCCAGGCCTTTCAAGACCCTCTCAGTTACTTGCTGCTGAGATTAATCTCAGTTAGCTTCTCTTGTGGTAGCAGCAGAGCGTATCTCCCTCTCCTCCCTCGACATACACTTATAGGTAGGCCTGAGTTGAAATAGCTTCAGGAATCGGCACTGCCAGATCATTTTGTTATAAACCTGTCATGATGTAAGCCAGTGTGAAGCTTGACAAAAATCAAATGTGTGATAGTTTTCTTAACAGCCTGTCAAAATAAATGCAGGTCTGTGTGTGTGCCTTTGTGTATATATGTATACATACATATACTATACATATTTTTTATTATATATAATATCAAAGGCATAGATTTGGGGGGGGCACAGGAAGCAGTTTTTAGAATATGGGCATTTCCCCCCTAATAAAAACATGAAAGTACCAGAGGACTTTTGTTTCGACTAACCGATCGCAACTCATAGACACATCAATGTCTCCAGTAAAGAAAGTGGTGGCAGTATGCAACAGTTACAATCTGCATGAACTTAAAGATAAAGCAACCATGAACAGTTGATGAACATTTTTACCATCAATTGATGGGTAAAAGCCACAAATTGGTGCTTAAAAAAATCACCAGAATGCAGGAAATGAAATATTTGATGCTCAAAATTTCTCCAGGACCCCCTGCTTGATATGTGCCCCTCCCCCCAAATGTAAAAACAAACTATGTCCATGCTTTAAATAATATATGATTGACATTTATGTGATCTTACATTTATGTGATTGACTGAGGAAGGCCAGGCTGAGCCAAAATACCAGGGCTAATTTTCTGTCCAAGTCCAGACCTGTTGAAACCTAAGCACTCATGTCTAAGAGCCTTTAAGTCTTAAGCTATTTAAATGAACTTTAGCATTCAAGTGACCTTTCATGACACTAATTTGACCTACAGAACTGCAGTGTAAAGGCTAAGGAGTTGCTAGAGTTTCATGGCTCATCCACCTCTCTAACTTATCACATGTTAAAAACAGAGTCAGGGTAAGGAACATGCAGATTAATATGTTTTTGCATGTTTGCGCTTGTTCTCACCAGCTGTAGCATCATTGACACACTCTCCCAAGTTGCAGGGCGAATATGGTCTCCTCCATCCACCAGACCCTGGTAACCCTGTCAACAAAAACAAAATACCACCTCCTTGAGCAGGGGTCATTGCTGGGAGGAAGCTCCAGGCTTAATTATCCAGCAATATTTTTACTCTGACATGTGCATGCTATTTCAGACCAACAAGTAGTGAGTTAATTATACTGGGGATTTGCTGATTATTTATAGGCAATGTGGATCTTGTGTGATTGGCAGTGAAATACTGCTGAAAACAATTGGTTGGTCAAAAGAAAATCTTGTGACTCATTAATTGTTTACACAAAAATGGCAAGCATTTACTGGCTCCAGCCTCTCAGCTGTGAGTGTTTATCACTTTTTCTGTTCATATTATTGTTAGCTGAATAACTTTTGGGGGTTTTGGGTTGTCAGACAGACAGTTTATGCAAATACAAGATAGCACCTGGAGCTGTGGCAACTTGATGGTGGGCATTTGGACCCTTTTTTGTATTCATTTTAGCATTGTACGATTAAATGAAATATAATTCAAAAGTGGCATTTACCTCATGGACAAAATACACCTTGGCTCCAGTGTAGAGGCCCACTCGAACTGTGGCCCTCACAGCTGCGTTCATACCTGTGGGCACAATGTGTGTGTGCACATTAGCCTTTATAATTATATGAGGAGCTTTTGTTAGTGCTCACATTGGTGGAAAAGAAATGACTGAATAGAATAATGGGAAAAGGGTGGTAAAAAAAATACAGTTGTCAAACAATATTATTTTTTATTTGAGTGTACGTTCATTGGTGGTAAGAGTTAAGTTGTCAGTGATAGTAGGAAGCTTGTACTGCGAGAAAGGCAACTGGGTATCTGCCTGCAGTCTGAGCAGCAAGGGGGGTCACTTAAAGGACAAGATGTGGATAGATTAACCTTAATGGTGCCAAAAGCATCTCCACTTACAGTGTAAAGGAGGAGAAGAGAGAAAGGAAGTAAAGGACGGCCCTCTCACTCTCACCTCACTACTTTACAAACACATGACGGAAAGGTCATGCCTCTAAAATTAGCCCTTGTGGCAGCATTAGAGAGAGGAATAAGGAACTGAGGCAGAAATCTGGACTCAAGGACTAATGGATATCAAGAAGACTAACGAGGTAAGGTTGTAATGAGAATTATGTATTTTGGAGAGAGAAGAAGAAGAAGGGTGGGTGTTAGCAAGTTGTGCAGTTTTGCATTTACACACTTGCCCTTAAGTCTCATAAAGTTCAGAGAGGCAGAAAAACAGACAGATAGATAGCTCACTGTCTCACATGCTTAGACTCCAGGGTTGTGTGGGGTCAGTGAAAGGTCACGGTGGAGTTATTCCTCATCAAGTTAAAGGTCAGAGGAGAGGCTGTCTCAGTCTGTGGTCATAGCAGCTTTAGCTGAAGGAATTCATGCTGCCCTTTTCCTTAAGTTTGCTCAATGAGATAGATAGCTGAGATAGCTCTGTTGCAATAGAGAGGTCATTAAAGTATTATTATCACTAATTAAATAAAATTATGGGTCGTCAAATTTGCTGCAATCATTCATGACTGAATATGACAATAAAAGAGGTGCTAGACATTTTGGCAAAAAGCAATGTTATCTCAAGTGCTAAAGGAATTTTAGTCCAGATTGTACACTGTGGATATTTATGTAGGCCAAAGCACTTTTCCAAGACAACCAGTGACTATTCAGGAGGCATCAGAATTCTGTATTTCTAGGATTCTGACTCACTTAACGTCATTAAACCCTGCTGTTGAGTTACTAAGTAGTGACTTCCCACACACCAGATCCTCTCAACCACCTGCTGAGGCAAACAAACAGCAGACACGCTCTGCCTTGGCAGTCCACACTCACATACCACCCTGGAAACACTTCACATACCCTGGGCATCTCCTCCCGAGGTCAGCACAGCGATTGCCCGACCCTCTCCCATCTTGGTGGGGTCGATGGAAGCCGTTTGTGCCATGGTCCTGGAGCTGAAGCCAGCTGAGGGAAAGAGGCCTTGAGTGTAAAAATCCTGCTGTACTGTGTGGAGTACGAGCAGCGTCTCACCTCTAAGTCAGCCTGCCTGTTATGGAAAGTAATACCAGTTGCAAAAGTGCGCTGCATAACTACCCTCTTGGCAGACATCAAGACACACATAGTTGTGCATACGTATTTAGATGCACACACACACACACACACACACACACACCTACACACACACACACACACACACACACACACACACA
>JAPZEB010000012.1:21916923-21936244 GCA_029783705.1 Chaetodon striatus | reverse complement strand
CTACGGACAATTTAGAGTCACCAATTAACCTGCATGTCTTTGGACTGTGGGAGGAAGCCGGAGTACCCAGAGAAAATCCACGCTGACACGGGGAAAACATGCAAACTCCACACAGAAGGGCTCCCTCGCCCTGGGTTTGAACCAGGAACCCTCTTGTCATCAGGCGACAGTGCTTACCACTACAGCAGTGTGGGAAATGTTTTAATTTCTGAGAAAAAAGGGGTCAGAAGACAAAGCACATGCTGTACGAAAACAATGCAGTTATGTTACTTAATGTTATCTGCCTGGAGGGGCATCTCATTACAGCAGGATTAGTTGCTCTGTTTCAAGAATGTTTAGCTAAAAAAAAAAGGCGCATGCGGACTGAAATTTAACAGAGCTGTTCTGTCGGGAGACGCAGTGACTTAAACCAACAGTGAGTGAGAGAAAGTATAAATAATACATGTAATTAATTATGACTGGAGAAAAGTCTGTTAACCACTAAGCTAATTTATGTAATGTAAACATTCTTGAGCTAATAATGTGTGACTAGCAAAAAATATCAACACGTCAATGAGCCTTGACAGTTATTACTGAGCTGAATTTTAAACCTTTGTTAAATTATCTTGCTGTTAATCCATGTTTTATGGCTGTTGGGAGAGGTTTGCCTTCAGGGCTTTATGTCAGATAGACCTCAAGTTTTATGAAAAAGATAATGGTTTGAGTAAAAATGAAAATATTTCTTACAGAAAGGACTTTCTGTGAGGCAGCCCTGAAGGTTAACTAATCCCATGTGCTGTTTTATATGTTAGTGGAGCCAGTATAAATTAAACTTTAAGAAACATGTGGCAGCTTCTTCTGTGGTCGACTGTGGTAAATGAGCAGATGATATAGACTTTTATTGATCACAGGCCCCCGAATCACATCGTATCGAAATTTTATGGCAGACTTTGTAATATTGGCAAATACTGTATTTTTTCAAAAGAATCAATATCATATCATATCATGATGAAACTGGGCATATACACCCTTACTCTGTATCACGCTAAACTCTAAGCTCGCCCACTTTTTAGGGGTCCAATTTGATTTAAATCCCACTTGTAATTGTACACCACTTAAATAGCCTGTTTCACTGAGGAATTCATCACAGTACAGAAGATAAAGATGCTCTAACTTCTGTTTTATGGGGACTTTAACCCAAGGTGAGTGGTAGACAAGGTTAAAATACCTGTTAGGCAAAGAGCCTGTGTCTGGCCCTTGACCTTTTGGTCGAGTTATTTACCCACTGCACTTTCACAGTAAAACTGTACAAAACATCATAACTGGAATCAGGGTCAAGGGAAATTAAAGTCCAGCCACTATGACAAATGTAAAATAAATTTAAATAGCGAGGAAAACTCCATCAAAATACAAAGTAGACAGAGAGTAGTAGAGAATTAGGTGGTGCATAACGTAGTGCAAATGAGCTTTGCACAATTGTTTAACATTACGTTGCATGCACACAGAGAGATTAATCAAACATAAAGGGGCAAAGCAAAGCAAATACAATTGGCAGTGTTTCTAAGAGAAGGCTGGAGCACAGCTGGCCACTGACCTTCAGGTGTCGTTTGAGGGACAAGTCCATGATGCTACTTTTACAGCCATCCCCCGCTCCCCCTTCCCCTCTCTACCTCTGCCTGTAATAGCGCGGCTTATAGTCATTTTCAGCTATAGGACATTTTATGACAGCCATAGCTATGATTGTAGACCAGGCCAGTGGCAGCAGCAGAATGGCTGAATACATAGAACAAGGTGCAGGCTGACCCTGAACCAGCCCCCACACTACTGGCTCAGCCATGTAAGAGAGGACCGACGGCTGGCGGACAGGCAAGATTATAACAGGAGAAGTACGAGTGTGGGTTAATCTCAGGTGTTGTGAGGAGGTTTTAATATAGATGGTCAGCAGGGATGTGATAGGGGATAATTGCTTCTGGGGTTGTCACAGATGGTGCTGGTTGATCTGTTAACTATGGCCAGGCCACAGCTCTGTCAAGGACATTTTTACTGCTCTGATCTCCTGATCTCACCCTCACAATGTCAATCGGAAATAGTCCTGCAAAAGTATGACTTCATGTGAGACACCATATAAACGGGCATTCTCAAATGGCTGATAATCAAATCTCATGAAAAACATATTGTTCAACAACAGTTCTTACAGAACAGCCACACAATAATAGCCTGCACAATAATAAGATTGCTCCGACTCTAATACACTGATTATGACCCACAGTAATTTTATTCCCACAGTTTTTAAAGCTGTAACTTCCTATGCAGAGACTGAGGTCTGAAATGCCTGAGGGCTGAAATAAATTCAATCAAAACAGAAGGTGTAAATATAAAGAACTGTACTCCCTAAACTGAGTGCAATGGGAGATGTCACGCTAAAAGATATATTTCAGTGAAGTCCCTTTAACACTGCCTGTTCAAGGCAGGAACGTCACGCTGCTATTCTGCCTTGATATTTGGTATAAAAAGGTACTATCACAAAATGGGGGAACAGAGTTGTCCCGGCTGTAGGTACTGGCACAGTAGCAGATGTGCCAGTGCTGATTCAATGTCTGTGTAAAAGGGACAGCTGTCAGAATGTAACCAGTGTGACATTTTGACGAAGTGTTAAGTGTTATAGGATTTACAAGGCAGCTAGCAGCAGTTAGCAGCTGACTTGAAGAACAACAACCAAAAATGTCTGCAACTTGGGAAAACAACGAGGTCCGGGAGCTCTTCCTCCAACCGCTATATAACAAGGATGGTTAATGTTCGTCAATGCCATGTTATATCATTGTTATTGTTAATAAAGTGCTGCCTTACACATACGTTACATACCACACTGGAGGCAGATGCTGTTGTTCTTTATTCTTTATTCTTTATTTCAAGGACAGCCCCTTGAGATGTACTATCTCATTTTCGAGGGGGTCCTTACAAATAAAGACAAACAATACAAACATAATAAAAAGTAAATACTAAACGTAATAGAAAACATATAAGCACAAGGACACACACACTCACACACCCATGCACACTCCAACAATGCTCCCAAAGCTGGCAAGATGTTTGAAAATTTGTAAATAGTGTTGTGTTACATGTCATGCCTGTCATGCCTCTTTTGCCTCTAGTAAGGTGCTATCTGGGTAACTAAAATCCCACACTGGGGCGGCACGATGCCACCATCGTTTGATTCTTTGTAGAAAAGCAAAGCTGGTGTAATGGAGGGACTTCGTCGTGGCCCAACACAGGATCTCTGTGTAAAAAGGGCTTCAGGCTAATTGTAAGAGCAGAAAGCATGAAAACGCCTTTCCCAGGTAACACCCCCTCAAACTCCCGACTCCTGACCCTAACTCTATGTTAAAAACATATAAGAGAGCTCCTTTGCACTCCACAACTTTGGCACTGCAGTAATGCAATAAAAGTTACAGACATAATCCTACATGTTAAGGTGGTTTTTTTCTTTAGGCAGCTCATGAAAATCCCATACTCCAATATGCCGGTAAACATCAAATTAAATCACAGGACTTAAATGTAGTTCATCGACATGATCTATACTTTAATTATGACATGATTAGAGCTGCAGTGACAATCTGTATCTGATGTATAAACATTGTTGCTGTGTCAAAGTGGTTTTATTGTTACAGCTAAATCACAGCAATTATTCCTGATGCTATCACACTTACACACAGATAAACCAAAGGCAGAGAGCATGCACACACAGAAACAAAGACAGAAAGCAAGAGTGACAGCAGAGCAGCAGCAGAATGATAAAGGTCTGTGCTTGCCTCTCATCAGAGCTATTCCAAGCGGCCGCCCTGTCAGAACACGCCCCAGATGAGGTCTCTCAAGGCGGAGAGAGAGCTGTCATAACAGGACGCCTGGAGGGCCGTTCGATCAGACAGACAGCTCGCAGAGGTGTTAGACACACACACACACACACACACACACACACACACACACACACACACACACACACACACACACACACACACCACACACACACACACCTATTCTCTGTTAATGAAGGTTAATTTGAGCCTCTGACTAACAGAGAATCAGTAAAAAGGTCAGAGACATGAAAGCAGTCTGACGGTTTATATTTTGCTCAGTTATTTCTGTACTCTCATGTCTGCTGATTTTCCACTTTATATGAGTCTTATACAAAAGTCTTTTTTTCTGGACCATCTCATTACAGGGCTTTGGATAACAAAATTTGCTATAGTCCTGTGACATTATATCGAGTTTACTTTAATGAATATGATTCCCCACATATTAGGGACTGCTTGCAATTATGTATTTTTTTCTATATATACAAGTTTTTGTCATATAAACCTGACATATATTTACTCTTTTTTTTCTGTGATATTACAGGATACACTCTAGGATTATAATCTGTTGAGTCGCAGTCATATATTAACAAATCTGTGACAGAAAACGAATTAGTGGCTTAGGTCTTTTGTTTCCTTATTCTGTTGCATTAATTGGACATTAAAGTACTATACATGCACTCACACATTTCTACTTACAGTTATATTAAGGCAAGTGCTTTGCATAAATCAAATCAAATAATGCCTGCAAGATAATAACAAACAATTTAACATAATAAAGAATAGTAGACAATATCTCAATCACTGAATTTTGTTGCAGCTTTTCCTGATTTTATCACATACGATGCATTAAAATGAAGCACTGCAAAGCTATAACATGTCGCACGTGTTTTTGTTATTGCTTCAGTAAAGTATTGTGAGGCCTGAATAGGAAACTATTTTCAAATAAAATTTAAGACGTGAGAAAAAACTGTGATATATTTTGTGTAGCGGGTTGATTTCTATTTATTCTTTCTCACCCTGTAAATCATGTCATGACCCTAATTAAAAACTGTATTCTTTGCACATGTATCACTGGGCTAAATTGGTTTAGTTCAGCCAGAAATACATACCAAAAGACACCAGAGGTTAAATTGGGATTAATAAGGGCATCACACCTCCTCTCACTGTCATCCTGCCATCACACCATGACTCTCCTGAATGAATCAAAATAAATATAAAATAATTAGCAGACATAGTGGACATTCAGGAATAACTGAATGTTAAAATTGTAAAAGTCTTTTGAAGTCAAAATAATTAATTGATAGTCGACCTAGTGGAAAGCACATACCTGATTCACAAACCAGATTTTAGTACGTGCACTCACTGCGACTGAGTCAGAGCCTGGTCCTTTAAATGAGTTTGATGATCTGGTTCTTATTTCATTGCCTGCCTTCTTTTTCAAGTGTCTCATCAGCACAGTTACTCAGGTCCTGCTGCAGGAGGTCAGTTAGTAGCTGGGAGGTCATTCATCACCAATTTAAAAAAAAAAATCTAATTACATTTTCTTTTACCTTTTTGGCTCCAGTTTTACAAGTTAGTGCTTTATTTTGGGTGGGTTAAATTTTGTAATCTATTTGAGGCCGTGGCAGTGAATCAAGCACTAAATCACTCTCAGTAAAGAAGCATAAAGAGACAGACTGAAATGTACTGAGATGACTGCGTAATACTCTCACCACACAGTCACACGCCATCATTTGAGTTAAAGTTGGCTAAAGTCCCCAGGCCTTGCAGAATATAGTGATAGAGGGGATGCAAAAATATGCTTGATAGTTAACACTTCATTAGACCACAAAGTGTGTGCTGCTGTACATCTCTGTCTAAATACATTTATATTATGAGGATTTTCTCACTAGTGTGGTCCAAAAAAATGTTTGTTTGGCTCCTAAAGATTGTGCTCACAGTAAGTTGCCCTGTGTTAACACAGCATACTGTAGCCTGACCTGTTACAATCCATGACTCTGATGAGGTGATCCTTTGAGAAGTGAAGCAGTCTGTCTAACAGGAATAAACCTGACTCATGTTTGAGAGGATGTTGGCCCTTGTTCTCTGCATGTGCACATGAGGGCAGTGATAACGACTGGACATAGCACCTCTCACTCAGTCCCTCACTCTCAACAAATACAAGGTCAACCACTGGTTAAAAGGGTGACAAAAAGTCAAGAACTGCTCACGAAGAAGAAGAAGATGATGATGAAGAAGAAGAATACGGGGGAAATGGGATAGTATTACATTTTTTTGTTTGTCAGAATTAAAATTTATTAGCTGGAAAAGTTAATAATCACAATCAAAAGCTGAAGCTGTAGCTGATTTAATAAATTTAGTGCCTTTTTTGTGCCTTCCTGTTTACAACGACCACCATGTACCCTCTCCAGGCCTTCTCCGCCCCTACTGCACTGTAATGTTTTTCCGTTTGCATTTTACTTGAACTTTTGAACAATAAATACTTTTTTGCATTTGCATTTATTTTTTGCAGTCTGGTGAATTTTTATGCATCAGTTTTCCTTTTCCACATCAATCTATGCTGTAAAGTACATGAGTTTTGTCAAAATAAAAGTCCTACTTTTAACTGGGGGTAGGGGGACAAATGCACATACTCTAAATAGTGAGGGGTGTGTGTACCCTTGTGTCCCCCACCTATGCATACAGCAATTAAAATTAGGTCCCCCTCTTTGACTGGAGTAGGCAACCTGTGGCTCCATAGCCACATGTGCACGTGCACCTCTTTAGCTCCTTTCCAGTGGCTCCCTGTAGCTTTGACAAAAAAAAAAAAACCTATGGAAATAAATGACAGTTATTTATTTGACAGTTGTTCAGTTTAAGACTTTTTTATGATTGTTGTAGGCTAGGCCTCAAGAAAATTTTACACTCTCAAATTGTAAAAATGTGTGTGAAAAAAAGTTTTAACATTTCATTAACTTAACTGTGCGACATATGTCTACAGGTCCCGCCTCTTCTTCTAAAATTTAGTCTTTAGTTTCCCTTATCCGGCTAGCTTTGAATCACAAATCCAAAATAAGTAAAGGTCTCGGAGGAAAACAGAAAATGTGATAGTCCGTGGACAGATTTGTTTGCTTACACCACCAACAATGCAAAGTTAGAGTACGAAATAATTATAAACAGTAGCACAGCAGTGTTGCCACCTTGTGGTAAACATATCAATGAATGCTAATTTAGACCTATTAGTAATGCTGATATGCTAATTTAGACTGAACAGGTCGTGTTACCTTTGTTTTAAGACTCAAATATGTGTTGTGGTTATGATTTTTGGTCAAAAATGTTGATTGTAAAGGTTGCAGACTCCTTACCTTGACCAAGCTTTAAGTATCCAACTGTTTACATGTTCATACACCAATAATGATGATACAATATGACACTGACAGGAGCCGTCTGCATGATGAATGATTTTATTCTTGATACTTGAGTTTGATACTTGATACTTTTAACAGTTGACATTTTTTAATGCAGGAGTCTAATTCGTGTATTTTTTTTAATAAGGTTTGGTTGGTTTTGTTTTTAAGTAAATAATTGTTAATGCTTCTTTCAGCACTAGTGCATGCAGCGTCTTCTCTATCACACACTATGATGTAATGATTCTCTGTGTGAGTGCTCCCCCTGCTGTACACTGCCTGTCATTACAGTTACACGGCAGTTGCAGTACCGGACTCTGGCCGCTGGTCGGCAGGCGACGTCGACGAGTTGTCTGCAGTCAAAGATGGCGGTGCGGAAGAAAGACGGCGGCCCGAATGTAAAATATTTCGAAGCGTCTGATACCGTTTCTCAGTTTGATAATGTCCGCGTCTGGCTGGGAAAGAATTACAAAAAGGTACTGACCGCATGTTTTGTATCCATACACACTAAGCTTACATATTTCAGCCTGAAACGTGGGCAGCTACCTATTGGGCAGAGGCAGTGACAAAGAGAGGAGGGAGGGTGCTGCTGAACGTCCAGCTGTTTGATTCACTCGAGCCGGGATACAAAAGGATGCTGAGCCAACAGCTGCAACACATGCGGCCGCGAATGGCGGTGTCCCTAGATGTTATTGTCGCTAAACCGATGCAGAAGCAGCACACAATCAGTCCTGCGGGGACGATTTTTTGCAAAATGGGTGACTTTAGCCGGCCGGGCAGCCAGCTAGCTAGCTAGTTAGCTAATCGGCTAACGGTAATGCAGCTCAGATCCAGATGTTGGCTCTGTGGCGCGCCGCGCTGACTGAAGCCATGGGCCGTCTGGAATAATACTGAGCCGTGTGCTGCTGTGTAGACTCATTGATCCCCCAAATAAGCGCGTTATTTCTCTCAAAAACACGCTGCCAATGAGGATTTTATCACACCATATTCACTATGTAGCCTCATATCAGATATTAGAGAGCTGAATGATGAATTTACTCTGAATAATAAAGCACTCAGCAATGCTCCCTCCACTTTTTGTCATATGAGACCACACACAGCACTTAGGGACTGTTCCTTACTTATCAGAGGACAGGGGTGGCTGGGTGGTGACTTCTTTTTGTTGTTGTTTTTTGACCTTCCCTGAACCTGAGGCTACAAATATTTTTTTCTTTAGCCTCCCTGGGTGACCTGAGGAAAATGCTAACCCTCCCCCCACCATAAATAGTTTTTACATTATGAAAACTTTCCTCTGATGTTTGTGAGTTGAAAGTTAAAGACAAAATCCTAGACTTTAACAAAGCTGTGGTTTTTCGCTCATGTCGTGCATGCTGGTTAGTTTGTGCACACAGTTTAATTCTGGCAAATTTTTAATTGAGACATGTTGGATAATGTGACTGTGGTGAAATATAACTATGTGAAGCCTAGATCTAAATATGTTGGTTTTGTTTGTACTACATAATATGCTCAAGGACCATCTGAAATTAGAAAATCTAACTGTTTTTATAGTTTCTGGCTACAATAAATGGTTTAGTTTTGACGATTTTGAAGGCATGTCTTCTTTAAATATCTGTTGTAGAATATATACAAAATGCAGCAGTTTAAATTTGTATGCCCATTTCCTAATGCTGTAATAAAAAACATAAGTCTCTCCCCAGTGTTTAAAAAATTATTTGAAATGCCTCCCCCTTTTTTGCACCACCCCCTCCCCTCCCATAAACAACGAACAGTCCCTTATATCAGCACGCTGTGGTTTATGTTTATGTGTCTCTGACCGCCTCTGTGTTGTTGTCCCTTCAGTACATCCAGGCTGAGCCCCCCACCAACAAGTCCCTGTCCAGTCTGGTGGTCCAGCTGCTCCAGTTCCAGGAGGAGGTGTTCGGTCGACATGTCAGCAACCCTCCGCTCACCAAGCTGCCGGTACGTCTGCTTTATCTCTGTCATGCACACACATACACTTTAATTTATCCCACTGTGGCATTTAGAAACTGTTTTATTTTGTTCTTGCAGATGAAGTGTTTCCTGGACTTCAAGTCAGGAGGGGCTCTCTGCCACATCCTGGCTGCTGCCTACAAGTTCAAGAGTGACCAAGGATGGTAGGACTTTCTTTCTAGCTGACATACATGCTTGCTAAACTGTAAATAAACTCAAATAATATATAGTGTTATCTTAGTGCTCCCAGTTGTATTTTGGCTATGTTGCTGTTTCATGTGTAACTCCAGTCTAATTTCCTGGTAGGCGCAGGTTTGACTTCCAGAATCCGTCGAGGATGGACCGAAATGTGGAGATGTTCATGACGATTGAGAAGTCCTTAGTGCAGGTGAGTTTGCCTCGGAGCTTTCCTCTATGTATTCTTGCAACACACATTACCTGGACAGCCAAAATGCAGTTAGAAATGTTTTAAGCTTTAATTCTGTGAGGTATAATAGCAGTGTTTGTTTTTATTGTTGTATCAAAGAAAGCCTCCACAACATTCCCACAACATTCTATAATTACATTTTTTGTTTCTAACAGATCAACAGTGAGCTCCAGCAGGAGACAAATTTCTGTTGTTTGTTTTCTGCCGCAGGCACCAGAGCTAAATGAATGCAAAGAAAACACTGTTGGAGAGGTTGCACGTCTCCTATGATTATTACATCATATTTGTGAAGTGTCTGAGAATCAGGCTGCCTGAGCTTTAGATAGAAATAATGAAGGGCACACAGTCATGTGACTTGAACAGTAATCCTACTTAATCAGTCCTGCAGTTACACTATAAGATCATCCAGCTCTGCTCATCTGAAGCGCTCAGCAACACAGACACACAGACTTCTTGTTTTAACTGAGATTATACATTAAATATATAGATTTATACACATTTTTCTGCCTATTTGAATTTATGAGTTTTACTCATTCGCACTGCATTTCTTCATTTCAGAACAACTGCCTGAGCAGACCGGTCATCTACCTGAGCTCTGACATAGAGCCAAAACTGCTCGGGAAACTGAAAGACATCATCAAAAGACATCAGGTGTGTTTTTTGTTTTGTCTTGTTTAGTCTCAGTATTATATACAGAACACTGGCCTCCATGTGAGGCCATTAGTATGTTTAGAAAGGTATCTTTTGTTGTAAGCTTAA
This sequence comes from Chaetodon striatus, assembly GCA_029783705.1. Classification (NCBI taxonomy): domain Eukaryota; kingdom Metazoa; phylum Chordata; class Actinopteri; order Chaetodontiformes; family Chaetodontidae; genus Chaetodon; species Chaetodon striatus. The sequence continues at coordinate 21,925,868 of JAPZEB010000012.1, read as the reverse complement.
CTCATATTTCCTTGTGACTATCTGTTGCAGGGCTCAGTAACTGAGGACAAGGCCTCCAGCTCCCATGTTGTCGTTCCTATTCCCACCAGCTTGGAGGAAGGTGAGGCTTCACATGTTGTGTTTATGCACAGTTCATTATCGTGAATTCTGCTGCTTTGACTGGCTTTGTGCTGATATCCTTTTCTCTTTTCTGTCCAGAGGAGTGGGTACGTCCCGTAATGAAGAGAGATAAGCAAGTGCTGCTCCACTGGGGATATTTTCCTGACAGGTTGGTGCTGAGTTTACAGCGATATAAACACCAACACCAACATTTTACACTTAACTGTTAACTGTTTCCTCATCTTATTGTGGAATTATAACACAGTTTCCTCAGTGTAGATGGGATCTGCTAATCTTGTTTTCCATTGCCTGAACCAGACAACCTTAAAGGGATAGTGCAGATTGTTTGAAGTGTGGCTGTATTGGGTGCATATCTACAGACAGTATATTACATACAGTAAATGTCAGTCAGCACGGAGAAGCAGACTGTAGTCCAACATGGAAGCTAAGCAATCTAGTGCTGTAGAGGGGCCAGCAAGGAAACACATTTTACCTGCCCTAAAAAAGTCCCACCTAAACAAAATAAATATCAGTTTAAGTGTACTCTATATTTAGAATACTTTCACTGCATTACTTTAATGTCAGACAGCAGTTCCCAGTGGGAACATGAGTGTGTCTTATCGCTCTCTTTAAAATCAAATTTCATTGAGAATAACAGTGATTTAACATTGCTGAATACAGGAGCTGCTGGTCTACCACTGCCGCGATCAGTTATTTTGTCTGTGTTTTTGTGGGGCTTTGGCATTCAAAAGGGTTCGTTTGGATTCAATAAAGGTACCCAATAACACAGACTAATTAACTGAGCGAGGCAGTGGTAGACCAGCAGCCACCATGTTCAGCGAGTTAAAATTACTGTTTTTGTCAGTGGAGTCTGGTGGCTTTAACAAGAGCATAGATGGGGAACTGCATCTATCAACAGCTTCCTCCTCGACACAGGCTGTCTGACAGAAAGGTAAAGCAGTGAAAATGCTGTCATTAGAGCATTCACTTAAACTGATATTGATTTTTTTAGGTGGCTTAAGTACATTTAGTTGCTGACCCCTCCTCAGCAGTGCTGACATCTACTGTATGTAATACACTGACCATGGATAAGTACCTTATACAACCCCACTTCAAAAAATTCCAACTATCTCTTTAAGTTACACAACTGTGTACCTGAGATGTTTCTACAAGCCCAAACTTGTATTCTTTCTCCTGCCTTGACCTTTGACCCTAGTTATGACACCTGTATCCCAGCCAGTGAGATTGAGGCTGCTGTGGAGGATCCTCCCAGCCCAGAAAAGCCCAGAAAGGTAATTCATTTCTACAAGCTTATTCATTGTTATTTTCTTCCATGTTGTCTCTCTTTTTATTCCGTCACCCATTTCCATTTTTTTTAAACCTGTGTCCTTTATTCTTTCTTCAATTTAACATTTTCAACAAATCCCCTTTTACTATCTGCTTACATACCCCTTAGTTTAATTAAACATATTTCACACTGTTCAACTGCATCATGTCTGTACAGTACATTTGTTGTATCTGATTGTTCCTGCCCTTTATTGAGCCCAAGTAACACTTAGTATGAGTGACAAATTCAAATCACATATACTTTTATTTGAGTGCATGATGCATTGTCACATTAGATGCCTGTGCATTATTTTATGTGCATAATTTTTGGACATCTTTATGTTGGCTACAGTTTAAAATGGCAGTCTTGAGTCTTTAATGATGGAGGTTAATTTTATGTGTCTCAGCCTCTTTTTCATTACACACACCTGTTAGGGGACTGTGTACACAGAGACGATAGCTCCCTGGCTTGGCAGCAGCACTCTTCTCGTATTTTTCTCTGTGCAAAACATCCAAGAATGAAGTGCTGTGGCAAATTGGCACTTGGAGCAACAAAGCTTACTCTGGCACTTGGCTGAACCATAAATTCAAAGCAGTGTCAGAAGCTCTTATTGTGTATTCAGAGCATCACTCGCTCAAGGCGTTCAGTGCTCACTAGGACATGATAGTAGGGGCAGTGAAGCGTCCAAATGTTTGGAGTTGTATTCACACAAGAATCAGCACACTCGGTTAGTTTGCTATGGAGAACCCTCTTTCTGTTTACCCACAGTGGTTATGTTTCCCCAGACCACAACTTCAAAGTGATATAATTAAGATTAATTGCATTTGTCTTCACTTAGCAGCTGCTCTCATAGTGCACTCACATCCTGTATTTCAGTCTCTGTAGACCTGTTTTTACAAAAAAAAAAAGAAACTTCATTGAAGATTAACAGATTTATTTTCTTTATACGTCAGATGTTTTTGCGCAACAGTAGATTCTCAGCCACAAAACCAGCATATGATCCAGAAAACACCCCCACTAATGTTCTTAGCGATATTATCTCTGCTGTGGGTCCACTTAAAGAATTTTTAATTTCATGTCTAGACATTCCTAAATTGTGGCATGTTGAAATTGATGGTTGGTGATTTCTATAAGATGCAGCTAAAAAAATGCCTGGTTAAACTGTGGAATAAGTTGGTGACATTTCACTCAGGCAGCTGGCATGCTCACTGAAAACATTTCAGTCTTGGTTATACATTGTATGACCTCTGATCACAGGTTCATGCCAAGTGGATTTTAGACCTGGACCAGTATAATGAGTGGATGAATGAGGAGGACTATGAAGTGGGAGAGGGCTGCCCCAAAAGGAAGAGGATCTCAGCCAAGACCCTGACAGATGAGGTGACCACGCCTGACGAGCGGAGGGACAAGAAGCCTGGCAGTGCCAAGAAGAGGAAGAGGTCGCCATCGCCCTCCCCCACCCCTCCACCTCAGGAGAGCAAGAAGAAGAATACCAAAAAAGGGTCAGTGACCAGATGTTTTGATGCAGTGATGTCACACTCATCTGCATTTAAAGAATTACATAATGTAGAACCAGCTGTATCATTATTGTAACATTATTGTATTGCTGTAACATTATGCAGTATCATCGAATAATGTTCATTTTGTGTGTGTGGATAGGCCAACAACTCCGTACACCAAGTCTAAACGGGGCCAAAGGGAGGAGGAACAGGAGGATCTCAGCAAAGATTTGGACGAAGCGTCACCTGTTCCAGCATCTGAAGAGGGAAACCCACCGAAAACAAGTACACATTTCTTTAAAATATACACAGAATAACTGTACATGACCTTTTAAGTTAAACTCATTTGTCACTGTCAAGACTTAAAATTAGTTGTCTGTTACTGGCTGATATCATACTTCCTTTTTACAGATAACACCAAGAAGGACTCTGATTCAACTCCAGTCAAGGGAGGAACAGATATGGGTGAGCAGAAAGCTTTCACTTGTCTCCTCCAACATGACCACCAGTCACTACTTTGACAAGACAATGGCCCCATTTTGTTTATTTTGTGTATTCAATGTTTGATTTAAATCTTTTTGAAATCGGAATCTCTTTTTGAAGAGCAACCCGTGTACAAAAATAACACATTCAGCGTAAGCATAGACAGATGCACATTATACATACATATATACTTAAGAAAAGCAGTTACAAGTGTTAAAATGTTGAGGGGGGATAAGAAAATAACTAAGCCATGTTTTCAAAGTTCAGTGTAAACAAGAGGCACGGCTAATGTTAAGATGTCTTGCAGCCTGACATTGTAAGTTCTGTATTAAAATACAACCAGAGAGCAGAGGTAACTGGGCAGATTTTGCAGTAACGCCTTGTAAATAAACAACATGCAATGCTCCTCCCTTTTGTTTGTGAAGGAGAACCATCCCACCTTTTCATATAAGATGCAATGGTGAGTGACAATCATGATGAAACAAAGCTTTAAGGTGAAGGGAAAATCATACATATAGACAATATCACCACAATCAAGCACAGATGGAATCGTAGGTTGCACGATGGTCTTTTGACTAGCAGGAGAGAAACATGATCTGTGCTGATGCATGTAAACAATGGGAAATCAAGAGTAATCCACTCTGGCTTGTTAATAATGTCAGGTATGGGTCATTAATTTATTACTTTATCATGGACCTGTTTTTTTCCATATAAATGCACTTTTGTTTTTCACGTGACTATCGTCTCTTCCAGCATGGAGGAAAAGTATTAATTCCAAACTGTGAATAAATTCTCTATTCATTTGGTTGTTAATCTGTTGACACTTAATTTTGTATTCAGTGTATTCTCTCGCTGAAAACTAATTTTCTGGCAGTGTTATCTGCTCTTCCATTTTATATTTACTTATTATCCTTTTGTGATTCGAACAGATGAGCAAGAGGATGAGTCCATGGAAACAACAGGCAAGGTAAGGCGGTTTGTAAAAATGCAAGAAAACATGGGGACAGTGAGGACAGTTAACCTGCATATCATCATGAGTGTGTGTACCTGTGTTTAAACAGGAGGAGGAGGAAGGCTCTCCGAGTGTGAAGGGTGAACCAGTGAAAGGCTCTGACCTTCACGAGGACAATGTGACTGAGCAGACTCATCACATTATCATACCGAGCTACGCTGCCTGGTTTGACTACAACAGGTAAGAAAAAAAATGTTTTTAAGTAATTTGATTTCACAGATGTCAGTGGTGTATTTATAAAATTCAGACACGTGAAAAGAAAGAAAAAACTGAGACCCAGCAGGTGAAATCTAGAGCTGCACCAATTAATCAATTTGAGTAATTTTGTAAGAGAAAAATTCAGAATTCCACCTCCATAAATGTGAATAATTTTCATTTATTTATTCTGACAGTAAACACAATGTCTGTGTGTTCTAGAGAAAAAAGGCATTTGAGGACATCATCTTGGGCTTTGTGAACACTGATTATTGACCATTTTCTACCATTTTATAGACTGAACAACATCGATGAGTCAGGAAAATAATTGACAGAGTGTTCGACAGTGAAAATAATCATTAGTCGCAGCCCTAGTAAAACCAGCTGGTGTCAATTTTGTTTGAGAGGAAAATCAGTATAGTCTCATCATTAGAGAGCATGTGACATGAGACGTGACTCAAAAAGCCCAAAGTGAGTCATTCAAATGTATTTTAGGTTTGAGTCCTCACAAAGTTGTAATTGTTTTCTCCCCCCAGTGTTCATGCCATCGAGCGCAGAGCCCTGCCTGAGTTTTTTAATGGGAAAAACAAATCCAAAACACCAGAGATGTAAGTATTTGATCTGCACACAGAACAATATTAGGTTTTTTAATACACTGAGAGACATTTAAAAAGTAAATACATCTGGTACAAGTTTTCTATGCATCTCTTTCCTTCAGTTACCTGGCGTACAGGAACTTCATGATCGACACCTACCGACTCAACCCTCAGGAGTACCTGACGTCCACCGCCTGCCGCAGGAATCTGGCAGGAGACGTGTGTGCAATCATGAGGTAGGTGGAGAGTACATTTAATATTTTCTATTCAATCCAAAGTGTTAATTTTCTTTGTCCATGAGGGGTGAAAGAAAATATTGATACACTTGAGTATCACAGTATTTTGTTTTATGGCACTGTATCGATTATCAAAAAATATATATATTAATAGTTTACATGCATAGTATCACAATAAATCGTAACCCCTGTACTGTAAAACGTATCATATCGCCAGAGTCTTGGCAATACACAGCAATTATCATCTCCGCAGTCACTTGATTCAGTCAAGCTGCTGTCAGTGTGGTTTACACTGTGCTTCCTCTTCTCCTGCTGCAGAGTCCACGCCTTCCTGGAGCAGTGGGGCCTGATCAACTACCAGGTGGACTCCGAGAGCAGACCCACACCCATGGGTCCCCCACCGACCTCTCACTTCCACGTCCTAGCAGACACTCCCTCCAGTCTGGTGCCCCTGCAGCCCAAGACGGCCCAGGTGCACATATGCTCACACACACACATAGACTCACAGACACATGCACACACATTCTGGATTATTTTCAATATGTCCCCCCTGTCATTGTGTATCTTAGACCCCTGCTACCCAGCAGATGATGTCCTTCCCAGATAAAGTGAAGGAGAAACCAGCAGATCTGCAAAACTTTGGGCTGCGGACTGACATGTACAGCAAGAAGACTGGCTCTGCCAAGGTACAAGCCAAAGAGGATACATGACAGAATGATGCTTTTGCTGTGACATAACATACTAACAATATGGTGGTGATATTTGTGCACAGAGCAAGAGTACAGCAAGCTCTATGAGGGAGTGGACAGAACAAGAAACACTACTACTACTTGAGGTACAAATTATCTTTCATATGTAATTGTGTGATGATGCAGAGCATTCCTTTTGTAAACATGAAAATAAGAAAGTAGACATGTAGATATAAATGTTGCCCTCACTTCCCTCAGGGGTTGGAGATGTACAAGGATGACTGGAACAAGGTTTCAGAACATGTGGGCAGCCGTACGCAGGACGAGTGCATCCTGCACTTCCTGCGGCTGCCCATTGAAGACCCTTACTTGGAGGACCACTCCTCATCTTTGGGACCACTGGCCTACCAGCCTGTACCTTTCAGCCAGGCAGGAAACCCTGTCATGAGCACTGTGGCCTTCCTTGCCTCTGTCGTCGACCCACGGGTGGCCTCAGCTGCAGCCAAATCTGCTCTGGGTGAGAAGGAATTTTTTTCACTTGAAACTGGAAATGTTGATTTTAAATTTGAATTTAAATCTCCCTGGTCATTATTAATTACGCATCAGTCATCCCTAAATCTAGATTTTGCTTTACACCAATAACCTCGATCTTTGTCTCTTCCTCTCAGAGGAGTTTTCTCGTATGAAGGAGGAGGTTCCTGCAGCACTTGTCGAGGCTCATGTACGGCGGGTGGAGGAGGCAGCGAGGGTCAGTGGCCGACAGGACCCGCTGTATGGCCTGGAGGGTAGCGGCATCGCAGGCACTGGCCTGGAGGAGGGAGACAGACCTGGTAGGATGGACACACACATACAGCGTGCATAATTACAAGACAAAAAAAAACTTCTCACTTTGAACAGAAGAAGATAAAGTGACTTGTCTTCTCTCCAGATGAAAGCAGTGATGAAAGTAAGAGTGACAGCCAATCAGGCGAAGAGAAGAGGGAAGCCAAGGTATGATGCACGTTAGTCGTAATATAATGTCTCTGATTTGTGTGTGATTTGCTGCAAAGCTCATTGTGCTGCGTTTGCGTTCTCGTACAGGACAACAAAGATGGAGCAACTGAGGAAGAGGAGAAGCAGGCAGAGAATGGGAAGAAGGAAGAAGAAAGAGGAAGAGACCAAGAAGGAGAGAGGGATGCAGACAAAACAGAGTCTGAGATGGGTACGAAAATGCATCTTAGTCAGATACAGGAAATACAGTGTTGTTGCTACAGGTGAAAAAATTAACCTTTTCTTTTCTGGTAGGCGATGGAGAGAAGGAGAAGGATGGAAAAGAGGGAACAGAGGAAGGACAAAGAGAAGCAGAGAGTGAAGGAGAGAGGAAGGCGAAGGTGGAGCGGGATGTGGGAGAGGGAAATCTGGCTACTGCTGCTGCATCTGCACTCGCTGCTGCTGCTGTCAAAGCCAAGGTAAAGTTAATTATCACCAGGTCTCGACTTGCTGCACCCTTCATCACCTTTTTTTTTTTTTTAACATTTTCTCTAATCTAAGTTTCTCCTTCACTTCCTGTGTAGCACCTGGCCGCAGTGGAAGAGAGGAAGATCAAATCTCTTGTTGCTCTGCTGGTGGAGACCCAAATGAAGAAGCTGGAAATTAAGCTGCGACACTTTGAAGAACTGGAAACCATCATGGACAGAGAGAGGGAGGCTGTGAGTGAAGGATTGTGGGATATGCAGTATAGTACGACAGTTGTCAAAATAACAACAGAACAAAACCTCTAACTTTTTTGTGTGTGTGTGTAGTTGGAGTACCAGCGTCAGCAGCTGCTGGCTGACCGTCAGTCCTTCCACATGGAGCAGTTGAAATACGCCGAGATGAGGGCCCGCCAGCAGCACTTCCAGCAGATTCAGCACCAGCAGCACAGCCAGGCCGGGGGCCCTCATGCCAACCAGGCCGCCTCAGCCCCGCCGCCCCAGGGCCCGACCGCAAGTCAGCAAGCTCCCAGCACACCAGCGCCACAGCCGGCCCCCAGCCCCGCGCCCCCTGCCACAGCTTCTGCCCCGGCCCCTGAGTCCCAACCTTCTCAGGGTGCTCACACCTCGCCGCCCTGCCCCCCAGGCGCCACCCCAGCAGCCCACTCCAGCTCCAGCTCCAGCACTACTCCTGTACTCCACGGTGAGCTCAAAGCTAAAGCTTTAATAGACTTCAAGAGACTTTAGACAAGTAAATAAGCAAATAGACAGTGTGCTTCTTACTGCAGGTACGTTATTATCAGGCTTCACAACTAAACAATGATTTTTTTTTGACAGCAAAAGTCAATAGCCTAACAAATAGCAAACTCACATGTGCATTCCAACATTTCGTTGATAGTTGTGAAATGTACACAGTGCTACACTTTTTTGTACAATTACATACCAAGAAAAAAGATAAGTGAGTGACAAATATCCTGGTTTATGTTGCTAAAAAGCAGAAATTAGTTTCAGTGCAGGACAAAAGTTATTATAATTAACTAACACAAATAAAAACCAAAACGAGCTTTGGAAAAACATTTTAGTTAACTGAAATAAAAATAAAAAACTAGCCTTTAGGGAAAAAAATAATTAAAGTGATATTGTATTCTTACAAAACTTACTAAAATAAAATGAAAATATACAGGAAATGTCTTTAGTTGTGGTCAATTTGTCAACACAATGAGCATGAAGAGACATTGGTGCATATGTCTGTTTAGACTGTGAGTTTTGTGATACCTATTCTAAACTTCTGAAATCTTGCCCTTGACAGATACACCCCATGTCATAGAAAAAAACTAAAGCTAATACTGACACTAATG
>JAPZEB010000012.1:21884073-21896862 GCA_029783705.1 Chaetodon striatus | reverse complement strand
TGTGTGTTTGTGTGTGTGTGTGTGTGTGTGTGTGTGTGTGTGTGTGTGTGTGTGTGTGTGATGTTCTGCAGGTGACGGTGGAGGCGGTGGAGGTGGAGGTAGTGTGATCACTGATGCTGAGATCAAGGCTCTCTCTGAGACGCTCTACATTCTGGACTCAAACAAGGCATCACCCTCAGAGTTAATCATCGACCCTCAGGCTCTGGTGCCCGACTCTCAGACCAGCTCCAAGGACGATCTCTCCTATAGACCGTGAGAAGTTGATCTTCTTGGCACATTGTCTCCTCTTCCTCTTGATCTTGATGTATTTAGCCCTCTCTCTGTGTCATCTTCTTCTTCTGTGCTTCCAGCCTGTTCCGATACCTGGATGAGGGCGCTCTGTTCTCCAGACCCACCTACGCTGCTCTGCTGGCTGTGCTGGACAACTACAACAGGATGACTGGACAGACAGAGGACTTCAGCCCTCAGCAGCTGGCTGAGCAGGAAGCCTTCATCAAGGAGACCATGTCCAACACTGAGCTGGGCAGAGAGCTGTTTGCTTTCCTCCTCACCAAAGGTAACTAGCTCCTCCATGTGTTACAGTACACAGCACATACACAGTGGTACATCCTGACACTGCTTCAGCACTACAGAGGTCTGGTAATGATCTAGTGCAGGGGAGTTCAAAGTCAGACACTGTGGGGCCTCCATCACCCCTCTCTACTCTGCTGACAAAATATATGTTCGTGCAACATGAAAAAAGTTAGTAATGGATTTTGTCACTGTTAAATCTTTGTCATATTTCTACTTAGGGGATAATCATGCAGTCAGTGACGCAGCTGTGGGCTACAACCTGAGTCCAGTTTTTTAGCCTATATTTGTTTACATTATGTCAAATTGGCACCATTAACAATATGTCGAATTAGCTATAAGTAGTTCCTGTTTTCAGTGTGCCCGTGGATGTACAGACAGATATCACTGGATTATTTTAATGGCGAATAAAGTTCCTGTAGTTATAAGGAGTTTTTTTCCCTATGAATTCCAAGTGGATTTATTGACATTTAGCGATGGATGTAAGAGATAAATACATCCTGTGAAAGTGTAAGTCACAGTGAATATAAAAATATGTGTGACAGGGCTCAGTGTTCAGATTCAGTTGAGTTATGGCTCCAAGGGGGAGTGCAGTTTTTTAAGCAATTGCAGCAATCAGGCGCTGAGAGTTTCAGGGCCCTGACACACTCAGCCGGAGATCAGCTTTTGGTCAACATTGGGCCATCTGTGAGAAGAAGAAGATATACTTTATTAATCCCTGAGGGGAAATTTAAAATTTTCACTCTGTTGTAATGTACACACAGGATTGAAATACATACACGCATAAACAGGACCTATACATGTATTTAATGAAGAGATGTCAGAGCGAGGGGCCTCCCACGTACGAGTGCTCAGAGCAGTTGGGGGTTCGGTGCCTTGCTCAGCGGAAAAGCAAAGACATGAGGGAGTGAGAGTAAAACAAACTTGTTAGGATAAGATTTTTTTTTTGTTTTTGCCGTTGAGCTCTTCAGCAGTAACAGGTTGTAACTGTTTGAGTTACTGTTCACCACCGCACAGTAAATATCCTTTGTTCTGAGTTCTGTCGTTCATGTGCTAACTGGCTAACTAGCGTCTTAAATCTGTCCTGACAGCCCTTTTAAATGATGAATACTACCACTGGCTGCTGGTATGGAGAATATTTCCTCTGATGCAGACACAGAACGTACGTGTTATTTGGCCGTTGGCTGCAGTCTTTGTAGTTTGTTCAGGTGCAACTTTTTAGTTGAGACACAGGCGATGTGAGGTGATGCAACAGTCAGCCTTCATTACCAATGGTCTTTGATGTCAGTTAGTGAGCCTGGGCCTTAAAGTACCTTAATTCCCTCTTCCTCAAGTTGTATCTTTGCCTCAGGTCTCTCCCTCTGCTTGCCTCACAGTTTCAGCTCTAATGTTTAAAGTGCGTGTTATTCTGTATTTCCAGGCGTGTATGCATCAGAGGAGGAGTTTATTTATGACCTGAAGATGATGTGGTTTGGTCTGTACTCCCGCAACAACAACAAGATGGACTCCAGCGGCTTTGAACACATCTTTGCAGGTTTGGATGGTGGAGATTTCTTTCAAAAAACAACAATGTTTTGCAAATATATTTTCTTAATAACTATTGAGAAACACATTCTGTGACAGGAGAGGTCAAGGGAGGAAAGGTGTCTGGTTTCCACAACTGGATCCAGTTTTATCTTCTGGAGAAAACAGGCCAGCTGAACTACTACAGCCACAGCTTCAACGGGCCTGTAAGCATCCACAACACAGACCTCAGTTTGTTGATTTAAACTGTGACATGTGCAGCACTCCCTTCATTTTCTCTCTTTCACCTGCCCTCAGTGGACTACCTACCCTGACGTCATGGGCATGCAGTTCATGTGGGACGGCTACTACAAGCAGGTCGGCTCTGCAGTCATTGGCTGCAGCCCCGAATTTGACTTTGCCTTATACAGCCTCTGCTACATCGCTCGTCCAGGAAAACAGTGAGTATACATACACGCCCTGTGAGGCTTTCCTGCGTGTGAATCTTTTTCATATTTTATTTATTGTTTCTCATCCACAGGTGTCGTCTGAGCCTGGGAGGGCAGGAGCTCATTATCCAAACCTACACCTGGGATAAGACTACCTATGGTGACGGGAAGAAGTACATTGGCTCTGCCTTTCCTGCAACCCCCAGGAACTGAGATGCCATCTGCTAAACAATAAGCACCTGATCGAGGAGGCTGCTTGTGTTTCAGTTCACTCACACTTTGAATAATATTTCCAGCAGAAGCACTTTTCTCAGTGAGAGGTATTCAGAAATGTAATTAAACTTCCCCTCCACTCAAAACTGTGTTTCTCTTGTGTTTCTGTCCCCTAAAATATCTGACCATGACTATACTGACTTGTATCTGTGCAAAGTTTGTCACTAGAGAAGTGTTTTCACATTCCTCTACTAAAGGAGGCGATGTTTGTGCACTTACCTAAAATCTGAGATTCAAACAAACACTGGGCAGACTAGATTAATGACGTCACTAATACAAAAGCCAGTCGCTGTCTAATACCAGAAACACATATCATCGAGGGACCAGACATCAACACAACACCGGCAAAGACACCTGAGTGTGCAGTTTTTCTATGTTAACCGGACCCTGGAGCTTCCTTCCACTATCTACCGAAAAAACGCCATCACAGCAGTTATAATGGGATGTTTCACAAACACAAACACTGTGTCAGGGACTGCCAGTTAGCCTACAAGCTAACAAACAACATGAACAAAAGATGCTGGCTACACTTATTCTGATATGTCTGCTGGTCGCCGATTTCAGTGCACAACAGACTCCTCATTTGAGTCTGCGTGCGGCTGAGACTCAAACATGTATAGCTAAATCTCTCTGTTAACTTCTCAGACATAAGCCATCTTGATGTGCACTGGTCAACTTAGCACAAGCAGCGTACAAAGCGAAACTTATTGCAAGCAAATTTATCAATGATTGATAAAGAGAAGATCTGCTCCGAGCCCCTTTTCAGAGTTTATATTGACTATTTTGTGGAAAAAAACATGTTTAACAAAGTGTTTATATTCTTTAAAACATGTCCTGAGAGGGACTTTAATATCTTCTGTTTAAAAGTTTAACTAGATGTGGTGACATGAATGTATCGTAACGGCTTATTTTCATCCCCAAAGTGTTTCTGTAAAGCAGGAATAAAATGAAAGAAGTTGCTTCGTTGCAGGAGTAGCCCACTCTGACACCCACTTGCATAAATAAAACAGTAAACCAGACAGTCGATTAATCTGCAGTGTAACCTCTCGTGAACGGTCTTACAGACCAAGAGAATGTGGTGTTCTCCCAGGGGCACGATCAAACTGTGCCTAATGGGGCAAAAAATGGGCGTTTACACACCCTGAGCGGGCACAATACTGACACCAACCCTTGAGCAGTAAGAGCATGTGTGCATCTGACACAATTGCTTATTGTCTTATAAAACAGCAAAACAAAAAAAAAAGCTAAATGCAGCCTTTTGCAGTATGAACTATAGAAACAAAAAGACATTAACAGATCCTGTTCTGCTTGACCTGCTTCAAACAGTAGCCACCAGCTAAACCTGTTCTTATCAGCTGCCCATAAAGCTGTGTGTGCAGCTCCCCAGTGTGGGGTTAAGTGTGTGTGCCTGTGTGAATGGGTGCATCCTTGTGTGTGCGTGTGTGTGTGTGTGTGTGTGTGTGTGTGTCCAGCTGGGATGGGGGTTGATTTTACTCTTTCACTCATCTAGGGTGACTAACAGGATAAATTCTGGTCTGCCGACAGAACAGGGGGACACACTTGCAGCCCTGTTTGAAGAAAGTATTACAGGAGATGGATCTGCCACTGATCCCATTGTCCACCAGTCTGTGTGCATTCATGCAAAACAAGAGCACAAGACCAGTCAGCTCGCAGGAAAACTGCGGCCTTCGGCGATTCATCTGATTTGGGCCTCACATGCAGTCAGAGTGTTGCAGCAACAATAAAGTTCGCCCAGGGAAGAATTTCTCTCGCCATTTTCTCAGAGCATATTACATTTTCTGAGCTGCTGAGTCTAGAAATTAGAAGAGTAAATCTTCCCTCTTTTCACAGTGCCTTCTTTTTAAAGCCCCTGTGGAATCAAATTAAACCACAGTGGGGCAAATAAAAGAAAAAAAAGATTCAATTGTTTCTTTTGTCACTCACACAACTTCATAATCGAATTATAGCTGGCCACCCGCCAGCGTGTCCTCGCATCTCCCCCAAATGGGCTCCTCCTGGCAGATCTCGTGAGCCACCTGACTTTTGTTTTGTAATTATATTATCCCGCTCTCCCTTTAGCGTGTTGTGGCTAATGGCTGCGCGGGCTAGCCCAGCTGCACATGCAGAAACAAAGCTGCTTATGGGGCCAGACAATGGACCCGTGGAAAAGGGACGCCTGAAGGCGGTCAGCCAATGAGCACGCACAACAGGGGGCCAACAGAGGGTTTAGGGAAGGGTTAAGGGGGTTTAGGGGTTCAGGCAGAGGGGGGTGTCTATTTTACCCAGTGGTGGGGTCCATCAATGAGATGGTTAGTAGGAGGACACATGGTCAACATCACCCCTGTCTCCCCAGGGTCGGTGCTGGGCTGGAGGGAGGTTCAAGTTTTGGCTTAGATGCCGGCCATTTCTAAAGTTGATGGGGGACCATGAAATACAGAGCAACGTTCATTCTCTGGAGTTTTTTGTGTGCTCTCTGAACAATTTGATGACCGTATTGTCATTTGAAGTGGATACAGACCAATGCAGAGTGAGAGATACAATCTTGATCCAGTGGTCGGACCTTGTTATAGTATCTCTGCAGTAATAGTAGATCCAAGGCTGCTGATATTGTAGAAGGAAAAAGGATTTTTATTGCTGCACATGTGAATCATCCACAGCCCTAAACATGAAGTATACACCCACACACACTAACGTGCACACGCTCCTCATGCTGTGGGGTTGGTATCTCTCAGAGGACTTCCAGTATGACAGATGGACAAAGCCCACTTTCCCCCACTGTCACAAACAGACACACTGGGGATTCATGGGAAGGTCATGTTTGTGTGTGTACTGGAGTGAAGTTTTATCTGTCCTTCATATTTTTATTATAATTAACTCAATTCCCATCTCGTGAACATACCTAGAAAAGGTGAGGCAGTGTCCTCCGAGCAATGCGAACATGCTGAGTGAGCTGAGCAGCCAGTGGAGAATAGATGAGCATCTGAGCCACAGACTGTTAAAATAAGAGGTGTGTTTAAGAGAAGGCCATCTGCAGCAGGACTTCATCATGTGCGGTCAGCACTGAGGGACCTGGGGACATTATGGCATACATACTGTACCACACTTGAGCACCACTTGTGGAACATGAAGACTGGGGGATACACATTAAGTGGGTCAAACTGAAAAAGAAAAAGGAAAAAGAGCAGTTTTATATTGACAGGTGTATTTAGCAAATTGGGATACAACTCATACCCCTAAAACAATATTAAATACACATTCTACTTATTTCAGTATCATAAACAGTGTGATGAGGGTATGCAATGGGGACACAAGGCCTCAGATATCATATTCCCCTGCTGGTCCCACTCTGGGGATGCAGGAGGCCCGGCTTTGCTATTCCCATTCCAGGCTGCAGGTGTGGAATAGGAAAAGCAGAGACCCACTGGGAGGAGCAGTGGTGAAGATGGTCGGCCTGGGAATGAACGGGGAATGAGAAGCGCATAGTTTGAGTGTGCAGATCACCTTGTAACCAACCTTAAGCCTCTCTGTTAGAGCATGTGGTGCTCTGTTTCTAAATCGTGTAAATTCTCTTGTTGTCCACGTCTTTGCCGCAGAACATTAGTGTGGTTCAGGGACAGCATATGACCAAAATTTAAATTTATCCTGACACTTGAATTTGTGTGTGTATATGCCTGATCTTCAATTTTAATAACATTTTTTATTTTACCTATAAAGGCCCACACACACCAAACCCACATCAAAGAACAAGCTCATAGGATAGCCTACGAATTTTTGCCCCATGCACGAATGATGTCATGTCCTTAACGTACAGTTGTGTAATTAATTAAAATTACAAAGGTTAGGTTTAGGCACGAAAAGGTTCAACTCAAAGTTCACTCAAAGTAAACACGGATCAGAACATGCTTCTCCATAGCAAAGTCTCGGGTGAAAGTCTGTTTTTTTGTGACCCATCTACCCCCCCAACCTGCCTCTTTAAAAGTGCTTGGGACTGCTTCCTTGCTTACTGCCGTCAAAGCATCGGCCACATGACCACAGCCTTTCAAAATACATGGGACATGTACGAATTTGGATGCTATGCTATTCGTAGGGAAAACATAAAAAAATTGCTTGACTAGTGGTGGCAAAGGCTGACTATTGCGACAAACAGTTGCACCTGAACACACCACAAAGACTACAGCCAACTACCTCGTACTTTCTGTGCCTGCATAAGAAGAAATATCCCTTCATACCAGCAGCTGGCTGTAGACTGTAGTCATGATTCAAAGAGTGAAACCGCAAGACCGATAGAACAGATTCAAGACACTAGTTAGCCTGTTAGCACATTAACAACACGACTCGATTTTGAAAGACACGACATTTACTGTGCACTAGGGAACAATAACACAAACATTTACAAACCATTTCTGCTAAAGAGTTCAATGGCTAAATCTTACCTATTCTAACATCTTGACGTAACTCATTTATTTACTTTCCTCAGTTCCATTTCTCTTCTCGTGCGTTGAGCTGAACTACCAGTCAGAGTGACTTCACTCACCGACGGGTTCCCCTGGCTCTGACACCAATTCAACATGCTGAAATGGTCGAAAAACTACCGCCAAGGGCCGACGAGTGCCACCATTGCAGGACACTCAGCAACTTATGTGTTGCAGTTGATGATTTGATCAACAAGAGCTTTAAAGTTTTTATGATCAAGTTATCTGAGAGGCCCTTTAAGTCCTAACGAGTCAACTCTTGGTGATTCCTATATGTTAAATATAAAGATGATTTTACCACCTTCATAAATATTTCTAAATATTCACAACAAACTTGCAGGATACAAAGAAAGAACATCAAAAAAATGTATACTATTCATCATTACATCCAAGCTACGACCAAGCTATTGACCTGTTGAAAATACTGGTGCTGTAATATAACAAAGTACTCTTACCTAAGAAGTACAATAAGGTACTATTTTGACTCACTTGTACTATTTTTCAGAGACACATATGGTAATTCTCACTCCACTATATTTAGCAGCTATGGCTTAAAAGATTACAGAATTCTAAAAGTTCTCTGGGGAACCAAAAACTGCCCATGACCCCAAGCTCTATCTTGCTTTCTCTGTTTGTTGGTCGGCCAACAAACATTTCCCTAACCTTTGGTGGTCACAGTTTTTACCCTATAATCCCCTGAAATTTGGTATGAAGTTAACTGTGTGTGAAGGTGTTTGTGTTCATTACACTTTGTTAAAGGGGGGCGTGGCAATGGGAGGGGGCCAGAGCAAAAAGGCACATAATTTCCAAATGGATTCACACACTTGTCCGAAATTTTGTAGAAATATTGGTCATGATGCAAAGAACAGCTGATAGTGTTCATGTGAACACTCAACCAGGGGTGACGTGTCAATGCATGCACGTACATAGTCATTGATATTGCAGATTCCCTCTTGTTCTTCTATGACATCACTCCAAAGAGCCATTTGTTGTTCTGGTTAGCACCTTTGTTCCTCTGTGAGTTATGGTTCCTGTGCAGATTCAGGTTTTAACGAGAAGATACTCACACATCCAGCTATCTCTGCTGCAGGTGCACTGGAAATTATCACTTGATCCTGAAGTAAAGAGGGTCCCACACACTGCTTTTGCACGGCATCACAATGTATTAGTCAGAGGCTACTTTCCTATCCTGTATATGGACTATCAAACTGACATGGTTGGGAGCCAACATATTTGCAATACAAGGGCAAACATTTTGTCATGCAGTGTTCCTCTTGTTAGCAGTAAAATAGCAAGAAGCAAATTTTTCTATTCTGGGATTTCCCTATGGAACAACCTGCCCATGCATTTTAAGCAAAGCCAAACAATGATGGTTGGAGTTGTGTGGAGGGTTGATGGCTCACCTCTGAGGGAGTTCATTTGAACCATGGGTGTGGAGCTGTAAGGGGGATGAGTAGGTTTATGATGTAATTTTTTTTGTTTGCAGTTATGTGTATGTTCTTATGCATGGTTTGGATGTCTCCACCAAGGATCCCTTTGGAAAGAAGTGTTTTTAGTAATACTTTTAAGTGCTATCCTCTGATATTGTTTGTCATGATACTCCTGCGAGTCATTGTGCTTTTAAAATTCAAAATCTAAATCAAACCTGTGTTTTTGTCCTTCTGGACTTCTGTCAAGAGTATTATAGTATTATAGACTCTCTTCAAGGCTAGTGACTGAAAATCCTATTCTCTCTGATTTGAGGTATAGTGAAAAAATGTAGGCAAAAACAAATGTAATTTTCAAGATAGAAAGGTCAACTTGGGCTCAAATTGAAGCTTATCAACTTGGGAAGTTTTCTATAAGTGAAGCAGTAATATTAAACACAAAGTGATGAAAAATAATTATTTTTGATGAGAAATTGTCAAACGGACAGTCATTTTTTTGTTTTATGGGGGATGTTGTGTGTGATATGTTAAAATAAAATGGCATAATCTTATTTAGCTACTTTCCCCTTCGTGTTAGAATACTCCTTGCCAAAATTCATACTTGTATCACTATTTATGCCATCATAGTGCCCTAACATTTCAAAATTATAGACTTTGCCAGAAACATGTCCCATAAAATAATCAATAAAAATCCACACTTTTACTTTTGATATATTACTTAAATAACAATACTTCAAATACATTTCACTAAGGGATTTAAGGGTGTGAACAGAAGATTCAGCATGAGTTATGGTGATTTAAGCTGCAGAAGGTATGGACCTACATACTGCAGAGAGGAGAGCATTAATGAGTCCCTGAGATGCTCCTGATGCTGTAACTGCACACTTCATGTTTCATGTGACCAAACTTAGCCCGTCTGCTCAGAGCTGCCTCTTGGGTGAAATGAACTTGTTCAACAGCCTGTCTCCGCAGTGCGAAGGGATGGATGGCTGGAAGAGGGGACGGAGCAAACACCTGCTCACACGCAACTTCAAGCTGTCACATACAGTTAGGCTCAGCCGACTGAGCGCGTCTCTCCTCCGCTCAATGCAAACGTGCTGAGGATTTGGCGGCCGCCCTCACACAGCAACAAAGGGCCCGGGCCTCTCCTGTTTGTCTGGAGAGCTTCACTCAGCTTATGCACATCTCCCTGACCCACACACACACACACACACACACACACACACACACAAGGGAGAGAGGCGACGAGCGGAGCTCCAGGGACTCGAGCCACGGGCCGGCCACGCGCGAGCTCAGGCGCGTCAGCAGGAATTGGATGGGAGTGGGAGGAGGAGCTTTAACGTGGAGGTTAAAACCCGGAGCCCCCGCAGAGTGACCCGCACTGAGACTCTGCGGTACAGCTCTGCACAGGAGGACAGCACAGACACACACTTCACCGCTGTTTGACAGTGTACACACAGAGAGAGACAAATATCATCACCAAACTTCCTGAGGTCCCGGGACACATCGGCGCGGGTATGTTTAGAGCTTTTCACATTTTAAGTGATTTATGAGACTTTATATGAGTCATTTGTGTGTATTTTCAGTCGCATCACTTATTTATGTTTTAGTTTTTGACAAACCTGCACTCTTGTCTCCAACTAAAACACCTCAAGTCAACAGGCAGTGACTACATCTGATGAAACCACACACACACTAAAAGCTTTTTATTCTTTCATGCCTCAGCTGACATTTAGCAAATAGGAGCTCAAGCACGCAATTTGTGGCGAGGCATTAATATTTGTGCGTTTGTCTGATTTCAATTCAATCTGAGTCGTCTGTCACTGATCTGGGGACGTCGATCTTTCATTTAATCCCATGGTCGTCGCTTCATCCACGGAGAAAATCCTGCGATGCCCCAGATTGAAGTCCTGTCAGTGACTTTATCTCGCCGGGGGCATTACCAGTTCACAAGTTGACCGGGATTACCAGAGAGGGGGAGGACAGGAATAAAGACAGATAGATAATGCATGTATATAAAAATGCATATAGCCATCAGAAGTATGGTGTCGGTCAGTCAGTCAGCTGAAACACCTGTGGCTGAGGAACAAGAGGAACTGTCCGGTGCTGAAGCTGTCTGAGGGCTGCTGACAGTCACGGTTTACTCAATTGTTATATGTATATTGAAGTATACAATGCCTCCATGTTACACTCTTTACAGGGCCGTAAACAGGATTTTAGAAATGAGTCCCCTCTGCTGCACCCCTTAACCTCCTCAGACAGATGTGACCAAACACCAAAAAGATTTTTATTCATCTTTTATTCCATTTTGCGGTAAATTCTATTTTCTCTAAATGTTATTAGTTACATGAATGGTTAAACGCTGTCTTCCTCCCAGTGTGAGGTATAAAACTACATGATCCACTATTTAGTTTTGCCCTGACAATACTCACATTTCAGCATGCTCAGTTTTAAAATACTGAATTTAAAGTACTCACTATGTGTAATTGTAATCTGTAAATGTGCTGTTGGTTGGTGAAACCCTTAAATTCCCAAGAAAAAATTAACAAGCACTTGACCTCAGTGTCCTCATAGCTACATCTGATCATATTGTCCCTTAAAATTCAGGGGTACAAAACTCTGTAGTAAACTGATTCAAGCACAGCGACCTGTTTCAGCTTGGTGTAAACCTGACACTGTGATAGTCTGCCACATAATCTTACTATCATGACATTCTGGCTAGAGCAGTCATAGACAATGTCGAGAGTCTGCAGGTTTTTGAGTCTTAACAGAGGCGATCAGATGTTATTCAGAGGTGCAAAAAGTATTCTGATTCTTTATTTAAGTAAAAACAGGGATGCAATATTCTTAATGCATCCTTATTTGGTCGCAGTCGGTTGAGTTGGTAGTTTAACGTAGTGTATATGAATACATGTTTTATTGCTTGTCATTTTGTATGTTAAATTAAAATACAAAGACACTAGCTTAAAAGCACATTTTCCTCTGGCGAGTAGTGGAGTAGTATTAAGTAGAAATACTTTAGTTCAAACACCTCAAAGTTGTAGTTAAGTGCAATACAAAGCTTTACTACGAAGTACTTGCAGTAATAGTTTTGACCACTGCCGGTCTGTTATTGTGGTTGTAAGTGTACTAATGATTAAAGAAAGTTTTTATTTGCCCATCACAAGTTTGACAAAGATGTTTTCTTGTTTCTAGAGTACCATGATGATAAAGCCATACATGAGACAAGGCGAGGGCGAGGAGGTCGTCAGCCCCCTGCAGTGGATGGATGGAGACATGAGCTCACCTGATGGGGACGCATCAGGCTCATCACACCGCTACAGAGCAGGTGCAGCGACCCAGCAGGACAGAGAGATGGGGAGTGAGGATGCAGAGGAAGAAGAGGAGGATGAGGAGGGGGGACAGGAGGATGAAAACGAGTCCAAACGACGCGGGCCCAAGAAAAAGCGTATGACCAAGGCCCGGCAGGAGCGATTCCGTGCGAGGCGCGTTAAAGCTAATGCCAGGGAGCGTTCACGTATGCACGGTCTAAATGATGCTCTGGAGAACCTGCGTACCATCATGCCGTGTCACTCCAAAACACAGAAACTGTCCAAGATCGAGACGTTACGGCTGGCCCGCAACTACATCTGCGCTCTGTCCGAGGCCCTGGAGGGCGGCCTGTCCACGGAGAGCAGGGCCTTCATGGAGACACTGTGTAAGGGCCTCTCACAGCCCACCACCAACCTGGTGGCTGGCTGCTTGCAGTTTGGACCAACTTCTGGTGCTGGGATGAGGCCTGAGGACAGACACAGAGTTCGGGCAGCACCTGCTCCTCTTGGTGGCGTGGTGAGCTACTCTTCTCCAGGACTGCCAAGTCCGCCG
The DNA here is from genome assembly GCA_029783705.1 of Chaetodon striatus. Lineage (NCBI taxonomy): Eukaryota > Metazoa > Chordata > Actinopteri > Chaetodontiformes > Chaetodontidae > Chaetodon > Chaetodon striatus. Next base: position 21,884,304 of record JAPZEB010000012.1, on the reverse strand, counting down.
TATGGCACATTTGATTCTGCTCACCTGCTTCACCTGAGGGCGATGAAAGGAGGAGCATATGAGAATCACTCGCCAAATGAGTACAACGCCGGCGGTGTGGGGACCCCTCCATACGACGGCCCCCCTACACCACCTCTGAGCATCAGCAGTAACCTGGTGCCCAAACAGGAGCCTTCGCCCCACAACCCACCCCCCCACCCCGACGCCCCCACCCCGGGGGTCCAGGGCCGG
>JAPZEB010000012.1:21850060-21871619 GCA_029783705.1 Chaetodon striatus | reverse complement strand
TCGTTTTGCACCGGGGAACTACACCTTGTTAAAAAATTCATGCATGTTATTCCTGTGATCTAAGACAGTCCAAAAAAATTGTAAACGTAACCAACTCATGTCCCAAATCCAAAAACTGAAGAGCTAAAACTCACATTTGTAATGTTACAGTGTACAAAGTCTGGAGCTGCTCCACAGACAATGAATTGGGAGAGATATACTGGATGACACTGAGGGCAGCCAGGGGAATGCTCTGAGTATACGGGCACATTTTCTGTTTCAGAACTTAAAAAACAGTACAACAGAATAAAAGTCATTTGGGTGTAAAAAAGAAAAGAAGCATTCTGTGGGTTCACAAAATAAGACTATGGCATCACAAGTCTGAGACTTACATCTCTGGTTCCTGACATTGAGAGAGAGTGGCTCATGTTCACAAATATTGATTGCACTTTTCTGGGCCACAGAAATAACATTGCAATTCTTAATTTAGGTGGTGTTCCTCTTCAAGTCATATCATGAACAGTGCATGGCACCAAAATTAAGTAAAAAAAAATTTAATTTAATTTAACTGCAAACAAGAACCCAGTAAATTCAAACTATTTTAATGTCACAACTTTAGCCTGTTTGATACAAATTTTTCAGTCACATCTAACTGAATCAGGCGTAGGCTATCATGGGTGGATAACCCTTCAATTACAGCCATGCCAGCGGCTCTGTGAGGCTGTACTTAGTCACAGTTGTGTTTTGAGCTAAATGCTAACATCAGCATGCTAACATGCTATCACTGACAACGCTAACACGAGGTATAATGCTCACCCTCATAGCTGGGTATATTATGCTTTCATGAACCTCAGAAGTCGGAGGTCAAGACTGGTAATGACATCACACCCATGTCGCGCTCCAGTGATGAGGTGCTGCCTCAACCAATCATATGGTTTGTTTTTTAGCTGTGGTTCTTTGTTATGTAGCTTAGTTAGCTGACTCTAGGCTAGCCTTCTATGTATTGTGATGCATATAAGGGTGCAATGGGGTGGCAAAATGTGATGTTAAAATGGGGCTCAGATACCAATCATATATATATCAGATATTTTATGTCCAAATACAAACCTTAGATGACATTCAGTCAAGATGCTCTGTGGCAGGCAGCAGATACACTCAAGCCTGTGGCGATATAATTATGTTAATGAGCACTTGAACAACACTTCAATGGCGATTCGGAGATAATTTAGCTGGGCACACTGTTGCTGTGTCACTGCATCAGAGTCGGAAATCTGACTTCAGGGGGCGTTATCAGACTGGAACTCGAAAGTGTGTTTGTATGCTAACATTTGCTAATTTGCACTAGTTCAAGTTCCTGAACCTCAGCACCCCCCCTCCCCTTCCATCTTTCTGTTAGGCAAACTCTCCTCTCTTATAATCCCACCCCATCTCCACACTTTCATCTTAACAGCACCAACTGTGGCAAAAACAACTATATTATTGAACTGGAGAGGCAGAACGAAACTATCAATCAACCACTGGCTAAATCTGTTAACAGACCACTCAAACCTAGAAAAGCTCAGAGCAGCCCTGAAGGACTGTCTCATCCCATTTCATAACACTTGCTCTCTTTTTCTCCGCTTTTTACATCGCCTCACTCACTCAGATCCTTCCAGCCCCGCTATGACAACTCATTGCCTATAACAAATTACCCCACAATATGCTTGCTTAACACTGTCGACCATGACAGCATCAATATGTGAACTAAATTTCATGGCAATCCATTTAATAGTTGTTGAGACATTTGACTCTAAACCACAAAAGTCAAACTCATCATGGCACAAAAAGTCAGGGTCAGTGAAATAACAGAATAAACTAAATTGAACTTTGATGGTAATTGTTGTGGAATTATTTCAGCCTGGACCATTTCATTGGATCGACTGATCAACAATCCTAAAATAAACATTTTTATGAAACAATTTTACATTTAAGTTTTGAAAACATATCGTATGTGTGGGTGCTCGAATACTAGATTTGAATGTCAGTATTTGTTCAGCGTATAGAGTAATCGCCACCAAACCATCAGCATGGCAACATGATTTTTATTTTCTTACTATTTAAAATGGGTAAACTCTCCTTTCATTATAGAGCTGCATGCACTGTATTGCTTCGCTCAGCACCTCCTCGCCCTGCTGTCACTCTGTCTCTGTTCATTATGCTGCTCCAGGAGTGTGCGCTCTGCACCAGGAAATAGTTGGTGATAGTCTGTCCACACACACACAGTGACACACACAGTGACAGGGCGAACTGTTAGCATCACACAGCTAATGTTGCCTCATGGTTATTAACAGTTTTAATGACAGGGTGAAGCCATTTTGGTGTTGATGTGAGTTTGACCGTTTTATAGCTCGGGGTCAATGTTAGCCTCTGCTGTATTAACTCCTGCAAACCTTGCGGACATTGAATTGACCGTGAGGAGAGGCTGTCGACCACACTTCCAGGAAGTGCGCTGGACTTAAAAGCTAATTTGACATAGTGGCAAAACCCAGAAAGACATTTTCCCATAGACTTTCATTTGGAAAGAGACATCTGTAAATCAGACTTTTTCATGGGTCACTGTTTCATTATTGGGATTTGACCCATCCAGTATGCTAAAATTTTGTAAATCGACAAAAGCCAAATCAATCTTTTTATCCCTATTCAACTTAGTGGAGCGCTAAACTGGAAATGAACTTCTGCACTGGCAAAGTCTCTAGTGTGCTTGTGTTATGGGCTCAGTGATTCAAAACATCAGGTTAATTTCAACCAGGAAGTCAAACTTTTTTGGCTTCATGTGCCACAAAACAACTTTTATAGGAATTTCAGGGGCCCCACCTCCAACACTGTATCCACTTCTGTTCATATATCCACGCCGCGGGCTCCAAACAGTCCTTCAGTGCTGTGTCTAAAGGCACAGACACACCCCAACAACTTCCAAGAACCAGCGGCAACAAAAGCCAACTGTTGTGTTACCTCACGTCACCGCAAAGACAACAGCTGATGGCCAACCAGCATGTACGTTCTGCGCCTGGGTTAGAGGAAATAACTGTCCACACCAACAGATGGCAGTAGTCTGTCTTTGTCATTAAAAAAGGGAACCAGGAGGATCTTCCTGATGCTAATTAGCCAGTTAGCACATTAACAATCCAATCCAATGCTGAAAGAACAGAGCACATTTCCCACGCGCCAGTGAACAATGACACAAACCATCAGGAAACGCTGCTGCTGAAGAGCTCAATGGCTAAAAAAATAATTTTACCTCATGTAACAAATTTGTTTTGACCCCACTTCCTCTTGACTTTAGCTATTTGTTTACTTTCACTTCTGATTTTATTCACCAACACGCTCTGCCGTCGCTGGTTCAACATGCTGAATTGGCCAAAAAAGGCACTGGGGGGCCGACAAGGGTTAATGGTGCAGGACACACCGCACCGACTCACAGACAGTCCAACATTGCCTGATAGCTGATCATCAGCTTAGTGTGTCAGGGCCTTAATCTGTGTAATGGACATTATCAGCAGTGACAGGAAGTTTGCTGGTTTTTCTTACTTTGCCTTTGAATTTTGATTTAACAGGCTAATTGAAGCCTGGTTGTTCAGTAAATGAATTTTAAATTGCACTTGCTTTTCATTGATGGCCAATTAACAGTCCTATTCTTATATTAGATTTATTTTGGGAGTAGTCACATACCCTACAATAATTCAATGTGAGTACTTGAATATAAATGTTACCTAAAAAGCCCATCTTTAACTTACAGGCCTGCGCCTGTACACTAAAATACTGTACGTTGGCAGCCCATAGAGCAATGCTGAGAGAAACTTGCCCATGTTTGAACCTGATAACAAACTCCTGCCATAAAGGCTTTTTATTATAACTCTGGCACTGCTCCTGCTGCCACATGCATAAAGGCACGAAGTTTTGCATATATTTGAATGTTAAAACCTAATTTCAGCTTATTCTTTAACTAAGTGTACTGTATTTCATCAAACTAGCAATAACATCTTTAAACCCCAACAGAGCATTTCTTCTCTGAAAACCAGCAAAGTGTTTCAATAAACAACTTAAGGCCCTACAATACATCCCCCAAGAGACACACATATGCAGGATGGTGTGTCACCTGAGTCCAGTGGTCCAGTTTCAGTTTCCCATGGTGACATCCATTAAAGTCATGCTGTGTCTGCCCCTTCACCCTCAGACAGCCACATTAGCACCTGGCCCATTGGCCACAACAATACAGCTACCTGCATTATTCAGCTCAACTCTACTAATGAGGAAACCTTATCTCTCTCTCACACTCACACACACCATCCTGGGTTCACACATGCTTAAACGCACACACACACACACACAGGCTGGCACACAGCATTATCTGATTCACTGTGTGTATTTTATTTGTTATAAATTATGTAGAAATGGATCTCTTCATGTTGCCTAAAGCTTGAGGTCACGCTGCCTGAACTTGTTGGAAATAGTTTGATGAAGCCTTGAATATACATCAGCTTTGAATACACTGAGCGAAGAACAAACTAAGTAAGCTTAGTTTTTGAGCTCATTCAGCACTCTGTGCCTGTCAAACAGCTGTCTCCATGCTCCTTCATCCTCCTGCTCCATCACATTTCCTCACCTTACGCTTTCATCGTCAGTCAGTCTGCGTTAACCTCAATCTCTCCTTCCCTCCCTCCAATGCTTCATTGAGTCTCTGGAGCTGTCAGTCTCCGTCACACCTCTGTATCTGCTTTTCTTTTTGCTCTACTTTAACAGTTGTCTGGCAAGCCAACTACAGTGTGAATTCATTCAGCATTTTCAAAATGTAAAACCAAACAGCCTAACAAACAGGTAGAAAGGGAGACCAGAGCAGATATCTAGCCTCATATAGGGGGAGGAAGATGTGAGGGCAGATGTGCTTCAGATGTGGTCTGTGTGAGGCATGAGGCAGAGTACAGACTGAGACGAGGAGCGACATGAGAGAGAAAAAAAATCGTCAATAGTAAATAGAAGAAAAAGGGTGACAGAGGGAGAGGGAGAGCAGAATCGACAGCAGCATTATCACTCTGCCTCCTCATTCAAACACCCCAAGAAAATGCTCAGCACCGACTGCTCTCATTGGCTGAGCCTCCAGCCAATCACGGCTCAGGAATGCAAGGTGCCTTTAGGTTATACCCAACCCCAAAATATGAGAGAGAGAGAGGCACGCTGTGGTGCAGAGGTTCCTCCAGTGAGGCAGGGCTCCATCTCAGCTCTACTCTCTGGTGTTGCTCCTGCTGGAGTGAATATATAACTGTGAATAAATTACAGGCTTCCTTGCAGTAGACTGAGTGCATGTTGTGTTGCAGTCGGGGCTGCTGCTGCTGTGCTCCTCCTCTGGCAACAGCTGGCAGAGCAAGAGACGCGTGTCGAGATCTGAGGGAGAAGCATCTCATGTGGACGAGGGGAGCAGAGGAGACACAGCGTAGGGATGCAAAGTGAAGCTTGTGATGTTGGGATGTCTTTTTTTGTCTCACGTTGAGTTTTGAGAGCCAGAGAGGGGGACGCTTAAGGTTTGAATCACATCAGTAGTTGATCGAGGGCGAACGGACTCAAGCGAGAAGATAACGTGGGAAAGAGAAGTTGACAGTGGACGTGTACAGGATGATCTTGGGTAAGATGATATCAGAAAGCTTTCCTCTTCTTGCTCCTATTGACCTGACTGATTTTTCTTTTCAGTTACATTCCTCTTCTGCCAAGGTGACCACTCATCTCTGGCACAAACTTTTGGCTGCTGTTGCCAACTTAGACACATCTTAGATAATGTGTTTACTTTTTCATGTGATTAGAAAAAGACCAGTGCGTGATGAAAGGGCTGCCCTCTTTGGAAAATCTGTAGGATGGTGTGAGCAAGGTCCTTGGTGCTTTTTATGTCATCACGATTCTTCATTAGTCCATATAGACATGACTGTCTCTAGATTTTGTGTCTCATTTGCACATGTACATAGCAGCATTAAAAGAAATACAGACAGACAGAAAAGGTCAAAAGACCACGTTTGTACAGTGAAATAGCTTCAATAGACTCAAAAGTGCAAACCAAACATAGGGATTATAATTTATACATTTATATATAAATTAGGTTTTAACTACGTCTTGTAGAAAGCATTTAGTGTGTTTTGTTTAATCACGTAGATGTTAATCACCATAGGCGTAGATTTGGGGGGATGCAGGGGACACATCTCTCCCTAAATATTTAGAATATGTCCACCCCTTTTTGTTTTGATAAAAGAGATTTACATCATAAACTGCACAAATTGGTGCATACATATTCACCAGAATGCCAAAAATTAGTGTTTGATGCTTAAAACTTCTGTCTGAGGACCCCTATAGCCCCCAAAATTATGTTACGTATAGTCTTTGTCCCATCAGAAATAAATTAGCTTCTTATTTGGAGTTAACCATAAATTCTGATCTGTTTCTCTTAAACCATCCCTTAGGAGAAAAATGGAGCAAAAGAATAAATCTGCAGTGGTTCTTTTGCTGTGTTCATAGGCTTCTCAGAAGTTTCTCAACTCTGAGAACAGATAAAATACACAGAGTTCAGACTTGAGTTTGATCACTGAGACAAATTTCTGAAATTCTGCCGGGTCAGCCAATCAAATTTAATTTCGGATCTTACTGTTATCTCAAGAGCTGATTATTTCAGACAAATAAAGATTACTGCAGGAAAAAGAGCATTTTAAGATCACAAATTAAAATCAGGCCGAGACAAGAGACTATTTTTCAGGGGCTGAATTGAAGAAGTATGAGAAAATAGTCAAAATCTCATATTTATGTTATACTGAGCTCAGTTATGTCTCGGAGAAATAGGCTGAACAAAGAAGAGATTTTATTTTGAATTTTTCTTCCTCTGGGATCACATTTGTCCCCCAATGATACACCCATGTTATTCACTGCAGAATCTTATAGAAGTAGCTGCTAAATATATACAGTTGTGTTAAATAAAATACACAAGGCGACATCATTGCAGTCTAATAACATGTACATCCTGTACTGAGTTTTCATCAAAAGTCTGAAATGCATATTCTTTAGATTCATTCATTTTTTTATCAACGTGACGCAGTCCTATACAGCAGATAGACCTCTACATTTTCAGCTTCAATGTGTTGCCTTGTCAGTTTATCAATATTAATGCTTTCTTCTAGTCATAAATTTGAATAACAACCGTGACCTTGTTCCATGTACGTGTGTGTTAACTAAATATTTGACTACTTTATTTTTGTTTGCTTGCTCTTACCCCTGCTCAAGTCTTCCTGTGATCTGAGTGTGAGTTTGAGCCTGTGGTAATCCCTCCCCGGAGCTGAAGCTTTAACTCTGTATGCATTCAACACTAAACACACTGACACAAGATCACAACAACATGAGGCGACGGGGTTTAATATACTGTATGAGTTTCCCTTTACTGAGATAGAGATGTAAGTCCAGAGACCAAAAATAGTGTCCATGAAAGGTGATGACAGTGACAGTGTTGACGGAAAACGATAGAGGGCTAAACACGGAGGAAGAAGTCTCCTCTCCGTCTGTTCCTCATCAAAAAAAATCGCTCCATCCACCACCACCGCTGTCTAAATACTGTATTTCGTTAATGAAAGGCAAAATTCAAACACGTCGACACAATCAGCAGTGGGGTATGAAAGAAATGTGCTAAAGTAGGCTCATCTCCCTCGGTGCAGAGCAGTGTGGAACGCAGTTTAGTAACTTAGTGATTTTTGTGATGAATATTTCAGACCTAGGGGTTTGAGGTCTTTATTTATTTAAAAATGGGCCAAGGCTTCTTCCAGTCTGACGCAAAGACCTCGCTCAGCACTATATGAAAAAACGTCTGAGGCTTGCATCACTGTTCACTCAACCAGTATGAAGTAATCCATATACACAAAATCTCCCCACTCATCAAAGTCCTCCAAGAGAATCACAGGTGCATTTTGCCCCTGATAAATAACATGACCTTTGAATCGAGGCAACGCAGCGAGGGATGAAAAGTATTGACATTTGAAACTGAGAAATGTGCCTGTCGCTCTGTATGTTTGACAAACTGACATATATACAGTATTTCACTCGCCTGTGAAGCCGGAAACTAATGCACAGAACGAAACCAGGGCTGGTAAGCAGAGAAAGGAAGGTCAAATAACTCTGGAGGTATAGTTACAGTATGTACACCATATACAGTCTGTCCTCACATGAAAAAGCATTTCTCGTTTACTCTAATGCCTTCAGCAAGGATACGCACGACAAGAGGCATCACATCATTTTCAGCATTCAGCTGCTTATCAAGCTCTGATCACATGATCTGGAATTGGCACTTTATGTCCTTTATCGATTTCCCAATAATGCATTTTATGCATTTCATTTCATGATGTTTTTATGATGCTTATGTTTTATGTTATGTGCTGTTGTAGATTTTTTTGGGGTATTCTGTTATGTTCAATGGTGCGAAGAAAATTCTCCTTTGAAATAAAGGCAATAAAGGTTTAATTCGACTAATTTAACTGTTATTTGTTATTAGAACCTCAAGCAATTATGTGACTAATAGAAGTAAAGGAAAAAGACACATTACTTTTATAATCAACCCAAAACCTCGTATTGAGGAGCTCGGGGTGAATGGATCAGGCTGCCAGGAAGTGCGCCAGGCTTTGAAGCCAATTTTTGTTCTGTCCAGACAGGAATTATGTCCATGACGTGACGCTACTTGGCTCATAAAGGCTTTTATCCATAGAGTTACATGGTGGAAGAGATGTCTGTAAATCAGGGGAGGGCATTGTTTTTTGGGGGCATCACAACCCCTGAAAAATGACTTGTTTTACAATAAGAATTTGATCCATTTTGTCCGATAACATTTAGAAAGTCTAGATAAGCTGCACAATTTAATCAGTTTGACCCCATTCAAGTTAGCAAGGCACTAAACAAGAGGCAGCCACCTCGACCTGCAGAAGTGCACCTGCTCTATGAGCTGCACAGCACGGAAGCAGTGCTGATTGTGGTAATTTTATATGTGGCAGTTGAAACTTTTTGCCTTCATGCGCCACTGAGCAACTTTCATAGGCATGAATGGGGCTCCGCCTCCAATGCTGTGTCCACTTGTCTTCATACATCAATGGAATGGATGAGCAAACATACACGCCAATATGTTAGACACGGGAAAGGTTTTCCATTGCTATTGACAGTCAACATCAGCCGTGACTGCGATCCATCCCTAACTTCAACCAAGTATTTTATCTTAACAGTGACCACAATCTTTTTCTGAACTTACGCTGGGATCAGACTACATGATATGAGCTCAGTAATGATCCGATTCAACAGATGTAGGTCATGAGGAACAAAAATGAGTCTTGAGCAGTAGGACAGTTGCTTGGTGTATCCTGTGTAGTTTGTCATGTTGGAAAACAACCAATGGAGCATCTATTTTATATGTTTGTTTAAAGTTTTTATGTTGGTCGGTTCTGTACACCTGACATCTATTGCCCATCTGTCCATCCAGGGAGAGGGATTCTTTCTCTGTTGGTCTTCCTGAGGGTTCCTCCATCTTTTCCCAGTTCAGTGGGTTTTGGGGGTAGTTTTTTTTTATCTGCTATGAGGGTCTAAAGAACACAGGGTGTCGTTTGCTGTAAAGATTGTGAACTCCCCCGAGGAATATTGTGATTTGTGATACTGGGAAATTGAATTGACTTGACAACAAAAAATCGTGTCTAAGAATTTGGCAATTTCTAAGAGGTGTCCTATGAGCCATAACAGCACAAAGTGCTCCGTTGTGCCCACCAGTAAACATGTTAAGATTTGAATTTTACTGAGTGCTATCGGGTGAATACAGGAAATCAAACTGCCTACAATTAGTACGTCATGCAAGTTGTGAAAATGAGCAAGCTACGATTGATCAGGTACATGCAGGATACAACATGTAGTTTACTGTTCCTCTCTGCCAAGTCGCAGCATCACTTGGGTCTTTGAACAGAAAATCCCGTTCACTGTTCTTGCTCAGCTTCACAATTTATTAGTAATACTAATGTTTTGGCCCTACTCTTGACAGAGGTCCAGGAGGACCGTTAGTGTTACAAATAAATTGTGACGCTAAGCAAGAGCAGTGTGTTTTCTGCTCAAAGACTCAAATGATATTTTCCAACGAACCTGCATCTGAGGCAGTTTGATGTACGAATTTCTTTCTTAAAACTGAGTCACAGCCTCATGAAAGTTATTACAGTTCATCCTGTTGAGGATGTGAATGTTCATACAAACATTTTGGGCGATTCATCCAATATATGTTGAGACATTTTACGCCAAGCCAAAAACGTCAGCCTCATGGTGGCACTAAAGCAAAAAGTCATGTCACCACAAATGTCTGTAGATTTTGAGATATAGTTGTCATTCAGGATTATCCTCTAGATGATCTGGATGTCCGTACTACGTGTCATGGCGGTCCAGTAGTTGTTGAGGTATTTTATGTAAAAACAAAAATCTCAAAATGCTTATCTTGCTAAAGAAAAGGTATCACCAAATCTCTTGGGACAATGAATGTCTGTATACAATTTCATGACAATCCACCCAAACATTTTTGAGATATTTCATTCTGAACCCTTGACTAAAATACTGTGTATTTTGATCCAAACCAGATAGGTTTTGAGCCTGAACCTAATCAAATCTTAACCATAGCATTTGCACATCAGGAAACAATCCCATAAATCACTGGTAAAGCACTACTACAGTTCTTTATTTAATGTTTTTGGAGGGGAAACTATCTTGTACTGCAGATACGGGAGTAAGATCAGGAAAGGTTCATATATGTTGTTTTGGAAGGCAGTGCCAAAGACATATTTGTCATTTCGTTTAGAGGACTTGTCGACCATAATTATAAAAGTAGGAAACCTTGAAACCTGCTGCACGAAACATTTATGTCTGTAATTTACTGGTTCCAAGGATTCCAAAAATGGCATAAGAGCACAAAGGCTGAGCATAAAATCTCTTTGTTGTTTATTGTCCTGAAGGTATGCAGACCACAGCTGAGCCACCAGCCTGACTCTTATCCTGCATACCCCAAGACTAAGCTATAGCATAAAACCACACTCCGGCCTTGAGACTACAATCAGCTCCCAAAATGTAGCCTGTAATTTCTGCTTCTGCGGAACAAAACAATATGCTATATGTGGATCAGCTGCATACATCCTCTTTATATTCTATTTAGATTTTTCTGTCTATTGAAGATCAAGTATTTACTGCCTTTGTGTGCGCTCTATTGTCTAAAATCATGCGGACATGCACCTGGCTCCTGTACGTCTGATGCCATTGTTATGTATGTGTGTTCAGCCTTTTGCACATGTGCCTTTGAGTGTTTGGGTTGTGTACTTTGCATGCTCAGGTTTCTGTAGGTCTGTATCTGCAGTGGTGTGTTCTGCCAGCTCCCAGCAGGTGTGTAAATGGTTTGACACACAGAATAATGATGTGGGGCCGGGCTGCGGGTCATGTTGACATGGTGGATCTCTTAATAGTCCTTACATGGTTTCATGCGGTAGCACTCTGTTTGCCTCAAACTGTGCTACATCATGACCGCAGTGTAATGAAAGAGGAAGTTGGCAGACAGGTTCAGGTTGTTCCAATGCCTCCCTAAAGAGCTGAAGCCTGAGAGGAGCTACAGATGAATGCTCATGAGCCTCTTTATAAAACAAGGGTCCAGGGTCTAGCGTGTTAACATTCACACAACTGCCCAGAACTCAAAGGCATAGATGGATTATATCAACATGTCTTATACATATAAGTCTAACTCTTTGCTGTCTACCATCCATTCTGTAGCTTAAAGAGGACCTATTATGCTCATTTTCAGGTTCATACCTGTATTTTGTGTCTCTACTAGAACATGCTTACATCTTTAAGTGTTGAAAAAACACTTAATGTTTCTCAAACTGTCTGGCTGAAACACCTGTATTCACCTGCTGCCTGAGACACTCAGTTTTAGTGGCTCCATCTGTAAGCTCACCTCCTGACACAGTCCAGACTGCTCTGAATTCCAGGTCCACCATATCTCAACATCTCTGCACCGTCACTGCAGCCAGGAAATGACTATAATAGAGACTAGTAATAGAGACACTCTCTGACGTAAAATTTCCAATAAAAGCTTCTAAACACAAATGGACATGTTTAAGCAGGAATATGATCCGAAATCGATGAGAAATTAACAACATCAGCGACCAAGATTACATGTTTCCCTGACGTCAGCATTTAGCTACATAATATAATGTTATATAATATATAATGTAAACCACTTGCTCTAGCATGCCTGGAGAAGATGACTATATGAAGAAATCTGTCACAAGCTGACATCAGTTTGTGTCAACTGTAGAAAAAAAATGTTGGAAACAGAATATTCAGAGCGGTCTGAAGCCTGAGGTTTTTGCTCACAGGAAGTACTTTTAAAATGATCTGAAACTCTGTTCATGTTTAATACAAACATCTGACATTTTAACAACAAATATATATCAGAAAATAAGGAAAAGCATGATGGATCTCCTTTGTAGGGAAATTCCAGTTGTGTCAACCTAGGTGGTGAATCTCATTTTTGGCTGATCATCTTTTACAAACCAAATTTGCTCTAGATATTTAGGAAACAATGATATCAGCAAGAGTGATGTAGATTGGGGCAAGGTAGGCCAGTCTCCTACAGCTTTCCAAAAAACTTCACTAACAAAAACCCTCGACAGAACCAAGGCTAAATTTAGATGTGGCAGGATTACATACAAAGCTAATGGAAAGAGGCAAGTGGTGAGTAAAAAAATGTTCAACCACTCCTCCAGATTACAAGACGTAATATGTTGTTTGTCTGTGCCATAGAAATAGAATGGATAGAAAACACATTGAATGGTTTGCCATGGTTAATTAAATAGTTTAACAGAAAATGGTGATTGTGATTAGCTGTTATGGTGATAACACGTCAGTTGTGCCACAGAGTGTTTCACACTCACTAGCTTGAGAACTCCATCTTGGCCTATTCTTACACCATTTTCCTTATTCAACAGAAAACTACAGCCGTACAACACTACAAGTTTCTGTCTTTCTCCAAACTGAGACGTTAGCTTTATTGCCTTGTTAACTCATCGTAAAACACGCTTCATTAAAACTGGACAGAAACAAAGTAAAACTGTCTTGGTTAATGTTCCAGCTATCACCAGCTCTGGTTTGGTAAAAAAAAAAAAAAACTCAGTTCACTGAGTTATATGTGAATCTACACGTTGTTTATCGCCGCAGTCTCTTATCTTCTCAGCTGTCTGCTGAGCAACAGCTCACTTGTTCTTCAGTGGCAGCTACAGTTAAGTTACATCATGTTTCAACAAACAAGCATCAATGGCAACACAAGAAACAGAAACCACTGTAATATTTTAGAAGTGACGGATTGCTTATTTGAAAACGTTACGTTAATCCATTTGTTTATACAGAAGTTAATACAGAAGTTAGTCCGCCTCAACGGTTGCAATGGCGATGTACACATAAAAACGGCCGTTGCTCTCAACATCCTTCCCTTTGAATGGGAAGGCCCTCACTATTCATTCTTTTTCTATGGTCCATGCCCTCCAGAATGACACAAAGTGACCTTTTCTGATCTGATGCCCCCTTACTACTATGTTAAGGATATGGGATTTTTGTTGTCATGGTTACAATAATAAACACAAGACCGCTGTCATGCTTTAAAGAACAAAAAAACACTTTAACCTCCTTCATACATGAACCTAGTCACTCTGTGATAACGTCACCTTACTTACACTTCACGTGAATAAAGTAGGGGAAGGAAATCAACAACTTCTGAACACATTTCACATTCACTCCTGCGGCCAATTTAGAGTCACCAGTTATCCTAACCCGCATGTCTTTGGACTGTGGGAAGAAGCCAGGGTACCCGGAGAACACCCGCGCTGACACAGGGAGAACAAGCAAACTCTGCACAGAGGGGCTCCCTCACCGCAGGGTTTGAACCTCCTACCCTTGGTTCAAACCAGGAACCCTCTTGCTGTGAGGCAACAATGCTAACCACTTAACCATAAAAACAGTTACATTTAATTTGTAGGGAAACATCTCAAATCTCGCTTTTCATTAAATCCATGTGTCGACGGTGTGTTTACTTTATGTACTCAAAATGATTTACGTTTCAAAAGTAATAGATTCAAACTGCCACCTCGCCTATTGCAGTGTACCTTCTCAAGAAATAGTGTGGTTGATAGATGGTCTAAGATTGTTTGCTACAGGAGCAGGCTGTTCTCATGTTCTCATGTTCCTACATATATCTATGAAAAGTAATGCACCAGAATTCGTATATAACCAAACTAGTCAGAAAGGCTCCGATTACATGACTAATGAAATGACGAGAGTGAAGGAACTAGTTTACAGAGCGATATCCCATGTAAGGAGGCAGGTTTGGCTGGTGGATGGCTCAAATAAACAGGACTTTCCACCAGGAAACTGGCATCCCGTGTGAAGCCAAGTGAACTTTGACTTATGTAAGGTACATTGTCACCATGATTCATTTCCTAAACCTGCGTGATTTAACGTTTAGTTTTGAACTTTACATTAGGTACGTAACGTGACAGTTTCATTTATGGGGCACTAATTCATAAGATATCATATAAACACATAAGATGGGAGTTGCATCCTGTTTCCTAATAGTGCTATTGTGTTCTGAATTATGAGTTTTCCTTTGACATTTCCTCCTCTGTTAACCAGATAAGAGTTTCATGGCCACCAGCACCAGCACAGATTTGATGCTGTCGAGGTGTTTCTTCATTTGATACCAGCTGAGCTCATGGGACAGGTTTTTGGAGATATTTGTAGAAAATCAACTTGTCTCATATGATGCAAATTCAGAATAATTCATAGAGTGAAAATGCAGCACTCTGACTGACAACCAAACAAACAATGCTGCAGACACACATCAGAAATGAACCATATTTGACCCGTATTCCCAACTCCACGTCTCAGGATTTGTATTTATGCTTAAAACGAGACCTGACATGTAGACAACCTACGGGGAGGGCAACAAAATAACCCAAATTTGTTCATGCGTGTATGGCATTTTGCATGTGACAGCCAAAGGTTAACCCTTACAAGCAGCTGTATGATAATGGACTGCTTTCATCACTGTGAGAACATTACCATGAGATTTTTAACACATGGACAGTATGTAGTTCAGCTGTGTGGAGTATTACCGCTTTCTACACTTAACAGATGGCGTTTTTTTTTTTTTTTCTGTACATTAACCTGCAGGTTAACATGGCTCTTTACCTCCTCTGGTCACCTTGGACTCACCTCAAAACATGCGGCTCCCTCCCCCTCCTCTATGCTTTCCTTCTCTTTCCACCTCATCTCCCCCCCTCGTCCAGACCTCTTTTCCTCGCTCAATCGACTCGATCCACTCAGCCCCACTGCCATCATTTCCACCCAAGCTCCTCTTTGCTCGTCATCTCCACTTCCACGCCAATCAGGGGAATTTTTACCTCGCTGTGATGTTTCGTAATCCGACGCTACAGAAAGACAGACAGAATTTTTTATGAGAAATTGTTAGTCGGGAAAAGTCCAAACACAGCAATGTACTACCATCATTACATAATGATTTTAATTTTAATGAGAGCAGTGCAAAATATGTGGAGGGAAACAAAAGTCTTCATTAATTGCAAATACTGCATGAAATCAGAGAGTGGAGCTGCAGAAGGACTGGCTGATCTCAAGAGCACTGCATAAAAACAGACACGCACGCACGCGCACACACACACACACACACACACACATTTCCAGTGAAAGAGGACTTCTGAGAGTTCTCTGGGAGGTGGCATTTAAGCCTGGCCGCTGGGGCGCAGAGCATCTATCATTAAAACAAAGTGCAGACTGAAATCAACTGTGTTCTCCTTCACCAGCACTCAGCTCTCCTCTTCACTGTGTCCTCTCTTCTCACTGTCCAGATCTCACACAGACAAACACAACATTAATCAGCGTTGAGCCTATAAGTTACTCCTTTTAGAGCATCATTCATTCAGACTACAAAGGTTTGTGTGTGTGTGTGTGTGTGTGTGTGTGTGTGTGTGTGTGTGTGTGTGTGTGTGTGTGTGTGTATTGTCGCCTGGCCCCGGCTTAGGTTGAAATAGCTGCCTTTGACTTGAGGGTAAGCTGAGCTGCAGTAAATTGGATTTCATGCTCAGTCCTTCACAGCAGCAGTATGCGACACTAAGACAGAGCCATCTTCCCCCTGCAATCACGACAAAGTTAGCACTCTGTTTCTTTAAAGGTTAGACCCTCTCACACAGTTGCATTACATTTGCACCACATGGGAGAGAGCTGATGTAACAAATCACTTCAAGTGTTTATTTTGCTGTTTATAATGTCACCTGATGCCAAAATGTGGCAGCGCAGCATTCCTGCCACAAAACAACAAACAGGAGTCATAAATCATTTGAACAGATGACGATCGTCAACATACTAATGGTGTCATCTGCCACCAAACTAGGATCAGCTGTTTGTTTGTTTTTTTTACATTGCCTTGTGCAGAAAACCTGGGGCAAAGACAAACAAGATCACAGTGGATCCAGTGGTTTTCGGGTTAATAGACCCGCTGCCACCACAGAGTTGTCTCTGCTGCAGTGACAGCGACGGGGTTTTGTCAAGGGAGGCTGGCTAATCTGCCACAGAAGAGTCCTCTGTGCACAGCAGCCCATTTAGATGCAGATGTGAGGCGGCTGGCATCGTGTGCCAAGCCGGTCCTCTTGAGTGTGGAGCTGGAACTAAAGGTGGCTGCATTTCTTTTTTTATTTCTCTTTTTTCGGCGGGACCCTGCAGTGCTCCTGCCTCTCCTCAGACTTCATTCTGTTAGACAGCATGTCACCCAGTCTCCTGTCCCATCATGGAGCACAAAGATGGAGGCAGGCGGGGAATACAGAGAGGCTCCAGCAACGTCACTGACATTGACATTACCTCTGTGATCATTAAACCTAAATTGGCTAAATGAATTGCCAATTTGAGAGGCCTTAGTCACAGCATATTGGTGTGTGCATGCCTCTGTGTGCACACATTGGGGTTTGTGAAATCTACTGTGACGATAAGATTCTGTCTCTGGTTGTTTTTCTTTTTTTTTCCCCCCATCTCTGCATCTCTTCATTTCTGTCCAACTACCTCTCTCTCACAATCTATACAAAAATTCAATAAGCTATTACACAGGCATTGATCTTTTTCTCGCCCAAACATTTGCATTAGAAAAAAAAAGTCAGTAAGATGAGGGGCTGGGTGAGGCAGTGCTGTCTGTTCATTTTAGCGGGGAGAAGGACCAATAGATGGTGAGGCCTGGATTTATAGAGTTTGGCAGCACTTTAACACTTTAACGCTCCTCAGAATGTGTCCAATCAATGCACACCCTCCCCGCGTGGTCGCTGTTGAAGAGTCGTGGCGTTCACTTATCTGATGTCATTGTAAATCACTCAGGAGGAGGGTAGGTCAGGGGATGCTGCTGCTACACTCACACCGCATCGAGCTGAAAACACTGTGTGCCAACGTTAAATACATCACTCTATTGTGAGCGTCTGCACAGCAAATGCAGATTGATAAGTAACAGCAGACATGCTTTGACCTTTAAATTGTAATGTGGCGTAAAATGAGCTGCGGATTTACCAGAAGCGTGTCAGGAATACGCTTCACTAACCAAAGAAGGAAGCACAATGATGATACCTCTGAGCCAATCCATACAGCTGAAACATTATTACCCCACTATATGCTTTGTTAACCACATGTTTAATTACCTCGAAGACATTTTCCTCTCTGTTTTTTATGGTTTTGGACACGGTAACTAGATGCAAGAAAGAATGTCATACGTAACCTTGAATTCAAGGATTGTTAAAGGATAGGTCTGGTGATATTCTGTATTTTTCTTCTGTGAGGTGATCCTATTAATAAGTATGTGATAAATCTTATTTCTGAGCCTTAGAGCTCCACTGTTCTTCAAAAACTCCTGAACACACATCATGAGCTGCATCAGTGCACTGACAGACATTTTCCACTATTACCATGAACATGGGCACTGCAATCTTTATTTCAGCATGATCTAATCTCTACTCATCATATTTTGCTGCTTGGGCATAAACCCTAGGCGCTACTAAAATGACGTTGGAGGCAGCATTTTGTGTTGTGTCTTCATACAGAAGAGGTCAGCAGTAAGAAGGCGTTGGCGGTGAGGTTAAGGCAACAAAACTATTTGGTTATGTTTAAAAAAAATTGCAGATGACGCTGACGAGAACACTCAGCTTTGCGTGGCACAAGAACTGCAGTTAGGTTTAGTCGACAAACCTACTTGGCTCTGGCTTGAGTGGCACAGCTGAAGAGGCAGTAGTGTGTCGCAAAAAAATAAAAAATAAAAATAGCCACCTGGCTCTGAGTGGCACAAATGCCACAACCAGTGATATTGTTAGTTGGTCTCAAACACTAGTTACCTGGGTCAAAGTCTGGTCTTTGTTGTACTCATTCATCTCCCCTCCCACCCAGCCCTAGCAGACTTTTACGCATTTTAAACTTCCTCTGTTGTTCTGAGCGTCTAATAATGACAGGGTTTACACTGGAGTTGGTGAAAAGCCAGGCATCCAAAAGATGTTAAACGGTGCCCCCAGCGTCATTGTAGTGATTCCGCCGACACTGCCCAAGGTGTGCTTTGATGCCCTGGGAGTGAGACCAGGCTGCTTATTTTGAGTCAATCCCAATAGCGAAGGAATGGTCCAGTTTACTCCACCAAATTCTGCCTCTGATTGGCTTACCCTGACATTCTTACCTGAACCTTAATCAATCCCACTCCTCTTGCCTAAACCTATCCAAGCCCAACCGACAAAGACAACAAGAACTAGATAATCATAGGGAGTGAAGGGCGGGTCATATCTTTGCTCTCCTTGGATTCACAAATTTGGGTCCTGTCAATACTCACCAGCTCACCAAATGTGCATTAGTCCACAGCTAAAAATAGTCTGAAACAAATACATGATTTAGTCCTGTGAGACTAGCTTTTCTTCAAACTACAGTGCCCAAATTCAAGAATAACACAGGGCCACACAGGAAAAATGCAGTTGTGAGGTCACTAACTTTAGCTAACAGCACTAGCATTAATGGTGAAATGTTATACACAGGACACCTGTGGGGTGTCACTAGCTGTCATGCAACCAGTAGCTTTTTACTAGATGCCATTCCTAACCTGTCAGATGCTTGTTAGTTTTGTAGTGATGAACGAAAATGAACGAACAAATCTTTTTAAACAACTCTTTTTATTGTCCAGTACCAGGTCAGCCTGTGAAACGTCCGAGTCCTCATGAATATGTAACGTGTCATAACGTAGTGCAGCAATGGCACTGAATAAATGAGAGAGGACAGATTAAATTCAAGTCCAGAACTCTGCCAGCCAAGGCCTGTGGTGCATTCATGTGCTCCTCATACGGTCAGTCTTCCCTCTTTGTTGTGTTCATGAGCTTTAAGTTTAAATGTGGAAACATTAAGTACACTACAAAGAAGACGTGCTGTACTTCATTGCTCAGAGGATTTAAACAACACATTGAGAATGAAAAGAGCAAAGAAAACAGATCAGGTGAGCCATGAAATATACTCAGGAACTCATTATCCAGATTATTCCGACACCACATGAATGCACCAGAAGGCTATAGACGCAACTGAAACGCCTGCTACTTGCCCCTTAAAGAACAACAGATTATTGGTCAGTGACATATCTGTAACACCATATTGAGCTTACATAGCCTATCTACATACAAGAGGGAAGCTAAACAAATGCATTAAAATGAACATTTTATTTTTATATATGTAAACTAATTCATGATGACTGGTTATGCATTGAATAGAAGTTTTGTGGGGTGGGCAGCACTAGCTGTGGTGTCATGAACTGACACCACATTTTGCAAAAAGTATCAAAACTCAAAATACATTTACATGCATCAACACGAAGGAAGTATTTTTTTTTAGCATGTCTTGTATGGTTTGTTGTGGTTTGTCATGTCTTTTTGTCTGATTTGTTTTACTGTGGTTGTTCTGTGTCTATTTTGTGTTGTATAATAATAAAAAATGTTAATTTAAAAAAAAAAAAAATCAACACGAAGGAAGGGTTACTGTGAAAAGAATCGGTCTGCCCATCACTAATTAGTGTGACACAGTAGCTCAGTAATGCACTAAATGTAAGCTATAGAAAGTGAAAGTATTGAAATGGACTGTGAGTGATTAAAATATGATGCATGCATTTCCCTTCACATTCTGGGGCCGCACAAAATGCTTATGAGGGTCACCACTGTCACCAGGGCCACACTTCAAGAAACTATGAATCAGTGTGTAGGATTTAGGGGGAGGAAATGGAATATAATATAATAAGTATGTTTTCTTTAGTGTATAATTACTGTCGTTGGGTTTTTATCTATCTATGATCCCCATTTACGAAGATCACTCACTCACACACCAAACACTGGCTCTAGATAGGGCCATTCACGTTTTCACGTCAGCCACTGTCATAAGCAGCTCATATGTGACAAGCGCACTGGAAAAACACTGTTTTTTTTTTTTTTTTAACATGAAACTGCTTTATTTAAAAAAAAATGTAATATGAAACTATTTTATTTAAATGTTTTTAGCGGTTTAAATCGGTTTAAATCAAGTTTCAGCTGGTTGCAATCTGCAATCCTCACCACTAGATGCCACTAAATCTCCCTAAATCTTACACACTGTTCCTTTTGAGTTATTTATATTGGACCCATTTCTAAAAAGTTACATCTTTGTTTGGAACAAACAGGCTTTGGGCTAAGATGGACTAAAAAGTTAAATTGTGTCTTTTCATGGGATTTTTTTTGTCCTCAAAGATATAATATAACAAAGCCTACCCTTTAATATTTACGTTTAAACACAAGAATTTAAAAAAATACGTCAAACTTTCTGTGATCATTTAAGAAAAGTCCCAGACTTATTTTTATCCTGCTTATTGCTGACACTCATTCCCTCATGATATCTGGTGTTGAGCGTTCCCTCATTCCTGCATGTTCGTATGTTGGTGTGAACGCAGGTGTGTTATTACCGCTGGTTTTTCACTCAGCACAAACCTTGCTGTGGTTGGTTCAGAGAGGTGATAATGGCCGCCATGTGATCTGTGGGATTCATGGCATGTCTGAAGGACATTTAAACCGTGACCTCCACATTTATATCTTATTTCCCTTCCTACCTCCTGGACTCACTGCTTCTAATGCAGCACATGCGAAAGCAGCCACACACACGCATGACAATAGCTACAGCTGAGCTTCAGCTGCCACCACTTCCAAAGGACTGAAACCATCAGAAGAGGAATGCCAGAAGGAGAGAGTTTCCCCTCCATCTATTTCTGATCCTGACAGCACATTCTTTACGTCTCCCCTGCTGTCAGTGAAAGGAGCCTCCTCTGCTGTTACCAAAATAGCCTTTTCTTCCCCTCGTTTTGACAAGTGACCAGTTTTTCTTTTCAAATGTAACAAAATTGTTAAGTAGTCATCACAAAGCAGTGGCAATAAAGGATGACGATTGCACATAATCT
>JAPZEB010000012.1:21824871-21835794 GCA_029783705.1 Chaetodon striatus | reverse complement strand
CCAGGCTGTGTAAAACCCTGATATAGGTCATTTTTCTTTTATCACAGATTCCAGTAAGAGGCAGCAGCCCATGTGAATCAGTGCCAACAGTGTCAGAAGAGCCGCAGCCAGTCTTAGAGCAGTAAGTATCTCACAGCTGGATGATGATTTACCTCTGCATTAGACTCTGCATCTGGTGAATTCTCTGTATTTACATAATTTATTATCTTCTCTGTTTCTGATAACATGATTAGATCCACAGCACAAGCTTCTCCAGTTATTTTTCTTTTGCTTGCCTCACCTGCAGCCTGTTTCATAAGTACACTTTTATCAGTTTTCCAGTTGTCATGGTGCCAGCTGTGTTCAGAGCTGTGTGTAGTGAGTTTGTTCTGCTGGTCTCTGTAGGAATGTGAAGGAGCATGCAGAGACAACCAGTGAGGCCAAACCAGCTCAGCTTACACAGGAAGCAGTCACAGTAAGAATGGTTCAGCAACAGTTTGACTACTCTGTGGTGTTAGATGGTTCTAATATTTTTATCTTTTTGACATAGCAGATCGTAGTTTAAGGTGTGTCCTAACAGCAAGCGAGCATCCAATCATGGTGCCACATTGCATTACATCAAACACACTCTGTCTGAACAGAATCCATTAAATACAGAATACTGTTATGTCATGTAAACAGAATTGCTTACAAAAGATGGCGAGTACTTACATTCCTTTTATTTATATTTACAACAGTACTATTGCGTGTATTGATATCATTGTTGTATCCACCATAATATAACATATATCATATATATACCACCATCTGTAAAACAAGCTAGCTAGCTAGCAAGCCCTGCAGGCATCCCACACAATAATTCTTACTTAAAACATCCAGCTACCTAACAATCTCCCTTTAGCAAGGTGCCACCCTATTTAGGTTTTTGTAGTGAAATGAGAAGATGCTGTGTAGATACCCCTCATTTAAACCTCACAAATCAGCCGCTCCTTGTTTATTGTGGATCTTACAAAGTGAGCGACAGAAAAAAAATAATGAATGAATAAATAAAGAAGCAGGGCGTCTGACAAAAGTTCAGCTTAAAACAGCATTGCTCGCAGCAGGTTTCATTCCAGTAGAAAACAATGCAATCAAACTGATGTTTGCTCATGTTGCATTCAGTCAGGATGCTCAGCAAATAAAATAAAAACAAATAAAGTAATGCCTTCAAGTAATCCAATTTAAAGACAGTAACTGTATTCACAGATTTAAACTGTAACTAACAGAAATAGAGTCACTCATAATTTGTATATTAAACCCGTAATACGCGTATTCTGTTACTCCCCAACCCCACAAGGCCTTAGTATGTAACTTTACATTTTGAACTTTATTCCAGGCTGCTTTAGATAGAAAAATGAAAGTGAAATGAGTTGTCGCTCCACATTTCTTTCTCTCTCAGCTCTCTCCGCAACGCCACATCAACTTTCCAAGCGGTATTAACAAAATCAATGGTCAAACAATCTGGGACAATTGGTTGTGTATTGATGGAATTAAAGCTTGTGTATGATGTGGTTTGTTGTTTATCTGGGCCCATCCTTTACGCTCCAGCAGCTCACAGATCGCTGTCCAACAAACGCTCTCAATCAACAGCACATCACAGTCGATGATGATGATGATCATCATCATATTGCTATTTTGCATGTTTTTCTGCTATGATAATCTCTACTTCAGTAATTCAATTTATCATGACAATTAAGAAAGTAATTATCCTATAATCTCCAGTCTTTTTAAATGTGTTCACATGTGAAATTATTTTCCATGGATTAGATTTCAGTGGCAAAATGATTGACACCATCTTAATAGCAAACACATGCACTCAGCCAGACATTTTCAAAAGAACCATTATAAAAATGGGGGTTGGCTGTTCATTCTGAATAGCCTGAATCGTTACCAGGCCTCTCTCGTACATTTGACAACTTACATAATGCATTTCCACTAAAATAGCTTAAGTGTTAAAGCTTCTTTTATGGGCAAAAATTGATTCATGAATGCTTTGAGGCGAAAGCTAACATGAACACAAAGCTTTCAATAACACCCATTTTATTCAGACTGTCAATGTATGAAGCGGTTGCATTAGACAAGGTGGCATGCTGATTGCTTTATGAAATCCAGGCTAATTGTTTTGTGGTGTAGTCCTTGGGGCACCCTGCATTAAGACAGGCCGAATGAAGTCAAATAAATATGGCTCTACGCCCCCACCCCACCCAACCACCCAACACACACACACACACGGAAATCTGTCACAAAATGCCACAGATGCACAACACAGCTGTTGTGTGAAACTAACCAGAGTGTTGGTGCCCTGGTTTCCACTAAGACATGTAGTGTTGATATGGCTGTATCAGAACTTGCAGTTCAACCTGCAAATCCGATGAGCCGAAAAGAATTAAAAAATATTTTTAGTAATCTGCACAACACACATTTCTACACAAATCCAGAGATTCAAGATTTCATCACACAGTGCAATATTTAGTCGAACTATAGCAATAGAAAAAAAAAACATAGACTGTGTCATAAAGATGGATGACATGACAGCTCGCCAAAAGTGAAGCCAAAACATCTTGCTTGCCCCCTGGTAAATGGCTGCAGTGTAGATCATAAACCCTGCCCCCTTTACATAAGCAGATGGGACATGGGCCAAACTAACAAATCAAAGTATACCTCAAATAAATTTTTTTCAAGGATGGTTTCTGTTATTTTACATACTTCTTATCCCATTAATGTATGTTCAAGTGTTTGTTTTCCTGATAAGTTTGGGTTTAATGAGTTATTTGATGGTATAAAAAGGGGGCGGGACGTCATGATTGACAGCTCTTAGTGCCAATCGGTGTGCTCAGGATCAATGGCACTGCTCGCGATTGATCACATGGGTGTATGGACAGGAACTCAATACTGCTTGAAGGGTTAATTATATGGTTGACAATCCACAAATTATTCACTAACCTGAAATCTTTGTGCTGTTTACAGATGACACCCAATCCTGTCCCAACTCTAACAAATCACCTTTGACCCCTAGCCACCTTCCGACACCCACACTGAGCTCTGCAGATGCAGAGTGTCCCCTCTTGCCTTCTGTTAGCACACCTTTGCCATCCTCTCCCTCCCCCTCTGCGGCCCTTAGTACCCCCCCTGCAGATCCAGCAGCCGCTGGTCTCCCTGACACCCCGTCCCCAGCACCCAGCCCTTCTTCAGGAGAGTCAGAGGAAGAGAAAGCCAAGAAGCTTCTCTACTGTTCCCTGTGCAAAGTAGCAGTTAATTCCCTCTCACAACTGGAGGCACATAACAAAGGTAAATCCAACATGGCTTTGTCGCAGTGCACATTTTCATAAGTATGTCATGCCGCTGAGTACACACAATCTTGAGAGAAATAAACCTCTACAAACAACAGCATTATGTATTATGCACTCTTAGAAGCAACTTCAGAAACCCTTAAGCATGGCTCTTTTAAGGCAATACTGCACTTGTTCTGCATTTTAAGTTTGAAGAGCTAAACCTGGTGCATTAGTGCCACTTAGTGGTAATAATCGCAGGTTAATGGCTGCATGTTCTTACTGGGTGTAGATGGATGGTAATAAAAACCTCACCTCTTACCACCTACACTTAATATTGGTGCACTCAGTTATGCAATTAGAGGATTTTTTTCTTGTCTTAACCTGAGGTGTTTTATAACATCAGCCACTTAAGAATTCTGTTCTCTGCATAAAAAACATGCACTAAGTGAGCAAACAATCTCACCACAAGGCCTATTCAGTGACTTTGTCCAGTTGTCATGGAAATGCAGATAGGGGAGCACTTTAAGTTCATTCTTGATCTTAGAAACCACAGTTGAAAAAATATACTCCCATATTTAGTATACACCAGTGCTGTAGTACTAAAGATTGGCTTTATAATCTCAAGACCACTTTCTGAAGGTCTCAATCTCGTCTCACAATCAGTCACATTTTTACTCGTTTTTTTCTTGGTCGCAAACAAAGACTACTTCGGATTTGATTTTGACACTGCTCAAGACCACAACTGCCGAGATATCACTAAATTGCCTGTGCATTCTCTTATATAGAGAGGAGGCATACAGAGAGGTAAGCTAAGTGTAAGTGATTCTAGCAAAGCTGACATTAGCAATTTGCCGCTGAACCAAAAGTCTTCAGAAATCTTTTCACCCCTCACCAAAAGAGATATAGTGAAAATTAGCTACACATACTGTGTCTTTGGCAATCAAAGAGGTAAATGAAGAGGAACTGTCATGTTTTCTGTGGCTGATTTTACGGGAATGTGGATCTTTCAGATCAATTTGGGAAGTGCCTAATGTTTGTAGTCTCTGATTTGCACTGGTTTGACTTAGTCTCAATCCCTTATAGTCTTGGTCTTGTCTCAGTCTTGATACGCCCTGATCTTGGTCATGACTTGATCTCAGTTTAAGTGGTCTCAACTACAACACTGGTATAGGCTCTCCTACACTGTAACATGGCCCCAGTTACCACCATAGATTATACAGTTCTTTTTATTGTTTCCAGGTACCAAACACAAAACCATTCTGGAGGCTAGAAGTGGACTGGGACCCATTAAAGCGTACCCACGTCTGGGTCCGAAACCCAGCCCAGAGCAGGGAGGGGAGCTGTCTTCTGACCCCAACACTCAGGAACGCACCTTCCACTGTGAGATCTGCAACGTCAGGGTCAACTCTGAGCTGCAGCTGAAACAGGTGAGTTAACCCACACAAAGATCCAAAGACCCTGAGTGACCCTCGTCTTTAAGCTAACGCGACATCTAATATCTGTTCTTTCTAAATTTATTGTTTCAGCATATATCTAGCCGTAGGCATCGGGATGGAGTTGCAGGAAAACCCAATCCTCTTCTCAGTCGGCACAAGAAGCGCACAGACTTCATGGTAGATATTCACCTTCTACATATTCCATATTTCTTAGTTGTCCCCCATAAAACCACCATCTCTTAGGTTTTAGGAAAATGTGCATGCATCAATTAACTCTTCTATTTTCCCTTAACTTACTCAAAGGAACTTCCAAAAACTCTGGGGGCCGGACTTTTACCAAATCCTCTGGCTGTTGCCGCAGCGATGGCAGCCGCAGCCTCCTCCAATCAGCTGGCATTACGTCCTCCTTGCCCGACCTCCCACCCTCATCCCCATCACCACCTCCTACAGGGAACACCCCTCAGCCTGCTGAGGCCCGCCCCCGGCCCCATCCGCACCACACACGGGCCAATCCTCTTCACTCCTTACTGACGGTGAGAGAATGAGGACGAATCAGGAAGAAGCACACTGTGAAGTGGAGGCCTGCAACCACGTGCCATCAAGAGCCAGCTGGTGTGGCTCCAGCTGCTGTATCATTAGAACAAGAACAGTGAACATAAATATGACTCTTCATGGTGCATACTGTGGTTGCAGACCACTGCTGTTACGTTAACAGGGAGAACCAGAGA
Source organism: Chaetodon striatus (assembly GCA_029783705.1). NCBI lineage: Eukaryota > Metazoa > Chordata > Actinopteri > Chaetodontiformes > Chaetodontidae > Chaetodon > Chaetodon striatus. Next base: position 21,830,340 of record JAPZEB010000012.1, on the reverse strand, counting down.
TAACTGACGCCTCTCAGACATTTCAAAGAGACTGTATGTTTCCATCCTCCCCAGTTTCCCTTCATCAGTCAACTATCTGCCAATCATCAAGTAGACTCCGCAGATAGTTTCAAGAGGAACTAGTAAACACGTTCCTATCAAGCATGGACTTCTTGAGCATCCTCCAATCTGAAACTGACTGATTATCTTCATCTAACATATGATCCACTGTATCTGACTCAAAACCCTACCTCTTCTATGATTTTAATGTTCATCTCTGCAAGGATACATGACATATCTAAAGCATCAATGTTATCAAAAACACGCCCGCTGGGTTAGATATAGTAGTTGCCTCTGATGTTAGCTGGTATCATAATGTAGCTGTCACAGTATAGTGGATTATACCACTGTAAAGTTATGTTTTTGTGGCCTATAAAGAGAAAAGGGTACCGACAATTTCCGTACCGTTTCTGCAGTTACTGGCAAACATTTCTCTGTACTGTATGTCTACATCTTCACAGCTGGCCTAAATGGTCTATATTTACCTACGTGGGACAGAAACAGGAAGTCACAGAGGAACAGCAAAAGGGTAGACATTTACATGACGTCTTAAAACTGTACTGATGTGTATGTCACATTAACAGTTTGGCAAAGATTTACTTGTGAAGAAGTAATCTAAACTGGTACACTATGCAGCTATCAGTGTTTATTCTACCAGTCTGTGTAAAATGCAGTAAGGTTGGAGAATAAGGATACAATGAGAGGAAAAAACCCACGCTGTTAGTGTCTTTAGTGAAGGTCAAGATGTACTGACTGCAGTTAAGTAGTTCCCATGATGATGTTCTCCCTGAATGGCCACTGACAACAACCATGTGTGTAACGTCCCACAAAGCACACAAGTAAAAGTCTGTGGTGAAATGTCTCCATTTAAAATGCATTTAAAATGACGATCTATCTTTTTTTGTAATCTGCACCTCACTGTGCAACACAGAAAGGTTTTAGTGTCTTAACTAATAGTTTCAACACTGTGAGCACAGCAGGACAATGATTGATTTATGACTTCAGTGGCAGGTCTTTGCATTATGTGCACATTTAAATATCAGACAACACTTTCAAACAGTCCCATACAAGGGAGTGTGGAAAACAGTGGGATGAAAGACACCAGCAATATGTTACAGAAGGAAAAGGACCACATACACAGATGAGTAGATGTATGCAAAAAAAAAAAACATTTTTGGTAGTATTCTAGGCTTGTAGTGGGATAAAAATGTTTAGTTTGTCTGCTCTGCCTCGTGTGCTCCGACCCCACATGACCCCCGACTATCCCTGTGAAACTGTCATGATGGCTTGTGAAACATTAGAGGGAAGCTTTAGGAAACGGAAACTGTAGCAATACTTTAAGCACTCCTGCTAACTTTTCTTGTTAACTGCAATAAAAAAGACAATGTCTACAAATGTATGAATTGTTATTTAGGAGAAGTGTATTGAAAATTACTGTAAATGCAGATTATTTAAAAAAAAAATGAGAAAAGGTACATGTTGGGGCTTCCTCATTGTTAAATTAAAGACAAAATTATATATAAAATCATTAAACTGAGTTTATGGTTGTAAGCAATGTTGATTGGTGATTTTTTTTTTCTCTTTTTTGCCAAATGTAATGAGATATGACAATAACAATAAATCACAAATGCATTTGGTTGTACAAGTAGTAATAATATGTAATAATCTGAGTAATGTTGCCATGTTCTCTTCAGCACAGCACTATGTTGTTAAGTGACTAACATCACAGATACTCTAACTATTCATGATCAGAAGCTAATAAGGTTTTGCACAGGTTACTGTATTGTGCAAACATTAGGATATGAGTACTGAACATACAGAAGAGGGAACTTAAAAAAGAGGACACACGCAAGACAACATGCTAACAGGAAGCTGACAATCAGAGGATGACGTCACTGCAGAGAATAACATACACTACATATATAAGGTCTGGTGGAAGTCATCGACTTCAAGGTAAAAAAAAATAATAATAATTTGTTTAGGGCTGCACAATATGAAAAAAAAAATCAAACAAAGATTTTTTTTTTATCTATTGCGATTGCAATACTAAGTCTCAATTTTAGTGAGAATGGCAAGTTTAGCATTTCATTTACACAAAAATACAAATTCTTACATCTGGATAATGACTTGTAGGCCGAGGCATCTCTGTGGCACCACAATGCCTCATTTAATCTTTATCAAAAATTTGCAGCTCCTGTCATCTGGATATTGCACATGGCCATATTGCGATTTTAATAGTGTTTCAATTAACTGTGCAGCCCTACTTTTTGTTTTCCTATGCGATTACATTAAAAGTGACAGAAGAGCTGAATGCTTTGGGTTCACCTTTGTTTGGGTTTTAAACTGTTGCTCAGCCCAAACAAGCAATCGAAAGATGATGTAATGGGCATTTTTTTTTACACTTTTGACATTTTAGACTAAATGATTAATCAATTTATGAAAAAAAAAACAGAATTGATAATGACAACCATAATTAGTTCCAGCCCTTGTCTATATTTGCTCCTAGTTTAGAGACAGAAACTAGACAATGCTGCAAGTTGATGATGATGACAAAGCTGATGTTGCTTCAGGCCCATTTCTTCTCATTGATATGTTTGTTCAGTGATGGAGAGGAGGTCTATTAATTCAGCTTAAGAAGGAAAACCGCCTGTGCTGTTTCCTTCATTGGAGTTTCTGTGGTTGCCGTGGTCAATAGCCATGCTTGTTCACAAAAAAGCCATCCGACTTCCAACAATCGAGGTGGTGGCAGGCAAACACTCACTGTCTTAAAGCACTTTAACAAATGTTTTGACCTTTATTCTGATTCCTGTTAGTTGACAGAATGCTGATGAACCACACAAACCAAACAGATGATGACGTCTTCCACTGCGACACTCCTTCAGTTGTCTGTTACCTGTACTTTGCTGTGCTGTGGGGATGTGCTGTCACCACAGCGAGGAACCTGATGACCATTCTAGCCTCGCCTCCAAGGACTCGCTTCAATTTGCTCATCATCAACCTGGCTGTTGCTGATCTCCTGTACTGCACCATACTGCAGCCCATATCAGCTGACTCCTACCTACACCTCAGATGGTGCAGTGGTCAGCTTTGGTGCAGCATCTTCGGCATGCTTCTCTTCCTCTTTAGCTTTGTCCTCATTACCTTCCTCTGTCTGGAAGCAGTGAGCCGATATCTCCTGGTGGCAAAAAGGGCTGTGTTTGACCGTGTCTTTTCTGACTGTAGTCGGATTTTTCTACTGATCTCAGCGTGGGCACTGGGCCTGGCCAGCTTTGGACCACTTTGGCCTGTTTACATTTGTGCCACAGGTGTGCACATGCAGCTTCCACAGGACCAGGGGATGCAAATCCGGCACCATTCTGGTTTTGTACTTCTTCTTCTTCTTCTTCTTCTTCTTCTACCTCCACATTCACAGACGTGTCCAGATCGTCTCACAAACTCTGCTCTGCTCAGGCTCAGCCACCAGTGCTCAAGAGAGAAACAAGCTTTTTCAGCACAACGGATCAATGACAGTGGTGTGGAGCGTTGTATAGCAAAGGCATGTAGCTGTTCAGTAAGCAGCCAGGCAGATCTAGCCCAAAACACAGTTGAGAAATAATGTGCATGAGGCACCAAACTGCAAAGCACAGCACTGAGGGTAATTTTAAATCAAAGCATTAAAAGTCTTATGGGTGTCCGGAAGTAGGACATACAAAGCACCTTAGTAAGGTCATTTTAAAAAATGTGAGACTTGTCTTATCATAAACAAATGTCAAGGTGCAAGAATTTCAGACACCTTAACCCCCTGAACCATACTGTCATTCTTCAGATTTATATACTTGAGCTGCATTTGCAGTTTAAGAAACTACAGCAGGTGCATTACTGCCACTCGGTGGAGAGAATGGCAGGTTTACTAAATGATACGAGTGGGTTTAGATGTGTGCCGATACAATACAAACCACACCAAACATACCCTCTTATCTCAGCTTGATTCGACTGGTAACATCTACAAGTTTAGATTTTGTTTTCTGCATTTTTTTAGCAACTACACAGTAACATGGGTTCAGTAACAGCCTGTGTCATATCTTCCTTTTCATTCCTCCCCTTCACCTTAAACATACCGTCACACATATGAAGGCTCAGAGGAGAATGGAACCGAAAAATAACAAGCCCCATACACTAAGGAAGGTATCTGCACTATAGGAGTCAACTCACAAAGACTTGGGGAAATAATTTCAGTGCAATTTCAGGATCCGCCTTTGTCCTTTCCGTTACTTAATTACACATTTTAGAGAAGTTTTAAAGAGACTTTTAGTGCTTTCACACTGACTACTTCCCATTTATCATTAACAATCTGCAAATCACTAGACTTTGAAAACAGACAGTTTGAAAAGGAACTAATGAAGCATGGACCCTCTCATGTATCCTCCAGTCTGACTCAAAAACCTGCATCTCAGTCTTTATGTTTGTAATGTTAATTTCTGTCATAGTTTATTACACATGCAAAGCACCAATGTCAACAAAAACATGCCTACAAGGTTACCCATGGTGGCTGCATTTAGCAACACTTTGGCTCTATTCTTGTGAGCAAACGAGTCACTGACAATGTCGGTACTTCTTCTGCATTTCCAGTATGTCTGGGTTTTCACACTTACCAAATGGTCTATATTTAACCCTGTGTGACGGAACAGGAAGTCTATGTGCAGCAGAGAAAGGGTCAAATAATGTCTTAAAGCATTTATTCTCATGTGCTTATCACTGATTCTGCATTGTAGTTGCACTGAAGAAGTATAGTTAGTGGTGTACTAAACCAATATCAATGTTTGTCCTCACTGTCTAAGGAAAATACAGCAACTATGGAAAATAATAATTAAAGAGAAACCATGACAGCAAATAATAAAACAAGGTACTTTACTCTGTTCAGTGTAACTTCAGTTAATGTGTATTGTAACTTGATGATCTAAATTACTTCCTAAATGACCACTGACATCAACCATGTGCCAAACACAATAATAAAACAACAGTGTGTCTCTGTATTGAATTTTCCTTATGGATTATTTAAATATATTAAATGATGAGCCATGTTTTCTCAACTGCACCACACTACACAGTACAACAAAAAGGTTTCAGTGTCTTACAGGAGCAGATTCAACAGCACAGCAAGACAATGTTCTGCATGACAAACTGTATGACAATAGCTGCAGGTATTTGCACAGTTTTGCTCACATGCTCGCAGTCCCATACAATGACTGTGGAAATACTGTTAGTAAAAACATCAGCAATGCTACAGAAGCACTAGACCTGTGTGATATTGGCCGATATAAATACACCTGACCACAATAACCAACATGTTTCACTCTCATAAGTGAGTCAATCAATCAATCAATCAATCAATCAATCAATTTTTATTTATAAAGCCCAATATCACAAATCACAATTTGCCTCAGAGGGCTT
>JAPZEB010000012.1:21799642-21813202 GCA_029783705.1 Chaetodon striatus | reverse complement strand
GTTTGTCCTGGAAGAGGGACTCCTCCTCAGTTGCTCTTCCTGAGGTTTCTTCAGTTTTTTTTTTTGGCATATTATTTCTCTCATTTAGTGCTGTGCACATATAAAGGCAGTTTCAGCAAATATGACAAAATTATTTATTGTAAAAGTTACCCACTACAGCTTTGACTCGGTGGCCAAAAACACAGCCACACACAGTGACAATTAAAAATAAAACTTTCAGCTCGCTGCTCGCAGCTCGTCATTTTCAATATTGTGACCTTAAGATCATGAAAAACATGAAAGGGACATTGATAGCTGTGTACTTTACACAAACGGGCAAACAGGCTGAAGAGGAACTGAAATTAGTCTAACACGTCATGCAGAGGAGCTATCAAAAAAGCCTAGACCAAAAACCCTGACCTTTACACACACACACACACACACAACCGTTAACTTAAAGTATAATGCTTAGCTTAATTTCATATCACATAATAAAGATGGCAAACCATTTTGGTCATGATTCTCTGTTACGCAACATAACCAACATTTCAGCTTCTTTTATATTGCACTTCACATATCATTAGTCTCTCAATCCTCACTTATATTTAAACTACTTTAAGCAATCATGGTGCATAATATTTATAATATAATTAACAAAAATGCTACCAACTCAGACATAATGTGAAAATGTTAAATAGCCTAAAAGTGTATCTTGTGTACAAGGTCTTGCATTAAATTCCCCCTTAAGACAATTTCATTGTGTTTCATGACAGGTTTCCCTCCATGCTCTAACCCTTTACCCTCTCTTACTTTTCTTTTCCAGAAAGGCCTGCTATTGTTGAACTCAGAGGGGAGGTTGGTGGGAATGTGACGTTACACTGCCCTGTTGACAAACCAGGGGCATTGACATTCTTGTACTTTCAGCGGGGCAATATATTTGTGAATGGCTACCATGCATTAAGATCACTACCACACACATGGGAGAACACCAGAATGGACCGCTACAAGAGTATGCTCATGTACAGTTTAAATGTCTCTCACAGCGGCAGCTATCAGTGTCATATCGCATACCATGGTGGTCAGATTGCTGAAAATCATACACTCTTCCATCTGAGTGTCACAGGTATGAGTGTGTTTAATTGTATTTTATTACGTTTAAGTTTAAGGTTGTTAGGAGTTTCGGGTTTTTAACTATTTACAGTAGAAATAATGCAGTGTACTGTATTCTGAGTTGGGCATTTCTCTAGCTCATTTCTAACATTTCTAGTTTTTAGCCCTGAGAGTGGTGTAGATGAGACTAAATAATCTTTTTGTATTCAACAAGTATGTGAAAGTCTCAAATTGAAATATTTCTATTCTGCTGGAAAACCTCTTTTAAAACCAAGGACTTAGTTAAAAGTACATCTTCAAAATTTTCATTTGAGTTGCCACTTGTCAAATAGCTGTGCAATCAATATGTTTGAGCTGTGGTACCACAGAGATTTTAATGACTAGAAAAACCAGGAAGAAAGTCAATGCCCTTGATTTCGAACTGATTTGCACACAGAAGTCTGTGCATGTCCTCTAGCCCAGCCCTGTCGCCTGGAAATCACGTCTATATCCAGATAATTTAAAACAGCAAATGCGATTGAGGGAAACATAAGGCTGGGCAAACTGCATTTTCTCTCAACATAATACCTGACAAGTTGCAAAAATGTTGATACCAGACGAACCAGAAAAATATTCAAAAATAATGTGTTTCCATTGTTTCCATCAAAATTGGCACTCTTGCAATACAGTATCCACTTGTGGTGATCACGTGGCTACCACTGGGGCTGAAAAATGAAACCAATGCAGAAGTGCCAAAAACTGCAACTCGCCAAATGGCTCCAGAAGCAAGTAAATACCCATAGACACTCATGTTAAAATGTCCAGCTTTAGGAGAAATAAAGGAGGAATAAATAACAGAAACAAAAGAAATGAAAAACAGTTTTGGTCTAGCTAAGTCCTCCCTTCATGATAGAGGGTGAATTTTTTGTATAACTCACCTGTTTACTTTTCTTTGAGCATACAATTACCGGCTGCTTTGAGTGACACACTTCTCCACAGCTTTACCCTTTCATCCAAATGTTGTAACTTCTGGCTCCAAAAAAACAAGATTGTGACAGATAAAATGGCAAATGTGAGGGTTCAAAATGGCAGTCCACAAACCAAAGGGTGACATCACGGTAGCTACATCCAAAACTTTCTGTGCCCAAGATACACCAAAGGGCAAGCCAGAATCCCAAGGCACACCTGTGTTCATATCTGTGTACAATAGCCTTTATAACGTGTGTTATCACTCTTTTAACGACATAATGTCATTAAAATGTCATAAATGGACGTGCTGTTTGAGGTAGAGGAAATCTCACTCACAGGAGAATTTATGACAAGTATTCACCAAGCCCATTTAGTCAGGGTTGGAGTGGTCTGGAGTCCATCCCAGCATGACCTTTAACAAAGCAGGGAAACTCTCAATAGGTTATCTATCACATAACCACCATTGTGGTCAGTTTTAAAATAATTCCAGTATAATCATACAAAAAACCCTTTGCTTTAAGCCATCACTCTATCAGTAATGGTGAATCATGTTTGAGTCTATGAGTTTGTGATCTGCGATTGAGAGAGGCTTTGTGAAAAGCCCCTTGCATTATTAAAATAAATTAATAGTTAAACATGGTCATTTACAGAAACCTTGACATGCTGGAGATGCAGCCTACAACCTGACAGGGCTTTTTCTTTCTGTCCCTCTCTCTCAGCAAACTACAGTAAACCCACACTATCGTTTAACTGTGGAGGCGAAAACCATCGCTTGAGTTGCTGGGTGACGTGTGCCTCACATGGTGGCTACCCAGGCACCGTGGTGACATGGAACATACTGGAAAATCAGACGTTGAAGGAAGTGAACAACACTCGAATGCACGATCCACAAACCATGTTGGTGAACAGCACCAGCTCTGCTTACATCAACTGCTCCAACGGCGAGCAGACATCCCTCAGCTGCTCTGTGGGCGGTGTCACCTCAGAGACGATCAAAGTCTGTAAGTGATACAAAAAGACCAGTCCCAGTGGTTTCTCCACTCATGTTTTGACCCCTTGGTAAGTTTTGGGAAGTGTGAATAATAGTGGAAACCCCTTGCATGGATGCCCTTTGATGACTACTGTAACAGGAATGTGTAAGGGATTTTTTGCATCCTTTTAGATCCTGTTAATGTTTGACTTTCACAGGAAAGTTTGAAGTTTGAGATTCTGAGAGGTTATTTAAAAGCATTAAAAGAGGACCAAGATACTATAGCCAAGCCAACAGGTCTGTGAAGATGGACTCAGGTACAGGTGTCCTTTGAACTTAAATGCTAACGATGAAAATGCTGTTGTTCACCATGGGTTAGCATGCTAACATTGCTAATTAGCAAGAAACACAACTGTTAGGCTTGCTCACACTTCAGCTAAAATGCCACTGGTTCACATATGTTTCACTTTCTCATTTCTTATACATTTTTGGCATACACCAAATCACTGTGACGTCACACTGTCAAATCCAGACGGACAACTTTCAGTCATTTTGAATAGCAGAGATATGTGAACTCGGCAAATATGTTTACAGGATTTCTGTTGTCATTTTCAGCTGTAACTGCAATGTTTAAAGATATGTAGTTAAACACAGTGGTCTGACCTATCTAACATTTCTAACGCTGAACATTTTTCTCATCCGAAGGTACACCCAAAGCACCTGAGACTTTTAATCCTATTGTGAGAACAGCAACCATCTGTATAGTGGCGACTGCCATTATCATTGCATTGGTGCTATGGTTCAAATGCAAGAAAGGACAGAGAGGTAAGGACATATGTTGGGTTTGTCACAGTGTAGCTGTTCTACACATGTTTGCATATCTTTTTGTGAATATACAAATATGGGAGTATGAATGACGCAGAGACAGGCAAAAACTCACAGCAGTTTCTCTTTTGGTTTTCAGGAGCAGCAGCACCCACAGCAGCAGCAACAGACATGAGGGTAGTACATGAACGTCAGGAGTAAGTGGATGTTTACAATTGCCAACATTGTAAAAGGTCACAATACTTTGATTACATTCATAAGTAATGCAAAATGTGAGCTGATAAAGAGTTCCAAGAGGCACAGCTGCAATAATGAAATGCAACTCATGAAGTCCCTATTGCCTCAAGATGTTCTCTGTAACTTTCCCTTCCTGTCTTTTCTGTTTTTCATGTTCTCCAGGGAGTTAACAGTCCTCAATGAAATGACAGAAGAAGGGAGAGATGCATCTTGAGTGCTGAACTGGTGAAGAGGACTCTCACAGTTCTAGGATTTAGAACTGTAATTTTATGTCACTCAAATGTATGTTACATTTGTGACTGACTGGCTGCATAAAAGCATGACTGGCCAGTGTCCACAATGGTCGGTGACTCACTGGGGACCGCATGCTGTCAACATTTCACTGACATTGTGACTTTTAAGTGTTTGAGGAAGTATTCCTTATCAGTATCCCTTTAAAGGTGAGGTACAGTGCGTCCTCCAACTGAGAATAACTTACTTCTCAAAAGAAAGGACTTTTCCAGAGGTTTGTGGTGAGATTGTTGTTGTATACTGGAAATCAGTGTCGGGGGCGTTCGAGTGGGGGACGGGGGGTGGGGGCGGGGGTGTACTTCCCAGCGCTGCCAGCAGTGAAATCAAAAGCAAAAAAAAAATTTAGTGTTAAATGAAATATCTATTTTATTTTTATGTGACCACTTCTGAATGGAGTGGGATATGTTACATGCTTCAAGTGTCAATTTTGGACTGTGACTCATTTTTAAAGACAGTATATTATTGTTGTTGCACTTTAAAGTTACCCCGAGCCTTTTCCTTAAAGGAATACTTCACCTCCAAAATGATCACTTGTTTATCAATTACTCACCCCGTGTTACATTGAATGTGTGGAAAAAACTCTGTGATCATTCACTGTAAAACTCAGTGAATGAAGAATCCAGAAAAGAGGAAATGGTGTCTGGGGCAGTCGATTGCAATGGAATGCATGAGTTTAAACGCATGCACTTGCCCTGGTGTGCAACTCATACATGCATGAGACTGTTTTTCCAACGTGGGCGGCACAGTGGCGTGGTGGTTAGCACTGTTGCCTCAGCATTACTCAGATTTACAGTGTGTTCAAATTAGATAAGCCTGTTATTTTTAATCATACAAACTCACTTGATCAATCAACACAGGCAACTGAGCAAAACATAGAAGCAGCATTTACCAAAGAGTCTGTGTGCAATCATGTCCAGCTGAGCCTCATTCAGACCACGTTTAGTGGCGGAGAGAAACTGCCAGCTCAACATCTCTCCAAACTGCGGCCAAGGGGCTGCAGGAGTGTTGGCAAAGAACATGGCGTCCTGGAGAAACGGATGCACATACATACACAATTAATTAATTCAATGTCTACTAATAAAACAGCATTCATTGCAAAATGCTACACGGTGTGTGTCAGTCTTGTGGATCTGTCACCTTGGTGTCCAGACTGAGCATATTGAACCAGAGGACAGACGCCCAGGCGCTCTGCTGCTGGCTGGAGTTGGAGATGATGACCACTGGGATGGACGAGGCCTAGGTTGGGTGCCAGGGATGAACAACTGTTATTTAGGTCATATTTTCATAATCAAGACAATAAGAATAATCATATAATGCTTATTTTTTATACAGAGCACATGCAGGTTAATGACATTTTTGTAAAGCCAGCCTTAAAACAAGAGAAGAAGCAGAAGAAATTCTACCTGCAACTCAACTGACATGCCTTTCAGCTCAAAAACAGTGCTGAAGCAGATGATGTGCAGCTCCTCTGTAACACTGAGAGAAATCTGTCAACACAGACACACATATATTATTTGTCACATCTTCTTGTATTATGACAAACTGAATTAAATTGTAAGTAAACATTGTATCTTCAGGATTGCCCAAATCAACTCACATCACTGACTCCTTTGCCACCACCTCCAGACTTCTGCTCCTTCAGAGTCTGCAGACAAAGAAAAGTACCCAAAATAAGTCAAGCAACAACACTGCCACCTGAAATTAAAGACTGGCTATTGTTATTTAAATTTCTCGTCTTTTAATTGCTTCAGTTCAGCTGCTGGAGGCTGCTTTATCATTGTACTTGTCAACATTGACAGTTTAGTATGTGACAGGATTTATACTTCCGATGTCACAGTCGTATTACAGGCTTTATATCTTATTGTTGAGAGGGGTTGCCTCAGTTGTCATATCATATTTTTTTCCTCTTTTTAAGTCATTATCACTCACAAGATGTCTGAAGTCAGCCACCATGCCTCCACTCTGGCTCTCTGCCATGTTCAAGGCCTTGGTGTTGGTCCCCAGGACATTAAAACGTCGGTATCTACAAACATACCAGGTTTCATAAGAGCAGTCACATCAGTGTAAAACATTAACAAAGTTATTCGACAATTGCCACTTGATATGGAAGCTGAAGGTCTACAAAATATCTACTCACCCTTTGATCTGAGGAGCCTCCCTAATAACAACAGGGAGAAAAAAAGACCACGAAACATCATCATCTATTGTCTGAGGTCAAGAAGGCTGCTAGTTTGCTGTGTGTGCTGTAAAAGTAACCCAAACTAAAAGGAGGACTCTTACCTGTCCATGGAAACACTGACTTTCATGGAGTGGTTCAGCTCAGGGAACTTCACAAGAAGCCTGAAAATATTCAGTCAGGTGTAAGATTTTACAACTTTGTAAATATGAGACTGTTTTCTACTGACATTTTTTGAATCATAACAGTTAAGTGATAATGCATGTGTTTGAGACGTACTGAGCATACAGCTGGATAAATGAGACTTAAATTATACTGCATGAGTTGTGTGAGAGTTTGTAAATGGATGTTTTAATTAAGTTTTGCTTTTGTTTAACGCCGTCACTGTTTACTTTAATCCATGAAGAATGTTTGGATTCTCCGTTAACTGTAGGCATGTGAGAAAAACAACGTTTTCTCCACGAATTCAAGGTAACGTACAGCGAGTAACTGTGATACAAATGGTCTTTTTGCATGATGAAATATCCTTTAAGTTAGGGTGCAAAGTCCACACTAAGTGATACACTGAATTACTTCATTTCATTGTTAAGCTGTGTCCATGTTTGGCTGCACCACAGTGACGTGAAGGTCTTCTTAGTAACTGTGGTGTAAAGACCACACTAACCAATACTTTTTCACTTCCAGGGAAAAGCACTATTCTCTGTAACAGCTACAAACATCTGACATAAATCACCAAAGCACAACAAAAAGGTTTGTAAACTACAACAACGCATTATGATTAGTTGATAACTGTACAACCTTAACCTACAGCTAATGCAGAACAACAACAGTGATGGCAAGTGGTAAAACTGTCAGTTCAACATAGAGTGATATAACGGTACCCTTTTATCAGGCAGATGAAATTGTTTTAACAAACAAATAATGATAGCCTGCACTGAGAAAGTGTTATTAATCAGTAGCTGTTCACTACAAAATGATCTACCCTTATATATTTGCTCGCCAATGCCACACAGTAGATATTCATTTGCAATTGCCCTCATATTCAAAAGTATTATTTTATAAGTGTGTGCTTGATTTTGCGTGTTTACAGACAAACCCACTCAATTTTAAGCATTTCTATTTTAAGAATAAAAGGAACAAGATCACCTGTGGGTACAATCAATCACGGAGAACACGTTGCCTACTGTTCATCCTCCAAGTTATATTCCACCTTTCTAAACAATGCACCATGAAAACCACTGTTTTACTGGGCAAGTGTTAGGGGTCAGATATAAGTTGTAACTTGTGCCTGCGTTTGAATTATTTCAGCTGGTGCAACCCTTTAAATGTTGGTAGCGCATACACTCTGACAGAAGCTTGAGAGTAATCTCTAACTAAGCTACATTTGAAGTCATGCATTGCTGGTTCAACCCAGCATAGAGAGTTTTGCAGAAAAGCATTTTATTATCAGTGTTCTCCTCATTATCCTGAGATTAGTTCAGATACGCTGTAATGTTTATGTGGTGAACTACAGTCCTCTGCAGCCCAGGTAAAAAGAGCTCAGGTGGGTTAAGCTTTCAACAACCCTGTGTTTTGCTCTGTCTGTGTAGCTGCAGGTACACTGCACTCTTTTAAATGCCTTTATCGCTGCTTGTCAGTGATCCAACATGCACAACTATCACACTAATAACTGCATAGTCAATTATGACAACTGTTGCTGAGCACCACATCACAATGAATGAATTGATCAGAGTGCTAAAAATAAATTCAGATAGATACATAGCATCGTAATGATTGCCTTGAGTGACACACTGACCTGGTCTTGACAGAGAACTGGACGTTTGTGCGGAGCACCAGTGGTCCTTTTCCCTGAGGCATGGCTGGCTGAGTCTCGACCACAAAGGAACTTCAAGAAACAGTAAAACAACAATGTCAGGAATTTTTACAAGGAAACCATAAGAGAGCCAGAGAGTGTAAGACAGTGTGTCCTGAAAATGATACCTCTTGAGTAAGTCTTTTAGAAGATTATCTGTTCTCTTCTGCAGGATAGGTTTTTGGGCCTTCACAGGGTCGTTGTCATAGCTCACTTTTCCCACCAGTTCCTCCAGCTTACCAAGAAACTCCCGTACCTGGAACAGACACTCTGCCACACAGGTGAACCTGCAAAACAATAGCAAAAAAAACCCAACATGATTATGTCCGCACAAGTCTTAGAAAACAGGGGGAAAAAGATAACTAGAATTATGATTTTGCAGTGGTATGACTCCGTTGCAGTTTACATCCATGTCTTTCCAGACTCATATGTAACCAATACAGTAGACATTAATGCTTAATAGTATGTCTAAGAATCTACAAATTCTAATAAGTGGATGCCTGGCAGCAGAGACGATCTGTACCATCAGCACAGTCAAAAGGTGGACATTCAAGGTTACAGTCACCAATTCAGTATCTGACCAAATGTCTCCCCTATTTGTTCCTGAGTTGTGATATTAAGAGACGGCCACAAAAGTGTTTTGCAGAACATTATAACATATGTTATAACATAACATCATCTTTTTTTTTCTTTTTTAGGCATTTGTAAGAAATTTGTCATAATTAACATATGAATTATTGAGTTGTGGCCAAAAAGTATTTTATGAGGTCACAGTAACGCTTGACCACCAAAATCTAATCAGCTCATACTTGAGTCTTAATGGAAACTTGGGCTAAATTTGAGGAAATTCCCTTAAGGCCTTCCTGTCCTGGGATGACAAGAAAACAAGAACACAAACAATAAAATCCATCAAAATAAGACCATGGATGTGAGACAGTAATAGTTGTGGTGATACTGGGGAGGTCTCAAATTCCAGCTATAACACAGCAGTCTGTTCTCCAGTCTAGCACTTAATCTACGGAGGGATTAATGATCTGACTTTTACAGTAAATGCCAAAGAATGTTACTAATGCAGAGCAGCTGGAAATGAACATACCACTTCTCTAGTTGATCCAGACAAATATTGTCTGTAGCACCGATGCAGGATTTCTGCTGCCTCCTCTGCCACTCCACCAGCTCCTTATTCACCAGCGTGTTGATCAGGTCATCAGCTCTGTCCAGGAGCTTACTCAGGTCTGACAGTGTGCTCTATGAAGGGGATTGTAGGAGACAAAAATAAATTAATAATTGGGAAAATAATCTGACTTAAGGGATAAAGGTGTTATTTCAGAATACTAATAGCTTCATACCTTTCTACATTCATTCAGTCTGTTGACAAGTAACTGAAGAACTTTCATTTGTTCCTTCTTCACCGCTTCATCTACCACAGCTGCATTAGAGTTTCCACAGTGGGGTCACAGTTTCCATATAAGACAGATCAAACACAAAAGAGAACATGTAGCTGTGATTCAGGCCATTGTATTACTCATCCTCAGTGAACTTTGTCACAGCATGCAAATATGACCACAAGTTTTTAATTTGCTTACCCTCCATCTTGTGGGTTTGGAATTTAAAGTCGAATTCGTCTTGCTGTTCCTCCAGACAGAGCATTGTATGTTCCATGCACTGCGTCCCAGAAGTACAGAGGTAAAAATATATAGATGAACTGCAACATCTTTAATCTATGAGCCAAACATAATATCGTAAAGCAAAAATAATCTGCACCTGCACTTCATTCCTGAGGCCAGCCATTTTGCGTTCAAGGTCCTGCTGGCTGCTTGTCTCCATGGCTTCCTGCTCGACATGCAAAAGCTGGACCTGAGACAAGACAAATATGAGGGAGGAGCGTGTATAGAGATTAAGAGTCTTTTATATGTGATACTGCTGTTGCAGTGCAAAGAATAAGTGAGATTTAAATTGGCAGTTAAAATAACATCACAGCTTGGTGGAAAATCTCTGCTTCCTAGCCCACACGCTGAGTCTGGTTGTTTGTCTTTTTTTAGTACATGTGGAGCTTTCCAAATAACAGCAAATACATTTTTCACAACAGCTGAAAACATGCAAAACATATAATGGAAATTCAAAGTGTACACCTTGTACATATCGTTTGTGAACTTGGTTTTAGATATCTAAAAGTTGTGATTTAAGTCAGGGTACTGCAGACAAACAGCACATGCACTTTTGGGGGCAATGTAATGAGTAACTATATGATTAAATATTTGTAAACAAAAAAACAAAACAAAAAAAAAAACACTGCCATTTTCTAGAGAAGTATGTGTTTAATTGTTTACATGAGCATGCTGTTTTCATTTAATGTTTATGAGTAGCAGGGTGTGTTCTTTCCATTACGTGGCAATAAGATTATGAAATGTTGCCCCAACCTGTTCATCCAGATCAGCACTCTCAAGGATTTCCTTCTCTTTATCCAGAAACCACAGGATTGTTCTTGCCAAGGTACATGGTTCTTCCAGGTAGCTCTGTCAGTGCAGTGGGGAGAGATCAGATGGATCAGAGTGAAATACTTAAACTTATTATCATAGGCAGGATAACAGGAGCCAAAATGCCAAAAAATGTTGACTTTAAAAAGTTCTCTAAAAACGCCAAATGTCTTTTCTGATTTTTTATACCCTGATGAAGACTCCCCAGTCGAAACATGTTGGTTTATCCAAGTAATAATAAAGGATTTTTATCTTTGCTGTGAATGTCTACCTTCGCTTACTTTACTAACTGACTGTGCTTATATGAAGGGATAGGAAATTCAAAATGTTGACTCAAGCAACATGCAAATGTGTATTCAACAACCATGCAAATAAATGTTAAGAGAGCTTATCAGAACTATTGCGGTCCTCATATTCACAGTGAGTATCTCCAGTTTAAAATAAAGATGTCACCCAATGTTGCTTTTGTTTTCCACATATCCCATCCACACAAACCTGAAAGTTCTGTTTATAGCGCCTGATGTTGTGCTGCAGTAAGAATGACTCCTCCTGGACGAAGCGGCTGTGCTGGATATCCAGATTTTCCAGCAGGACTTGGAACAACACCTTAGCGAAGTCATAGTCCCTTGCTGCTCGTTGCCTGGAGGACACAAAACAAGTTTCAGCTTGCAAAAGTATTTCACAAACAGGGTAATTGACTGCAATTATTTAAAGATATTATGTGGGTTAAATGATATCAGGTGTAAATGACATGAGAGTGCTGCCTTACCACTCCTGCTTCTCTATCCAGGCTGATAGGTAATGCCTCACATCCATAGGCAGAGCATCCCTGTCATAGAGCTCATGTAGCTGCTGTGTGTAGGGGGCAGAGAGCTGCCTCAGTCTGTCCCACTGAGCCATGCTGAGGTCGATCAGGGAAACACCAACATGCACACCAACAGCAAACCACATTAAATGCCTGTTACAGCGCCATTACATTTAAATATGACGTGTTCATGAGTGTCTGTGATCAACACTTGAAGAGGCAAAGAGCAAACTACACAAGAATTGACCTGTGACTGCTGACAATGTGTTATTGTATGACATGTTATGCCTGTATATTGCGTTATCTTTTTAATAAGTCGTTAAAAGTTGAGAGCGAGTATACTTTATTCGTATGTAGGCTTGTCTTGTACGAGTCAAACGTGCAGACAGGCCCGACACATTAGTAACAACACATTTACTCACCTTACTTTATGCTGTCAGTCCGATTCCACTTCTGTCTCAGTAACGTTAACTAGCTAACTGTAATTTAAACCAGGCGCATAGCTAATATTAGCTCTTATTTTTCGCGTTACACGGCAGCTGCAGCTGCTGTTGGACGTCGATCACACAAAACAACTTCGAGCCGTGTGCTGGCGTGTAAATGTTATTTCCCTTTTCTGTTTTTGCTCAGTTATGTTTCATTGGATATTTGCCCATCCCTCCCAAATGGTTCCTCTCAAGCTAACCGCCGGCGCCATTTTGGCTCAGACATGACTGCCGCTAAAGCACTGAAGAGCCGAAATGTCCCACGCAGGCCACACAGTTTCTTCCAGAGAGCAGCGCTAACAGCTCATTGGTCGGTCCGGACAGACAACAGCTCACACTGTTGGTGCAGCATCATGTCAGTCTGCAGTGAAGGGGCGTGGTGGACAAAATAGAAACTTACGGCCCTGTATGAAGATTTCCCGAGAAATGAGGTTGTGAAAGTGACGAGGGGGGGGGGCACGTGACGTGACGCACTGGTTCCGAACCAGCGAAAAACGAAACAGGTGAGAGTGACACACTACATTAGAGAGAGGAAATAGAAAGAGAAATAAGGCTACATCTCTTAATGTAAATGGTGACATATGCTCAGAACCTAATACTATCTCCAGTATATCACCTCGTTTTACAACAACCTATATACATCTGAATTTAATCAAGCAAAGTGTGACACGTCATATTAGCTCTAACATCAGATTAATATTGGATCTAATAGACTATTCTGATTATATAAACTCCAAAGCATTGATGGTCTTCCTCGATTTCTACAAGGCATTTGATTCAATTGAACACTCTTTCATCACACAAACCCTGCAAATTCTTAGTGTTGGTGATACATTTATTAATAATATTACCATGTTCTGTAAAGACATAAATAGTTCAGTGATTTTATATCCCAGAATGTCTAAAAGGTTTTCTGTTTTTAGAGGTGTACACTAAGGATGCCCTGTTTCCTGGACTTCTATTCTTAAATATTTCATGCAACCCAAATATTCAAGGTTTAGTAATATTCAGTCGAGAGGTAAAGATTTCACAGCTGGCTGATGACACGGTTTTATTTCTCAAGGATAAATCGCAGATACAAATTGCACTGCAAGTCACTGGTGAATTTTCAGAAGCCTCAGATCTTAAACTTTACAAGAGACTGATGAACAACGTATGTTTAGTATTCCTGTCAAACAAACTGTTAAATATCTGGGAATTCACATTACAAAAGATTTGGATCTTAGACAGCAACTTCATTTCTTCCCCAAAATAAAAAAAACTATGTCAATTCTTAGTATGTGGCTGCAGAGAGACCTCTCCATATTTGGAAGAGCGTTATTATCAAAAGTTGAAGGTGTGTCAAGATTTATTTATCCAGCTATGTCACTTTTTCTTAACGGTGCACTCTGTAAAGAAATCAATA
>JAPZEB010000012.1:21788396-21799542 GCA_029783705.1 Chaetodon striatus | reverse complement strand
TGTCACTTTTTCTTAACGGTGCACTCTGTAAAGAAATCAATAGATTATTTATCAATTTTTTATGTTTTTTATTTTTTATTTTTTGGAAAATAGACACCACCATCTCAAAAAAGAAATTCTTAGTTTAGGGAGAGCAGAAGGAGGCTTGGAAGTTTGGGATTTTTTTCACTTAAATTCTACCTTTAAAGTTAAATGGCTTAAAATATGTTTGGAACTACCAGAGTCACTATGGGATTTTATTCCACACAATATATTTTAGAAAGTAGGAGGCTTAAGATTTCTAATGAGCTGCAACTTCACAGTTTCTAAATTACCACTGAAACTCTCAAAGTTGTTATGTTCACAACTTTTCTCCACACAAGGAAATACTTTGGAACAATGGGCATATTGTGTATAAAGAGAGCTGGATTGAGAGGGACATGATCTTTGTGACGGCCTTGTGTGACGATAATGGAAGCCTTTATAGTTATGAAGACTTCCTGAAAGCTGAAAGAGTTTGTTTCTATTGTAAAGGCTATTCCCACTGGTTTGACTGAGTTAATAAAATGTCACTTAAGCTATCAGGACGTTAATGTTCAGACACTTTCTCTAAAGATCGATGGGACTGACATAATAGATAATAAATGTACAAACAAACACGTAAGGAAAATATCACAGGGACATCATAAGATTTCGCCCAGAGGAAAGTTTTTTTGGGATTCACAGTTGGTCGGAATAAACTGGCGTAGAGCATGGCTGTGTCCCCTCCAATTCTGTGTTTCAAATAAGATCAGAGAGGTTCATTTTAAAATTTTGTAACAAATCAATTTTCTTGTTTGCTGAAGTGGATGAAAGGTGCACTTTTTGTGGAGATGAGCCAGAGACAATTCTGCATTTGTCTTGTGTTTGCCCATTGTCGTCTGTGTTTTGGAGGGACATGGAAAAATTCATCTATGATAAAACTGGACAGTCCATCGCAATCAGACCCAGAGACGTTATCTCGAAATTGGAATGTAATGACAAACCAGTATGCTTTATGACAAATCTTATGCTACTGATGGGTAAGTTTCACATCCACAATATGAGGTTTTCCAAGTCCCTTCCTAACTTTAGTATCTTTACAGCAGAATTGAATTTTTATCTGGCCACTTTGGAGCTGATGTCAAATAAGAAAAGTGAAAACACACTGCTACATTTTAAGGAGTCATTTTCACTAGCCCCGAAATAAGATGGAAACCAAGTGCCTTATGCCTTATGCGCCTTATTTATTTATTTTACTTATATTTTGATATGAACTTATTATAATTATTTTTTTTCTATATTTTATTGTACACTCATTATTATTAGATGTCTAATTCTATGTACATCCTGATTATCTGCATTTTTCCTGATGTTAAATAAAGCATTTACAAAAAAAAAAAAAGTAACACACAACTGTGTAGTTAAATGCAAATCAATGAATTGTATTTTATGTTTAGGTTAATATTTACAATTCAAAATAAAGGGGGAATATGGTAAAAAGTAAAAGTAATATAGATAAATATATGATATATAATATATTCTTTTATCATATGCACAAATAAAGACCTAAAGGTAAATTGCAAGTACCTAGAAATTATGCTTCAGTTTTTATAGACTACTCATCATTTATTTGCCTCCACTGAAACCTTATTTTTTATTTATTTATTCAGAGATGTGTGTACAAATATTAACATTTTTGATAAACATATTATTTTTTATTAATATCTTTTTTTTTTTTTGTCTTAACAATGGATATCAGGCAACTTCTTATTGACACTTATTTTTAATTTTTTAGTAAACATACCCTTGTGGTGTTATTTTTTTCTACCTAGCTTATACAACCGTCCATTAGAAGATATAACCACTGCAACAGGACCATTTTGTTTGCTCATTCCTGCAGTTCCCACTCTCACCAGTAGATGTCACACTTGCCACATCGTTACAAAAACAAGTTTAGCTGTTGATGTATTGGAAAATAATTAAAGTCAGCCATGCAGGAACTTGTCATCACATTGGAATGTAGAGAGGGTTGTAAATATTCTGGCGTCCTTATTTTACACCCTCCTAAAAATTTATATATGTACAGTTTGCAAACCACAGCAATTCACATTTATTGAGCCTAACTATGCAAAATTGTTTTCTGTAAATTTGATCCCTTGAGCTAAAGGGAGTTTAAGGATATCGACTACAAGATATGATAATTCAACCAAGTGAGTGTAACCTCCTTGTCAGGTTGTTAAAATCTTCACATTCTCAAAAATAAGGCAGATGAGGAAACCTCAGAGTCCAACATGGCACCTACAAAGTCCTTTTTGCTTTGCTGTTTAGCACACCTGCTCAGCACCGTCAGGTCCTGTCTTTGACATCATCATAACTAAACATTGTTTTACCTGTGTGGTGGATAGATGGAGACAAATAGAGAGGTTTAAAACTGAGGTTAT
Source organism: Chaetodon striatus (assembly GCA_029783705.1). Classification (NCBI taxonomy): domain Eukaryota; kingdom Metazoa; phylum Chordata; class Actinopteri; order Chaetodontiformes; family Chaetodontidae; genus Chaetodon; species Chaetodon striatus. The sequence continues at coordinate 21,797,101 of JAPZEB010000012.1, read as the reverse complement.
TTTCCTTCTGGACAAACAGACATGCTATCTAATGTTATTAAATAGATATTTAACTAGTGTAGCTCCTTGAATCAAATCATATCCTTTTCCATTAGGCTACCAGGAAGCAGGCTGTGTGTGTCCTGCACTGGCCTTATCTGATGAAACAACACCCAGCTTGTTCCTTATCTCTTTCCACTACATTTAGAGAGCTGATGGGATGTGTTTTACTGTAGGCTATATTATAGGTAACTCTGGGGACATCAAGCTCGCCAGTTTTCTTAAGAATTAAGACCTGTGGACTAAGATTGAGAAGTGCAGATTAAGCTGTTTGGTAAATATGTGTACAGAGAGCAAAGTTCACAGGACAGCGCTCAGAAGCGGAGAGATCATTCACGTCTGTTTATGAAAATCACCTGGGCTATTTACCAAACATGATGACATAATGAACATAGTAAAGGCCATTCATTCACATGAGATCATCTTGTCTGGGGTGCTGCTCCCTGTATGAATTGGACAAGAGGAAGGCAACACTTTGGACTCTGGTCCGTCTGGTCCAGCCAACACCCACACACCCACACACCCACACACAGAAAGAGAGAGATTAACACACTGAGTTCATTTAACTTGCCTGTCTTCGGACTGTAGAGGAAAACCACACAGAGCCAAAGACAGCATGCAAATTTAACGGAGAGGTGTCAGCCAGTTGGGATCAAATGGGCCTCAAATAGTCATTCACACAGGCCCTTTTCACAGCAGATATTAGGTATGTTTACATTCACATTAAAATTCCACTATTATCCCAAATTTACCTGATATCAGCAGAACTGTCAACTTGTTACACTCCAGAGTCAGTCAACTCGAATTCAGTGGGGCGAGCAGATTCAAAGGTCTGGACCCAAGCAAATTTTGAATATGACAATCTTCTGAATTTGATGCAGGTCATGCAAAGAGCATACTCCACTTGGATTTTTTAAATTGGGCCTTTTTCTGATTTTAGCATTTTCCAATCAAGACATTGTTTTATCTACACCTTTGCTTTCCCTACTGTGACATGTCAAAATGTTTTCCATTAAAAAAGTCTAGTCAGTCCCAGTAAGATAACAGCCCAGTCAACAGAATCAAATGTTGGCTTAAATGTACGTTTCTGCAAACCAGAGATATGTTACATTCGTACATTGCACACTCATCAACATTTCTAAAGTGACATAGCTCAGATTACTTGTATACAAGCTGAGTTTCTCATCAGAGGGAGGAGGGGATGGTCGATGGCGTGATACCTAGGTGAGACAGCTGCCAAACACAGATCACTGTTTGAGACCCACAAACAGCAAAATCAAGTACTTTTAAAAAGAAATATTGGGACCTTTCCAGCCGTGTCTGTGGCAACAAAACCAGGTAATTTTTAACCTGACGTTGGGACATTTACAGCCGTGTTTGGTAACAAGACCAGGTATTTTTTTAACCAGACTTCAGAACATTTTCAGCTGTGTTTATGTGACAAAACTGGATATTGTTTAAATGATTTGGTGGGACATTTACAGCCATGTTCGTGGTGACAAAACTGGGTATTTTTTAACAAGATGTCAGGACATTTCCAGCTGTGTTTATGGTGACAAAGCCGAGTATTTTAAGCCAAAGCATGATCTTTTCATGTTTCAACATATCCAATACATATCAAATTAAAAAAAATTGAACATATGAAATGTACTGTTATAGCATATCTGTGGTTTGCAGTAATGCACAATGCCAACATTAATTCTAGTGATTGTGTTGTAAAACTTAAATAATGATTAAATTAGCCTTAATTGTAACAGTCTAAAAGTAACAGAGCAGGGGTGTCAAAGTCATTTTAGTTCAGGTGCCACATTCAGCCCAATTTGATCTCAAGTGGGCCGGACCACTGAAACCACTACATATTAACATATAAATATCAGCCCCTTCAAATTTTTCTTTCATTCCAAAACGTTGATTATTTACCAAACAAAGAAGAAAGAAAAATTATGTGCAAATTCAACAGTATGTCTTAGTTTTTCCGCATTCAGTCAGTTGACTACTCACTGTCATTACATGCCAATTTTTTTCATAATTTTACACTCAAGTGGAAGCTATCAAAGAAGCAGATGAAGTCATCCCCTGCCTTACAATCTGAAGTTTTGTCGGTGCCTCAGCAGCAGGGTTCCACTAATATTGTTTTACGACAGGAAGGAGTCTGATACAGATTCTCTTGTACTGAAGCTGCTGGTTTATAATGTTTGGCACAATGTTCAATATCTTTAAATTATGACCATAGAAAGTACTTGACGTGCTCACTGTTTAAATTGCTCCTGAAACCTCTTAGCCTTCACATGTGCATCAAGATTAGATGTGCAAAGTCATCTAGAGGGGCGGATTGGACCTTTTGGTGGGCCAGTTCTGGCCCCCAGGCTGTATGTTTGATACCCCTGAAACAGAGCATAACCCACAGTTAATACTGTGGTTAACCTTTGATGGTTTGCCCTTTGTAGCACACAAAATGTTTGGTATTACACTTGACCATGAGCTCTCATCATAAATATAAGTGTTCCTGACTGACGTGTAGTTTTGCAAATAACTCAAGGATGTGTGTAGTGCTGTTTGGAGAGGAGGCTGAGGAGCAGGGGTGCAGAGGCAGGTATTGTTTTAACATTCACTTATGTCTGCAGGAGGCTGCTTTACTTTCTACACACAGCACATTGTGTAAAATCAAGCCAGTTTGCTTTGAAAGGTCAGTTACTCTATTCACCCCTGACTTATTCAGCCTCAACCTTTGGTGTAGCAAAAATTATTATACTCTCAAAAATATGTAGAAAACACAGTTTAATGTGCACACTTAATATTGTCATGTACTTTTCAGTTGTGTCATTTACCATAAAACTGTCTAACTCTACCATACGAGTGTGTGCGCAAAACTACCACACGGACAGTCGCTGTATGCACACGTATTGATTTAATATACAATTTACTGACATTTAAAGAAAAAAATAACATAGGAAACAACAAAATTGAGTTCTGTCCCTGCAATTAACACAAGAGGTGGGAATGTGACTCTGACCTGACAAAACGTTTTCATCGTAGGGAAAAAAAACAACAAGAGTGATGAAGGACAGTGACCAGAAGAAAAAACACTGTATGGAGAGCAACGTGAAAGTCTTGAGGGATTGAAGGTTTCATTTCCTGAGACCAGTTCTTCAAAAGTTGCTGATGATACTGTTTTATCCATTATACACAAAAAAGAGCTATTTTTCTACAAGCAAAAAGGTCCAAAGCTTATTTTGACATAGATAGATAGATAGATAGATAGATAGATAGATAGATAGATAGATAGATAGATAGATAGTTTACAGTTATTATATTAGGTATACATTTTAGACTAGATTATCTCTCTCAAAAGACAAACTGATTCACATAATTTACAGACTAATTGAAAAATAACTGACATCATCTTCATTAAAGAATAATTATTGTGTCAAACTGTGTAAAATGAAGTTTGTGTGTGCAGTCACACAAACAAAAAAGCTTTTTTTCCCTTTCAAAACATAACTCTGATAATTCATTGAGTGATACAAAAATGTGTCATCTTGTTTGTCCAAATAATCTAGATTGTATAAAGTCTGGTAAACCAGTATGTTAACAAACACTGATCGCGTGTCACTGTTTAAAAAAGACATGTATAAACTAATCTTGACGATATTTATTTATTGCTAAAGCTTCACAGGTTGCTTTGTTGATCCTTCAGTCTACTGGACGGTGATGACGCCCTCCTCCCAGCTGAACTGGTTCACCAGCACATCATCTTCCTCCTTCATGGAGTTGAGCAAATACTTGACACCAGCTTTCACGCCAGTCTTCACCCCTGCACCCAGGGCGTAGCCTGCCACCCCGGCAGTCCCCCCCGTGGCGACCATGAGAGCATCCGTGCCAAGGTCAACCGCGCTGAGGATGGCTCTCTCCTTGGCTGTTTCCGAGCAGTTGACCGAGGCGTAGTACACAGCTGTGCCGAGGTTATAGAGGGTGCTGACCGCAGGGATCCACTCCACCACGTTGTACACGCGCTCCTCGCTTTTGTTGATGCAGGTCCTCTGAGGGCTTCGCTTCATCCGCCGACCTGAAGCAGCTGGAGTGAAGCTGTCCTCCTCTGCACTGCACTGACGGATCCAGCATTCAGACACTGTGGATTCAGAGGGCAGGACACGACTGCCTTTCTTCAGCACTGCCTGGTACTTCCCAGGTTTGAGCAGCCCACTGCTGGTCACACCAGCACACAGAACTCCCAGTCTCTCACAGGCGCTCACAGCCTCCTCTAGATCACCTCTGGCTCCTTCCACAGCTGTTCCCGCCAGCGTGGTCCTGCTCACCCTGCTCCAGCCTTCACAATGCCCTTCCTGCTTGGAGGAACCGTCTCCCACCATGGCCAGCTGCTGGATATTAAACATCACAGCCTCTATTTGGCGCCCTGCTTGATCCCTCCCTGAGGGTGATGCTGCTGATGCAGGTGTAGGTGGGGACTTGTTCATCCTCCTTTCTATCAGATCCTCCACATCCATCAGGAGCTCCTCTGTATCCGCCACTCCCAGCAGGTCGTACAGCTTGAGCACCAGGGTCTGTGCCTCCTGTGGGCAGCCTGCCACCACCAACACGGGCACCAAAGAGAGACCCAGGAGCTCCTGGGGGAACATGGAGGATTACTGGTCGTCCACAGTGCTGGCAGCCAGCAGCTCCTCACAGCTGACGTTCCCCTGAATGTGGAGATGATCTCGAATCTGCTCTGGAAGCTTCGCCCTGAGCACCGATATTATATTTTTGGCTGATCGATTTCTCTCATCTTCCTGCGCACCCACTGATGCAGGATCAGGTTTTTCTGCAGATGGGATGCCGAGCTGGAGTTGGGACCCAAGGACGGACTGTGGATCCTGCTTGGCTGTCTCCTCTCCCTCTCCATTGAAGTCAGCTCCTGGAAGCAAAGTGTTTCTCAGCGCCAGAGGAGGTGGCGCCCTGCACAGAGCCTGTTCATTCAGCAGGAGCTGGATCACAATCAGCCACTTCAACTTGGAGGACATCATTCCACTCTTGTTAGAGCCTTTTTTTCCCAAAGCTACGACATTAAACACAGGGGGGGAAAGGGAGAAAAGCAACAGCATGAAAAATGAGTCTTCATTGTACATACTGTTAATCCTGCAGGCGGATATGTTTATCTTTAGCTCTCACACAGAGATTTGGCTAGAGACAGTTTTGTGGCTGCACCTGTTTCACTGCAGAAAAAAATGACTCATTTCTCTTATCTTGTAATGTTTCAAGTGTTGCAATTAGTCATTGATCTGTATTTTCTGATTTCAGAATTTCGATCCAGTCTGCCTGCAAACGAAAAGCTTGATGTAGAATAAAATAAGCTGTTAACGTAAGTAGATACTTTAAAGATCCTGAGCTGGAACATTATGAAAAGCAGAGTTTGTCCCTCTGTGACCTTAGTTAGGAGTGAAAGTGTCAAGATGGCCACATCAGAGGAATGCAGCTGTGAAATATTATAATGGAAAAACAGTAGTTTACATTACAAACTAACAAAAAAATCTAGATTTTTAAAATGTTGTTAATTTTTTTATTCTAGCAATCCAAGAAAGAGCAACGCATCCAATTACGGAGCCTCCACACTGAGCTTTTCCTCTTTTTCCTGCACTGACTACAACTAAAAATAGAAATGTTGTTCCACCCACAACTTCCTAATTTCATTGCATCTTTTGATCCTGTTGCAGCTACGTGTACAGCACCTACCTCAGCGACAATCAGATGTGGAGTCCAGAGTGTAGCAGTGCGACCAAAATGGCTTCAGCGTGTAGGATGCTTTTTGTTTTCCTTGTTTCCCTTTTTTTTTCCTGAAAACATGCATAGCAATCTTCTTTCTCTTTGCCTCCAATGAGAATCTCCTTCTTTACACATGACATCCCACAGCCCTCCCTCTGTCTCATCTGTCTTTCAGCTCCCTCTTCTCTTTGGCCTCATTGCTCAACAGGGAGATCGGGGCTTGAATATTGATTCACGTGGGGAAAGTCCATGTGTTCTAAAGCAGTTTTGTTTGTCTGCCCTGCTATCCTCTCATCCCTCCCCCGTCCCTCTGCTCCCTCTCTCTCAGTCGGTAGGTTTTTGTTTCTGACCCAAATACTTGAAAGAAATCTCCCCTCATGCCGTGAGCAAATTTATCTCTTACACAGTCAAGACACAAGTGAGGAAAACAGGGGGCTATCTGAGGTAAAGGCTGAACTCAGTCACAAAAATAGAACTTGAAATACATCTAAAGCTGCACTTCATAATGGATTTGTTTTTGTTACTGCTGACCTGCTCACTATGCATGTATTTTTTTTTTACATCTAAAAACATCACTTCCCTTTACTAACTTCCTTTAGAAAAGGGCTTCTTTTATTCTCCGAAGCCCCATTCACTCACACTATAGAAACTGTTGGTAAAAGTCCATCTCTTTGGCGAGCAGAGCACCCACAATAACATGACTCTGCCCTGGAGCAGGCCATTGCTGTCCTATGAAAATCATGTTTGAACAAGAAATAAAATAAAATGAAGATAAAATAAAATAAAGTTTTCCTAAGCTACAAAAACAGCCCTTTTCCAAATTTGTGACCAAAATCCAACCTTTTTTTTTTATTTAACACAAGATGTAGGATTTTTTTAAATACTGAAACATTTTATCTTCCAGTTTATCAGGGAAAAAAAACACTGCTAAAATTGGAGATACAGGGTTTTCATTGGATAGCATGATATATCATTGTCAGTTTGAAATGACCTTTGATTAAATATGGTGACAGTTTATATCTCTGTTAAAATCAAAATCCAGAACAAATTATCTAACCTCGAGAAGAATGCGGTTGGTTGAAATAACAGTTTTATTTGAAAAAAAAAAAAGCAGTGTGTTTCTTCCATTGTGCACACATGCAATAAAATAAAATAATAGGGCCTATGTCAGGGAATGTTCTGTTGACTGAAAAAACTGAACACTAAATAAAATGTTTAAAAAAAATAAAATAAAATAAGCATGACAGTTCCTCAAGCAGCACATATGCTTCTTTCTGACCACTTTTATTTTATTCAGATGCAAAGAATTTCACCATGCTCCCCTCCCCACTTCAATTATAACTCCCTCCCTTTCACTTCCTCTCTGCTTCTACTTTTCTCCACCTCTACACACACAACTCTGTACTTCTATACTTGTGACACAATGCATTCTCAAGCCTCTGAAACCTTAACCATCACAACCAAATACCTAACCCCAACCCTTAGCCCAACCTGAACCTTAAAGGTTCTATTGATAACATCAGTCTCCGCCTTCCACCTTCCTTTAGTGTCACCACACTGCTGTCGCTCAAAGTGTTTGCCAGTTTGTTGCACAACCTGCTCATTTCATGGTCGAGTGGAGAGACTCAGTCATGTCAAGTGCTGTGTGTGTGTGTGTGTGTGTTTTCATGTTATGTAGTTAGCTCTATACTTTAATATATGCTGTTATTGTATACTTCTGGTTCCTTATTTGTGACACTGGTGATAAAAATACACATTTCCTCAGCTTACTTTAAATCAGAAGATTGCACTCTCAATTTGGCAAAAAAATCACAGAAATATTTGGGACATAATATCTTATATTTTACTGACTATATGTTATTTAATAATGAGGCCACAACAAAGCATTTGTGCTTAGGGCACCCAAATGGCCAGCAGCTGCTCTGGTTCAAAGGAATGAGAGAGGGAGGCTGCGCTCACACGGTCAAACAAGTTCACCAACACTGGAAAACTTTTGTCAGTGCACGTTAATTGAAGTATGCACAGCTGCATGAAAACGGGAGTATTAGTGGAAAATTCGTTTTTCACTGGACATGTAAACAGCTCATCAGGAATATTATCTTTTTTGGGATAAGGGCAAAAAACAGAATATTTTGTGCATGTAAATGTAGCCACTGAGAGAGAGGCAGCTCTCTTCCAAGGAAAAACTTTTCCATGGAAAAATCAGAGGATGTAACAGTTCTAATTTTCCAAAAATGTCCTTACTCTCAAGGTCTAACACACAAATTGGTTCTCACAAAGACAGACACTCCCTCCCTCCCTCTCTCTTTCTCTCTTCCTGCAATGAAACGTCTTTATTCTGAGGGAGCACTCCAGAGCGTTTCCCCTCTAAACAAAAAGGCTCATTCAAGTGCCCAAAAACAAACATAGTGGCACAAAAAGAGTTAACTTAGTCAAAGTTATCACCTATGAGTGTTTACCCCTGCATAATCAGGGTGCTTTTAAAACTGTGGCTCATGAAGGTGACCCTCACATACCTCCACACAGTGCTGTAGTTTGAGTTCACTGAGATATGTGCTGTATATATGAATACAAAGTTTCAGGAGAGCAGTGTCTTAAATGAGTGAGCATCCTGCACCTATTCTTATGCTCCCATCTGAGTTTAATTCTCTCAGGGTAGAGATTTACGCAGTCATAGCACCCATAAATCAGCATATCAACCTGTATATAAATTTCAAGTGAGTACCTGATCAGCTTGTCCTGCTGTCATCCTTGGACATGTTTTTATGGATAAGATAAGGCAAGTTTAGTCATGTAATAATAATAATAGTAATAATAATGACTTAGACTTATATAGCGCCTTTCAAAAGACCCAAGGACGCATTACAACAACAAAAATAACAATTTAAGAACCAAAAGCCAGGGTGAAC
>JAPZEB010000012.1:21760280-21779272 GCA_029783705.1 Chaetodon striatus | reverse complement strand
AGCATTTATCGCCACATACTGATTTTGTATTTCTGGGAGCGCTCTATAAATATATATATATATATATATATATATATATATGTACTGTTCGACCACACTCATGGAGAGCAGAGCGTACAGCAGAACAGCAGGCGGGGTGAAAGCGAAACTCAACCATTCATTAATTCATACAAAACCAAAAACACTATTCCTTAGAACAGCAGCACTCTCATTTGAGTGCTGTCTATCGTTTTGCCAAACCGCTTTGGTTAAAAACCGGCTGCGTTCCTATGGAAACCACAAACTTTGCTTTTACTCTCCTCTGCAGCAGCAGCCCCTCTAATACATTGATCCGACCACAAACTGATCAACTGATCATTTCGCCACCTCGCGACTCAAACTCAACATACTGCCGCTGAGGAGAAACAAAAACTCATCAAGAGTTCACTCTGCGATGCATTCACAGACCCGCAGAAACCTCTGAATTCAGAGAGCGGACTGATCACAAAGGGACACACACACCAAACAAACAGAAAATTGGGCGACCCGCTGAAAATCAATTCTAATTCTGTGGGAAACACTAGAACTGATTATTTTTGTGTTTTTGACTGCTGTTTGAAGACTATTTTCTGACATTTTATTATCAAATAATTAGACAAGACATTAATCTCCTTAATAATCAGTAATGAAAATAATATTTAGCTAGTTGAAACCCTAGTCGTTCAAACAAAACTTGTAATAAAACCTTTAAAATTATTATTTAAGATAAATAAAACTTTCTTTTTGTGAAATCAATCTTCTCAGAGCTACCGCAGCATACAACCTAACAAAGAGGATTCATTCGTACACAACACATGAACGTAACTTGCCTGTATTGTGAAAATGCTTTTGAATGCAGCCCGAAACAAGTTTGAGAACAGCAAACTGGCATGCAAACTGGGTCACCACAGTATGCGCATAAGAAAATACCTATGTCACCTATAAACAAAGGGAGCGTTTGACTGAATGTAGAAGGTGAGGCACTTTTTTAAATTTCTTTCTCTGACAGCGGTTTGATCAGGTTAAGACAAATAACGGGGTCTCATGGGCTTCCAAGGCATTAAGTTATCTGTGTGAAATGAAGTCAAACAGCTCCGGCAAGCCGAGAGAGTGGTAGATCAAGATGTTTTGGTGGGTTTACGTTAGTCAAGAAAAAAATAAAACATCTAAAAAAATCTAATTTAACTGGTTCTGGGAAACACTTGGTTCCTTTACCCGATTCAAATGAATTAAAAGGTGCTTTAGTTGATTTTCAAATGAATGCAGCTCACAGAAAGCCATTTAACTTCTAAAGAAGACGACCAGCTGTTGAAAAAAAAAAAAAAACAACCCTAACAAACTCGAAAAACAAGAGTAGAAGTCATAAATCACCTGCTGCCTTAAGACCAGTCTTGCAGTCGCAATTCACATTAGTAGGAGTCCTTCAGCTACGCACTTATATGTGGGGACATTTCCAATCAAAGTGGACTGTATTTCTACTTTTGTAGAAATATGAGCAAAGACTATCAGAATGAATACGCAAATACTCAAAAACACCCCCCCCCCCACACCTAATGATCGGTCCCCTTCACTTCACACACCCACACAGTCCTACTGTTATTTTCCTGCTGGAGCAGCAGGAGGTTCTTTCTTTACAGGAGAGGGATCTGCATCCTGTCTCTTGTCAGTCCTGGATGGATCATCCCCCTCTCCTCGCCCTTTCTCCTGAGAAGTCAGCCCCTTTTTTCCTTCTGCAGCATCCCGGGAACTTGACTGCTCAATGTTATAGCCGTGCGGGGTGGGGGGCTGGTAACGGTATCTGTAGCCAAAGGCACGCAGGTGATACGTGTAATATTCCAGTAAATACATGTGTGAAGCATCTACGTAGTGGAATGATGCCGACAAGTCCGAGCAGCAGTTTGGACCCTGAGGAAAAACAAGAGAATGTGGTTATGCAACATTACGGAGCCAAAGTCTCACACTAAGAGTGGGTGGTAAAAAAGTGTGAACACATCTGCATTCAGGAAACACCTTTCAGTTAAAGTCACAATGTACATATCTGATTAAAGCTCAGGTAGGCAGCTTTATTCTGGCGTCATTGGGCAAAAACTTCAAAATAAACTTTGAGCATATTGTCATTTAAGTGGACTGAGAGAAGACTAGACTTCTGCTCTTCCTCCCGGCTCTGTTTCCAAGTCTTTGAAAACCTAGCCTCTGACAAGAGACTTCGACCAATCACAGGTCATTTCAATAAATGCTGATTTGTGTGCATGTCCCTTTTGTGAAAGCCTGATTTAATGGCAGCGATTCCTGCAGAGAAAGTTGCTATTCTAGCATTGGCAAAGACTGCCTACACTGCAAAGCAGCAAGGATGGACTAATCAGAAAGAGAGTCTAACAATTAACTAAATAAAACGTCTTAATGTTGATGAAGCCTGTCAGAGACGGCAGCTAAGGCTCACAGCTGCGACTTCAAGTCCACATTATGTAGCTAACGGTAGTGAGAACCTTGAAGCACAGTGTTCTCCGCCTCACTCCCCTCCGCCCAGGCCACCTCGCTGGCAGGAGAGCAGGCAGCAGCTCCAGAGACAGACCCCCAGTCAGCGGCTGCTGCAACCCAATTCCAGCCAGTGCACAGCCTAGCTCTGCTGGACCAGACAGCCCTGTCTCGCCACCGGATCAGCACACTTTTTGTTGCTGCTGTCACACAGGTTAGACCAGCTCGCTGCAATGTGCCGGGGGATTGTGCTGGCTGAATTTCACCCTCTAACCAAAGGTCTGTCTGCTTGGTTCGGGGCTGCTGCCCCTTCTCTTCCCGGTGAAAGTGTTCAAAGCAGGAGCGAGGGGGAGGAACTGTGGGGTTGTTAGCTGGCTAAATGTTGTGTCATTTGTGGTCAGATAAACAAAAAGAGAGCGGGACAAGGAGGGGCAAAGTCAATGTGCTGCACACTGATGATATAAATCAATGAACAGTTAACACTGGGTACTGTATAAAACACATGCATATGCATGTGGTCGTCTAATGGGAGGGGCTTAGGAGAGGAGAAAGTTGCAGGAGGAGGGTGTATTTTCCAACCCTGTTTTTTCTTTTTTTTGTTTGTTTTTTTTTTTTGCCTTTCCACATGTCTGCCTACTCCAGCTTTAAGCAGTCACTACTCAGAACCTTTCAGTGTCACTGTGGCTCTACTAGTTTGACAACAAAAAATGCCATGGGGGGAGGGAAACTCTGTTGACATGTAAACGTCAACATGTAGTTGTTAAGCTCACAAAAATGACACACTGGCTGTCTCAACATTTGCAGTGCTGAAGTTTCTTCATTCCAGTGTAGTACTACGTCAACAATGTTTGCTATACTTGCCTCTGAGATGGGGTAGTAGCAGTAGCTCCAATACCAGAAGCTTTTAGGAAACTTGGCAGTGAGGTGCTGCTCGGGGACAAATGGGTGAAATGTCTCCCTGTGTGCAGTGTCTCTGGAGTCCCCTGCCAGCACCCCAACCTTCTCCATGCACTGCCCCATTGCCAGGTCCTCCACAGAGGTAGTGTGAGTGCACACTTCAGTTTTAAATCCTTCTACAAATCGCCGCAGAGCCTCTTTGCTCAACACATATCCTGCACCGCCACTCATGTAGCCCTGCTTGGTGTAGGGCTTGAATCTTCGGCCAAAGTAAATCGGCTCGTCCGGTGTGTGGTTCGAAAGAATCCACCGCAGGTTGTCTACTATTACGTAGGTGTCATCATCTGCCTTGAGGAACCAATCTGCCTCATCGATGTGATGCTCGTAGGCGTAGTGGAAGGCTCTAATTGTTTTCCAGTAGAGCTGGTCCCGACCCTCCTTTGTGCCTAAGCCCACCGTGGGGAAGTCAGGGTCCTCCACAGAGCTCATGAAGACCACAATATTGCAGTGGCGACTCCACGTGGACTTCACATGCCGAGCCTTCTTCTCCAGGTTGTTGGGTCCAGTCATCACCCAGCAAAGAATACGCACCTTTTTATACAGTTCATCAGCCATGCCACTATCCTCACCTAGTAAGGAGATATAAACATTAATATCAGATTTCAGACTGGAATCTCTCCATAATAAACTATAGCAATATCCACTAATGCACCGATCAGCCAAAATTTTAAAACCACTGACAGATGACATGAACAATACTGACTATCTCGTTACAATGCCATGCTCTGCTGGGAAACCTTTGGTACTAGGTCCACAGCTGTGTTTGGTTAGGTGCTTTGTGTCAAGTGGTATCCACATGAATGCCAGGAGCCAAAAGTTTCCAAGCAGAACATTGCATTGTAACAAGATGATCAATGTTGTTCACTTCACCTGCCAGTGGTTTTAATGTTTTGGCTGTAAATCATAGAATATAATTTGCTTTTAGAGGTGAAACAACAATCAAAAGAGGAACTCATAAAATATCCTCATGACAGTGGCAGGAAGTTGCATGGTTTAAAAAAAAGCAGATAATAAATATGGGCAAGTACATTATAAAAAAAAAGTAACACCCCACATGAATCGGCACATTTGCCTTCCTTCTCTTTAAAATAATTTACACTTTGTTTCAAAACTTGACACAACGCTGTGTCAGTATGGACTTTGTTATTGTGCTGTGTGTGTCTGTGTTGGATTGAACGATACAGTGAAGACCGTCACAGGTAGAGCAGACTTCCCCTTACAGCACAAATGTGGCTTATCTAATAGTTAAATATCCAGAAGTGGAAACTGAGTTATCACTTCTAGAGGCTAATTTTAACTGCATTAGAGAAAAGAGATACTGCTCCCTTACATTTTTATTGTGAGTGTGTGTGTGTGTGTGTGTGTGTGTGTCAGAGCAGTATGAAGACAGACTGACGGACAAAGTGAAATTTTTTCTCCAAGCTTTAAAGTCTTTAACAAATAGTCAAATGTTCAGCAGTGGAAAATAAATTATTTAGACTTCTAGAGCAGGAAGGGTATCAATTTGCATTTGACTTAGTAACTGACTCACACACCATTCAGCTTGTTGTGCTAACCTCAATGTTTGCCTATTGTTATTGATATAAGCCCACAAATGTTTATCCATTATATCATAATTATTAGCCTTTAATCCTGTCCCTGCCCATCCCTAAACTCAAGGCTATTCATTTATTTTAAACGGTCCATACAATGTAATTGTTCTGTATTGTCACTCAATTATTAATATCAGAAGAGGATTTTAATACTCAGTGATAACCACTGTATGTGAATGCATGACCGGGTAAGACCTGCACAGCACTGGCTTCAAAATGAACTGTAATAAAGTGCAGCTTCTGTGCTCTGATTAGCCGCTGTGAAACATTAGCCTCATCCATTTATAATGCCCGTTCACTGTTCTGAGGTCACTTTAGTGAAAGTAACACAAAAGCAATGTAATAAGTAACTTATATTGTACAGTAATTTATTACTTTTAAATGATGGTAACTAGTAATATGTAAACCACCTTAGAATTTTTACAAGCTACAGATTAACTTGGATTATATTTGTTATCAGAGTACAGATCAAAATAGTAACAGAAGCAGTAGAGTTGTTATACGACTTTACCTGGCACCAAATTAACAAATTAACAGCTTACTGAGTAAAAAAATATGTGTAAAGAAAAACTGTATAGTGGGACTTCAAAATAAGGTTGTTTACTATTTAAGCACTGAGTTTTGTTTTAGTATCAGACCACAGAGCTGAATGCAGTGTCTGAAAGAAACAGATACACTTCCCTGCTAGACACGCAAGAATTACAAGTACAATGAAGCTGGAACTTGATATAGTGACTGAGTGGGGTTTGGTGAAAAATGTGGTGGCATTTGAATCTTTGAGTAATAATAAAAAACTTAGTTCAGGACATGATATTGAAGTATATCTCTCTAAATTAGTTTACATGAACATATTTTGGACACACAGCTGCCATATGTTACCTTTATGATGAGGGTGCTTCAGGTTGAAAAGAGCAGACCTCTCCTTCTTCCATATTTTCCTCTCTTCCTCGAGCTCTAGCTGGTAGTCATGAAGTTTTTCAAAGCTGCTGGCCTGCTGTGCGGACATAGTCCTCTCATACCACACCTGCCGCAGAAACACGTACAGAGTGAAGGTTCCCACCACGAAACCCGCATAGAAGGAGAATCTGGATCCGAGGGCCTTCATGCTGGACCAGGTGTCTCACTGACTGTCGTTCAACTTGGCAGGTGCTGGATAAGACAGTGAGGGGAGACAGCACGGACACAAGTTTCACCACAAGGGCCCCAGTCTGCAGCTGTAAACTTCAAGTCCCCTCGCCGTGCTGGCGAGTGTGAAGAAATGACAAAGTGACAACAGATGAGTGTCACTCCCCGTTAGGTGGGGTTTACTCACCAGCGGTGCAGCAGACACCATAGCAGCTGGATTATCCCGCAGCTATTTCATTATAGCAGGAAACGTCAACTTTATTAAGCAAAAGCTGAGCCAGGTTTAACTACAACGTACCGTTTTTTCTCTCTGTGAACGATAGCTCAGCTAGCCCCACTAAAATGTTGCTAACGTCAACAGTTACCGCAACGAAACTGCGAGCGAGCTAACCAAACCGCAAGCTAAATAATCTCCTGGGTGTATGCAGATTTAATAGATACACATAATGACCGTTATTATCGTCTGCTTCTGGCCTGTGTGTTGGGACAGCTGGCGTTAGCTAACTGGCTAAGCGTCCGTTATATGTCTGCTAATGTTAACTTCAGTGCTACATTAGCGATCCCTCCTGTCGTGTCAACTAACGGAAACGTCACAGAGTTAGCTGTGACCGACCGACCGAGCTAACCGAAATGACAACTGACTGAAAAAAAAGTTAAAGAAAAGTAACGAACCGACCAAAACACCAAAATAAAAAAAAATGTTCCAAAAACGCAGCAGAAACTACATCTAACTTATCTGACTGCTGACTTCCGTCCAGAACAAACAGCTACTTCCGGTCAGGTCGCGTCATTTCAAAAGAAAAGCGCAAAGCAGACGTGTCCTCCTGAGAGGAAATACACTGCCAGTAAATTACCATAAACGTCACAAATTGCATTAGTTCATTCGTGAATGGTCCATAAAGTCACACCCAGCTGTAGTCCTGATGTGGGTGATTCAGCGCGAGCGAAACGGAACATGCCGTGTGCTGTTTTTGATTTCAACATAAAATCACAAATGGTTGGATGATGTCCAAAGGACTCATGTGGTGTCTTTTATTCAAAGAAACAGTGTTCAAAGACTTCTATTTACAGTACAAGGCAGCACAAATTGACTTTTGTCAGACTATGAAACCAACAAGGTGTAGCTAATACAGTAATATAGCCCCATTGAAGAATCTCTGCCTCTACTGTGAGCTGTCACTGTTTACAACTAATGTGTGTAGCTGAAGTGTGATGATCAGAATGACTACCGCAGAGAAACACTGGTCTTGTGGCACACTTGTGTTTGTAAGGGACAGCTTGAAGAGTTTTAAAACGGTTGATTTGTTTCCCTTTTAAGCTGCAGGAAGGAGCTGGCTCTCTTTGAGTTGCCTGGCTGCACACTGGTGATCCTTGAGAAAAGAATTATCTGATTACAAACAGGATCCGTTATCTCTGGGTTTTTCTTTACTACCTCACTAACGTCACTTTGTGATACAGACACAGGATCGGGTAAGAGCAATAAGGATGATAGCAATGCAAGAACAATTTTACTAATTTGAGAAGACAAATTAAGTTGGGTAAGTAAATAAACACTCCTACTTACACACCCAAAGCTTTTTTTTTGTCTGCCTGCTCATATCAGATCTTGAGCCTCAGGGCATTGTCTTCATTGGGAGCAAATGCCTCAGTCGTGCGTCTGGAAAAGTTTGTATACGCCTTAGTTCCACAGTGAAATTAAGCTTCATATACAAGATTGCACAGTCACAAGTTTTCACAACAGGTAACTCAAGCTCCAGCTAAGTTGTGCTAATATACAACCAATCAATTTAAAAACCTATTCACGCCATTAGTATGTACATGTTGAGCTCCAAGTAGTCACAAATATTCACAAATTATACAAATTCAGCCCTTTGAAGTACACCTCTGAAGGATCCTTAGAAAAGTTGTGTGGATTCATTATTTTGGTACACTCAGTGTGACTGACACTGAAGCTTTCTTTGTTTTACTTTGCAAAATGAGGCTAACTTAAATTCTTATCAGAAATGAAAGTACACACTTAAAAGACAAATCTTCCTACACACTTTAGTGCTTTTCTTTTGAATCCCTTTAAGCACAAGACAAGCCAAAGGAAACATGTTTTTTTATGAAACAATGTTACAAATCTGAGTTTACAGAACCTTTTTTCCAAAGATATAAAGTGCCACAGCATGTGCGCAAACACTTCTGTAATCTACAGTTGTGTTTAATCTAATCACCAGACGCAGCGTGTCAGAAAAGTTTCAAACACAAGTGGGAACTGGAATGTGAACTCTTGAGTATTTGTCCTTTGTTTTACAAATCCAGACGCAATCGTACTTTGCAGTAAACAGTGAATTGAACAGTCTGTGCAAACACTCCTCTGGTTTGTTGAGGCATGCACAGTTCCCCCCCAGCTGTGTCACTTAAAGGTAATGACGTCTTTGTCGATAGCAACACATAAGACAAATGCAAATAATTCAACAGTGTGCTGCTGACAACTTCAGAACTAGATGCACATATTCAGTAAAATTCACTGACATATTTATAAAAAAAAAAAAAAAAAAAAAAGGTACATATTGTACATCACCATCTATCAAAACTGAATCCCATAAAAAAGGGGAAAATGCATAACTTCATTCAGCTGCACAAGTGCAGCTGAGACGCTGCGGTTTCGTCGTGCAACACAAAACTGGTGCCTACTACAGACACACACTGCCTATTCAAGACACACGGACACATTTTCTGAATGTGCAAACAGGTGGGTTGATATTATCCGCCAGGTTTAATAGCAGTAATTGAATCGTCTGGGCTCTCTATCAAATTTGCGGCTGCTCTTCAGAGTCCCCCTCCCTGCTGGTCTCCACAGGAGTTCACCGTCACAAAAGGTGCACTGAATGTACTGAATGAGCTCATATGTCCACATCGTCTGAGTCAGAGGTGCTGGATGACTGGGACTCCTCCTGGGACTCTCCCCACACAAACCTATAGTTGTTCTCCAACTCCTGCTGCCTCTTTTGCTCTTTGTATACCTCTTCTGTGCCTCCGGTCTACAAGACGGGGGAAAAACAATGTGTTTAGAAAAAAAAAAAAGCATATGTTAAGAAACAACCATAAGCTTTTCTATCAAATAATGTGCTGAATACAAATGAAAAACACACACACACATTTTATACTCTGTTTTCCAGTGTGAAAAAAGTCAACAGGAAAAAAGATGAGTGTGCTTGTGGGTGGCAAGTGGGTTTCAGTGAGGTGGACAACCACCCATATCCAGCAGATGACACTCAAAACAATTATCACACTAATTTAAAAGGCTTCATCTGCTGTGTGAAACAGCACATCTGCTGCCTTTCCTTGCAGGTTAATGTTTTATCTCATATAATGTTAGAGAAGGGCGTTAGGCAAGGTTGCTAAACTCTACAATAAAATGCTGCACAAAACACTGTGGAGCTCTCCCAGCAAACCAGAAACCCATTGTTCATTCACTGACTGGTTTTCTAAAGTACGTCAGTTGTTATTCATGAATTGTTGTTGATGAACGGCTTCAGTGAAAGTAGCCCAGCTTCAAACAAAGTGACTTTCATCTCCACCAGGAGTATCTGTCTGTCTGCAGCTTACTCACGAACTACTGGATCGCCTAATATTGTGTGTGAGATGATTCACAATTATTGAATAACCTGTTTTAATGATTGCTCAGTTTTATACCACTATTGTCTGGTTGGTCGAGGCCACAAATGATCGACAAAATCACATTGCAGACAGCATTTCAAGCTAGGCTAAAAACAAGCCTTACCTCGTCTAACAAGGCCGTGTTTTGGCCTTCGTCATGGCTCAAAAATTGACATCCAAAGAAAAGTTTGGTCTCATTTTGAAACAAAGTATCTGCAGATTAATTCCATAACCAATATGTTACGATCCACTAAAGTCAGGCACGATATGAGGTGAATACGTTTTTGTTACCTTCACTGTCATCTTAACTTTAAGGAAGCCGGGAGGGACAACAGAGTGAGATTCAACGCTTCTTTGTGTGGGATGAGGTAGGGAGAGATTTTACTGGACAGTGGTCCCCATCTTACATCCAGCACAAAGTGGTGCACAGCACAGTGCCTCTGTAACTATTTCAAGACCAACGCAGTTGTCAGTTTCACAGACAGCTCTCACAATGTTTAAGTTGCAAAAGTATGCACCCATAGGCAAACGAGGTGTATTGTTGGCGTATTGCTATTTTAAGACAGCACAAAGAGAATGCGCCATTGAACAACAAAAACCTGGTCTAAAGTCAATAGTGCTGATTTTTTCCTGCTTTTTAAAGGGTGCATTCTGCAGATTGTAAGATGCACCGGTAGGTTCACAATGCATTAACACTCTGCTTGTTACACAACAGGGACCTGTGGATGGGTTGCAAGTGGGTGAAATAATACATCATCGATGAGGAAGACATTATTTAAATTCTCTAAAATGTGAACATAGCAGAGAGCAGAGCAGAGCTGCAGAGCTGCTGTCCATCTTCCCATTAAGAGAGACGCTGCACGCATATACAGACGAGAAGCAGCATAACTTCAATTAGGCGTGTTTCTACTGTCAAGTTTAAAACTACAGGGTTTAGTTTTGCTGCTTAAATGTCCCAAGATATTTGCTGCAGGGACAATACTGCTCTTACTGCAGCACTCTCAGCAAAAAACACTCACTTCTCCAATTTGCTGAATTCGCCATATAAACAGCAGTGTGCCAGGTGAGGGCACACATGGCTTTAAAGGGAACTGGAGATGACACTCTAACTGGTTGAACTCATGTTATGCCCACAACACACCTACAATTAATAAAGGGACTTGAGAACCCCATTAACCCTTACACCTTACTCTGTGCCCAGATTATGTGCCAAAAGTGGAGTTGGACACACCCTAAATGCACTTGAGCCACACACTTAAGACCATGTGCTATGGATTGTTTAAAAAGGGTCCACTGTGTCGGAGGTTTGTCTCCATATAGCCTGTCTGTTCTGGTCACACCTTGGCGTACCCTGCTCCCCTTCATTCCATACTGTCATACATACACACTGGACACACTGCCTGACCTGCACTCCCTGTCCTTGGACATAAGAAAACAATAAGTAAATAATAAGTCCAAAATATGTCTGACTTTGTGCTCACAAAAAACTCAGCCGATAAATAAATATAATCTGTCAATATAACAAAAGTTTTTCATGACCACAGTTGGATGTTTTTACATCTACTCAAGCGGTAGTTTGGTTGGATTACTTAGACAAACATACAAAAACAACAGCTGCCTCTGCTCAATCCTACGCAGGCTGAAATGAATTACTAAGCAAACTCTACAGCACACAGCTGCTGGCAAACATAGTATAATTGTGCATAATTCGCACCCAGAAGGATTCAAACGAACCCAATAAAAAGTGATTATCCTGTCGTGAATTACCAGGAGATTTATGAGGAGCTCCCTGAAGGACTTTGTATCCTCTTCAGTCAGCCACTGATCACCTGTCTCCTCTGCATTTTTTCGCGTCAGGATCTTAACCTCAATTTTACCTAAAAAAAGAGACAAACAAGGGAAAAAGGCCAGCTTGCCAGTTAAACACATGTACTCCCCAGTGGCTCAGATTTGTCACAGCAACAAATAATCATAATGAAGAATGGTACAAACACAACAGTGGATGAAAAAGAAAGGACACACATGGACACACCTTTCGTTTCCCTTTGTCTTTGAGTTAAGCTTCAGCTAACTGCTGTCAGATGTTACTTGCCACCATGATCTTTAATTTTGGATTTCATTTTGGTCTTATGTCCAGAAGTTTTTTTGATCTTCTTCTTCAACAACATGTGTTTAATTGCTGGCAGCATGAAAAATAAAGGACACCCATCATACTGTTAGCATGATGTTAAGTGTCTTTTGAACAGCTAAACCTAAATCTGAGAGTTGTGTGCTTTTCGACAAAGATGAGAGAAGAAGTACAGAACTACTATATGCTCAAGATAACAGATGGAAGAGAGAAAGGGCCGTGAGTGTTTCGGGCACTCCCCCCTCATACCTTCTGCCTTCAGTCCTGCTTTCTCTAGCTGTTCTTTAACCACGTCCTTTATGTGCTGCCACTGGGTGTCTCCTTCGCCCATCTCCTGAACTTTCACCTCCCCATCAGGGCTGCTNNNNGTCTTATACTTAGTAATTTTGATCTTAACATGGTCGTCAGCCGCTTGGTCTGGGGTGACGAGACAAAAGAGGGACAAACAACACAGTTCACCTCAAAAAACCCATCAGCAGGGCCACAGGATGGAGGAGGTAAGAGCCAAGAATGTGTAATCCAAAACACTGTCTTAAAAGAATTACATTTCTGCATTATGATAGATTTATAATACTGAGATTGATTTGGATCTTGATTTAATTACTGAAAATCACCCACAGGTACATCAATGGCAGCAGAGGAAAGACCACTAACTAACTAAGATACTTAACTTTATCAATCTGATAACATCTGTGGATCAATCTCCTTGTGTGCATCTAGTCTGGGATGAAAGATGTCACAACAAACATCTACTGCACATATGAATGAAATATGAGGATGATGGAGGCGGACACAGAGTGTACGTGACCACAAACGGGCAGGCGGCCTGGTTACCTGGCTGCTTCGGAGCCAAGCTGGGGCTGCCCCTGGTGGGGTCGCTGGGTCTTTGAACTCCCCCCGTTTGCTGCTCTGGGTCCTGGACGTCTTTCTCCTCTAAATGATCGAGTAGCTTGTCCAGTGTCGTTTCCAGTGTTTGTGTTGCTTGAGTGCGATCAAACTCCCCTTTCAGACCCTCTGTCTCTAATTCCTGCTGAGCCTACAACACAAGAGACAAGCCAATCGCATTTAAGTGTCATTAGATTGTTGAACTGTGTCAGATCTGCCCGAAAACATTTTAACATATATGATGTGTTTTCAGTCAGAAACCTCATTTATGATGTTGTCAAACTCTTTCTGCATTTCCTCCTTTATCTCTTCAATCTTGTCAGAGGGCACTGAGAGGTCGGCCATCTCATCCTCAAACTCCTGCAGCAGGCGTTCATCTTCATCCTTCTCTTCCTCACCGACCTTCTCCGTCTCCCTGTCGCTTTTTGGTTTCTCTCCTTGACTTTTGGCTTGGTTTTGTGCTTTCTAAAAAACAAACAAACAATCATGTAGAACTGTATTGGAATACCCACACACAGCAAAGAAAATATATATAAGAAATATACTCCAAATTATGTACAAAAAAGTATCGTAGTAATCTTAGCGAGTACTGACCTTCCTGTTACTCTCTTTCAGGTGTTGGACAAATTTCATCAGGTCTGCTGGGTCAGTGATGATTTTAAAATTGAATTTTTCAACTGGAAGATATTAATGTAAGACAGAAAATGTTACAGGTTAAAAACTGAACAACAACACTGTTCATTTGGACTCCCAATGCTTTAGGGCCACACTAAACAGATGCTTTATTCATAACGTTGAGATTCAAATTCTAAATCAACATTTGAATGCTGTGCAGCCTCATTTTTTCATATTTTTTGCATGTCCATTCATTCTATTTAAAGCTGTTTTTTCTGCACAGTTGCAGACAAAGATTAGGCTATACTGATATTATTAGTATTACACTATTTGTAGAATTAGATTCCAGTGGTGGCTGCAGCGTAATGTCATGTCTCGGTAAATCGGTAAATCAGAAATTAATTGTTATTTTCTATTGATCTTTGGCTTGTGAGAGGCAGCTGTCTTTGCAGGCAAAGTCCACGTCCTTTGCACAATGAGCAAGTGTCGCTCACACCAAACGTCTGCACCAGACTGTTCAGATTTTACATAAAAAAAAAAGTGTTGTAATATATTTTATTGCCATTCCTGTCTTGGCATAATGTTGATATACACCTGAGGGTGCAATTATTATTTCATCATTAGTTGATGCTCTTATTGGAGTAGCCTGCTGCCATCATGTATCTATATCGACAAAACAGACAAGTTACGTTCATTAAAGAGAGTTGATTTGATAAAAAGACAAGAGGACTAACTAATTTAATCTGATGATGCTTTATTCTTAAACCTCAATAGAAGCTTTGGATGTAAAAACAGACATTCACTACAGACCTACACTGGTTCAGTTTGGAAATCATACAACATAACTGAACAGAAATAAAAGACTGTGGCTCTTTTAATCTTGTTTGAGGCTCTTCAAAACAGCAGCAGTGACCAGAAGACTCATAAATATCACTGAACTTCCTTGAGTGTGCATGTGTGTGTGTGGGTGTGTGAGTGGGCGTGTGTGTGTGTTGCAATACCTTCATCACCATCGTCCATGACTTCATTGTCTGTAAGTGAGTTATAGCCATCATCTGCTGCCTGTGTGTAGGAAACAAAATCAGGTTAGAGTTATGGAGTGGAGACGAGAGTGAGTTGTGGAGAAGGTCAACCTACGCCCTCTAGTGGTAAGAGAGGAATCACATTTGCCAAATATATACAACACTAAACTATGAAAAAATGTATCAGCCATGTGTCAGATCAGTCTAGTCATTATTAATAGCACAAAGATGATGAGAATGCATCAAAGTATACTCTATTAAATTTTAAAATGTCATAAAGCTTCTCCATCAAAGAGAGTCAGTATTTTGGTACTGTGGACATGACAGCAGTGGCCTAGAGGAGCATCAGTTATTTAAAGGTTAAACTGATTATACAGTGTATTTCTATACCTGATTCTCCTGTTGAGGAGCACTTGCTTTTGAACTCCCTGGCTTTGTGACTCCCTCCCAGAACTCAGAATCTTCAGCCTCCTCTGACCCAGCGTCCTCAGATACAGCGGAAGCATCTGTTTAAAAATAAAGACACAAACAAATTAATATCTGACGTGATAGAAATAAAAAGCCCAATGCATAGTTTTCATTTAGTGAAGTGGCAAATTACTACAATTAACTAGTAGATATTTGCCAGATCTTAAGTAGTGGTGTACAATAAATCAATCCTTGTCCAGGGACAGATCCCTTATGCAACAGATATAGAACAGAAGCAGGATCCCTCATTCAGTTTGTGGACTTGTATTGATATTCAATACATTTTCTGTGTTTTTTGAAGTCAAATGTACCCTTTCCTCACTAATAGCAATTTTCAGAGTAGTTCCAGAGAACATACCTCCTCCTCCTCCTCCATCATTCAAATGCTATCGCCTCTGCCTCCTAAATTGCTAGACGCCTTATATTTACTAAGTGGAAGCAGGAGGCATCTCCCACACATGCCCAGTGGGCTGGTGATCTCATGAGTTATCTACACTTGGAGAAAACAAGGCGTACGCTGGGTGGCACAACAGATAATTTTTACAGGACATGGCAACCATTTCTGACATATATGAAAACTGTGTGATGTTTCATAATTGATTCTTACTGAGAGCAAATTACAATGTAGACTGGCTACAGACAACTGTGACTGATCTTCCCATGTAAACATGTATTATTACGGCTGTTATGTAGTTGAAAACAAGAAAAATGAAAAAAACAATCCATCGATATATAATTATTCTAAATATTTGAAATGATTTCAGTACTATTTTACTACCAAGAACAGATAAGTAATCATTGCTGTGTTATATCATAGTTATATTTATCTTTATTTAAAGGTTACATTTTGGCTTTTGCCTTTATTTGACAGGACAGAGTGTGACGAGAGGAGAGAGGGGGATGACAAGGGCCACAGGCTGGAATCAAAACCATGGCCACTGCGGCAAGGACAATGCCTTTGTGTATGGGATGACTGCTCTACCTACTGAGCCACTGGGTGCCCCGTTATATTTATCTTTTAATGCGAACTTTAAATTGTGTGCCCTTCAGGTCAATTTTCCCTGAGGTATCAAAAATTGCACTAAATATGGATATTTTTCAAGGTACTATATCAGACTTGAAAATTTTCAGTGTTGTGAAAACACTACTCTGAAGTGTGAAAAAAATGCACCTTTTGTGTCCGGCTGGTTCGGGTCATCAGTGGGTGCAGGAGATGTCTCTTCTGCTGTAACTTCCACTGCTCCATCTGCCCCTTCATTACCTGCCAACATCTCATCAAGACTCCTCAGCTCCTCTGAGATTTGCTCTACTTTACGCTTCGTGTCCGCTGGGAACAGACAGAGAAAGGAGGGAGGAGGGAGAGAAAGAAAAAGCAATCACATCACACATTTTTTTTGTCATTTTTTAAATAGACACAGAAAAACTCCATATATTACAGCACCTATTCAACAACTTCTAAAAGAAACATTCACTCCCTTAATGTTTTAATCTGATACCACCTACACACTTTTAAATACTCTGTTCCAAAATGATGTCCTCCTCCTGTCTCCTGATTCAACAGGATGGTACATTAAAGTAATGAAGCAAGACTCTGTCCAAACGCTGTGTCACAATGACCTTCATTTTTGTTAACTCACAGACTTGAGCTTTGACGTAGTCCATGTACTGTTGGGCACTTAGCGCTGGCTGGCACACGATACCCTGGGGCTTGGCAGTAGATGGCGGCCGCAGAAAAGGATGCTGGCAGGTGCGACTGGTGTGAACCGTCAGCACATAGCGGCACGACTGAGGCTCGTCCACTCGGGCGATGTAGTCACCCGAGCCTTCTTCACACACAAACTGAAAATAATAATGTATAATTAGTGGGGTGTATTTAAGAGGATCACTTGGTACAACACGCACATGTTCACCCAATTCATATCTGTTTCAATTAGCAAAACAAAAATGAAAACAACAAAAGAAGTAAAACAATCACAAGTCAAATGTCTCACCCGGACTTCTGTCTCTCTGGGATTTCCATTTAGGTCGCACTTTGAGCCATTTACATAGGTCTGACTGTGGTAGCGCTTCAGCCTGTGCTGTTTGGAGGCCTGGGAAATAAAGTGAAAAGATGTTTGAACCAAACTGATAGATAATATTCTTGAAAGCTCAGTGCATCATCCAAAGGTGAAATGTGATGCTTCTGATGATTGCACCCTTCTCATGATTCACATATCACCATCATCATCATTACTGAAAGCTGGTAAATCACACACACTACAGCGTTTTCAGTGCACTAGCATTTCATAATTCCTAGTTTTTGGATCTAAGTTCCTAAAAAACTCCTAGCTCAAAGTAGTGATTTAATAAAACAGGTTGCACCATGTCTTAACTAGTAAAGATCTTAGTAATATGTAAACAGGCTGCTACAAAGCACTGTTTAATCAAAAGCAATCAACTATGCAAACTGCATCACGAGCTGTGCCATCACCTCTTAAAATGTAACTGTTTTATGATTTGCTGAACAATAAATCAAACTTACAATTTGTAAGTATAGGTATTTTAATTTCTGTATACATAGATTGATACCAATGTGTATTTAGTGGTATTCACATATAGTAATGTTGTTTTAAGTGAGAGGAAAATATCAAATGACAAGACCTGACTGTCCTTTTTTTGGCATAAAAATCCTGTAGTGCATGCAGTTTTTTTATCATTATTAATCAGCATTTCAAGTGTCAGATCTGACAAACATATTTCATTTGACCTCGTAAAACCGTCACACTACACACCGGCACCATTGCTCAGGCTACTCATCCCTGTAGTCTTATCTACACACCTGTAGAGTTTATGAGTGCTGTAGTGACGCTATAAAGTTGACAGAATTTGTCCACAGACATATAAACACCTGGCAATATTCTCAAAACAGCATCTGTGGGAGCTCCCACCACAGCACGTGTCTTCAGAACCGCACTTTGCCATGTTGACACACAGACTCATCACGTATAAACAGTATCAGCCCTGCTACTGTGTTAATACTTAAATATCCATTAAGTAAAGACTGGATGTCATACAAGTTTAAACTTGTATGACATCCAGTGAAACTGCTTCCATTGTTGAGTTGTTGCAAATACTGTACAGAAATAACTCTGAGCAAGGTATGTGCACCTGCAGGTAATCTGATGATATTTAAAGCAACAAATTAACCTGGGTGTGTCAGAATAAAGCACATGCTATCAGAGGGATCATGCGCTGTTTGTTTAAGACATCACCAGTAGCAGATAACCACTAAGATTTTATTGAGCTTGATTTAAAGCGGAAATACAGACTTTTTTTGCTTTAACTCATCATTATGAAGTAAATGTTGATTGGACAATGTAATGACTACGAATAACGACACTATCTGCTTTAAGATTTGCTCCCTATAAGCCTCACTTTTACATGCAATTCTGTCCGCCACAGGTACAGTCTTCTAGAGAAATGAAGGGTTGATTTACAAAGGAAGCAAGTCAACCACTACGCAACTAAAACGAGAGAACAGTACTTTTGTTTTCCCAGGCAGCTATCCCCAGTTACCAAAAATTATTAATGTAAGTTTTTTGCAGTTACAGTCCCCAGTGGTGGAAATGGGAGAATAACCAAAGTAACTGTGGAAACTGTGGTCGTTGCTTGGCTGTGAGAAAACCAAAAAGCGATCCAGTTGTGTTTTTTAACTGAAGCACCAACAATAATACTACTTGGAAATTTAAAAGTCGTCCGTTTCCACTCAAAGGAGCAAAGCACATGCTAATGTAAAGCAAACACTATAATTTTCTTTTCTCATCTGTAGCTGAGAGCCTGACAGCCTCTTGTTTGTTGAGGGGGATGAAATAAGTAGAGCTCAGGAAATTATGTGGATTATTAGTAATGACAATGCTTTTTGTTACAGAGGGTATGTTACTCACAAACAGAGAAAAAACTCACATAATGTCTACAATACACCCAAAATTTGACTGAAACTGAAACTGAACGCTGCTGCTCGAGTCCTCACTAAGACCAAGAGAGTGGACCACATCACTCCAGTTCTGAGGTCTCTACACTGGC
>JAPZEB010000012.1:21750139-21760180 GCA_029783705.1 Chaetodon striatus | reverse complement strand
GCGTCTGAGTTCTTTTAAGTCAAGGTTAAAGACTCACCTGTTCACTGCTGCCTTTGACTAAAAGGCTTTTTACTTCTCAAATTTTATATTTTCCTTCGAAACTCTGCACTGCAACTCTTACTTTAATTGTGTGTTTTTATATTTTTGGGTTTTATGTGCTGTTTTTAAATCACCTTTTACATGTTTCTTTTATAATGTTTCAATGTGTTTCTTTTTCCCTTGTTGCTGTATTTCAATGCCCTGTGTGAAGCACCTTGAATTTCCTTGCTGCTGAAATGTGCTGTACAAATAAACTTGCCTTGAATTGACAATTATCCTTCAAGAATGTGAAAATGTGAAATTAACACCTAAGCCATTTAACTGTTGAGTACCCACTGCCACACCCTACTATACTAAAATGGTTCAGCTCATATCACACAATCAGCCATTTCCCCGTTTCTCTATCTTTAGTGATTACCTGAAATCTAAGACCATCAAGATCTTAAAAACAAAAACAAAAAAACGTACAACCACAAAATTGAGGCAACTTTACCTTTGCTGTTTCGTTGCTCCAATCAAATTCAGATTCATAATAACCAAGGAAGAGAATGTCCCCTTTGATTTCTGTGTCTGAGGAAAGAAGAACAAATGACAAATATCTGTCAAAGTGATCGTCATAAAAAACAGATTACAAATACAGAGGCAAGCTCTTACCTTCCATGTGGTACTGTCTGATATGCTGACCATGGCAGAACTCATATGTCCACCAGTCCTTCGTCTACCAGACACACAGACAGCAACGTTATAATAAACAGTAATTGACTGACACATTTTCCTTTTCATATAGGCTACTTGCTCAATGTCACCAATAATATCACTGATCCTATGAGAATTTCCACATACTTAAACAACTTGTGCACAAATTTATTATGTTTTTACACAGGTTAAGGCAAGTAGGACACTTTATGCCAGACTTTAAACTTGTCTTGTTTGCTAAGTTGGTTGATGACTGTTGATTGTTAATTGGTATGTCAGGATGCAGGAAGAGTATTCAGCTAGTACATGCATCTTATAAGGGGAAAAAAATCAAGCCACAAGTAAAAGTAAAATAAAAATTAAAGCTTGGATAACAAAAAAACTGAAATGACAATCGGCTGTTGAGAAAACTATTTTCTTTACAGTTTGATTCTGTTTTGATCGTGATGCATCCAGTCTAATGATCAATTTAGTTAGTGGAAAAACAGAATGTGTAAAATTAGTATAATGTGGCTTTTGCTGTGTGAAACAGCCCATCTGCTCCTTTTCCATGTAAGTGTATTCACTTGTTATGATGGTAGTAGAGGCAGTCTTTGTTTCAGGCGAGTTGGCCCACCTCTGCTGTAAAATACCGTGGAAAACCCTGGATACTTCTTCTTAACAGATTGCATCAGCTTCATTTCAGCTGAAGCAAAATATTCATTTCATTTTAGACTGTAGTCCCCCATACAGTCATCACCAACTGAGAGGAGTATTTACAGAAATAAAAAAAATAGAATGATATTTTTCGTATGTCTCACAGCCACTATCTCCCAGTATGGCAACAAAAGTGCCTTACGCAACCAGACACAAATATCTTACGAGGAGATAAGGAGGAGGAGATACAGTATGTATGTGATTGGGCCCTGGGTTGAGAAACACATTTACATTACGCCAACAACCCACTCACATAACCATCTTTTGACTGTGCAGGCAAAAAGTTGCACAATGTGCATATTTTCGAGGAGTTGTGGCACAAAGGCTTTTGGTCACTTTCCCTAGAGTCACTAGAGAAGAGGGTTTGTGAACAGAGAGCAGGCAGATGTTTAAATTCCACTGCTAAGTACCCACGAGAGGAGGAATTAGTAATGCTCTTCCCAAGAACTGGTACATCTTGTGCAATCTTTTTTTCCATTTTTGTTCCCACAACAAGATCTCTGTTGTGGTAACCTGAGCTTAACTGTAAGATGAACCAGTGAAAAAAATAAAGCAGCACCATAGAGACATGTGTCTCCTTCATAATTTTCATACTGACAAGACTTTGGTTCAGTTTGCAACAGCATCCTCTGTAGCTGAAAATGAAGCATTTACTGTATGTTGTATATTTTGAATATATCATAATCAGGGTGTGAAAGATGTTATGGAGGGTGTTATGAAAGGTGTTATGGAAGGTGTTATAAGTAACCAGTTCCTGTTTAACATGCTTATGATTGTTTTATTCAAGAAGGGATAATGTACATTGACACGAGCACTTGATTTTATCATGTACATTTTCCAGGTTTAACGATACATTTACACTCTCAGTCCCCTGGTTGATGGCATTAAAAGGAGACATATAAAAGCACACAAGCACAGGCAAAAGCACATAATTACTGACAAAAGTATTTGTAATTTGCTCTTTAAAGCTCAACACACTCCCTCCTCAGATCATTCACATGACTCTAAGATCAAAATGACCCTTTATAATAAGAGCTTTATTATCCAAGATTCGATTCCTGAGAGCAATCTGAGGTTGTCCTCAGCTAACTCTGTCAGAATTATTTCCATTGCTTCAAGGTTGACCTTTTCCCTTTCCCTCCTTGAATATGTAGCTGTATCACTGCAAAGGCCTAATGATACCCCAGCACTTCGTGTGATGATCTATCCTCTCTACGATCCTGAATTTTCCCAAATCCTGCTAAGTCTGCAACTGCATGACCCTTTGTCAAAAAACCCAGCCTAGAGCCCACCAATCTACCTTTAGTGAGAAAGGCTTCAGAGAAGGTAGTGTTTAAACAATTTAACAAACGCCTGACTGAGAACATTATTCTTGAAAATTTCAAGCTCTTCTTAAAGTAATTAATTGTCTTAGATTAAATGCAAATAGTGGAAATATATCTGTCCTCATCCTCCTTGACCTTAGTGCTGCTTTCGACACTATCGACCACAATATTTTACTAAGCCGTCTTGAGAAACAGGTGGGTCTCTCTGGTACGGTTCTGAACTGGTTTCACTCTTACATTACTTAAAGTAAGTTTCATGTCAGAATTGGGGAACACATATCAGAAACAATTGATGTTGACTATGGTGTGACCGAAGGCAGTGACCTTGGACCTTTGCTGTTCTCAATTTAAATGCTGCCACTGGGATCCACCGTCCGTCAGTTTGGTGCGAGTCTCCTCAGTTAAGCTGATGACACACAGCTGTGCACGTATGTGAGGCCAGATGACTGAAATACTCTGTATAATCTAACTGACCGTGTGTGAGCCATCAATAAATATATGAGCAAGAACTTCCCTCAGCTAAATGAAGATAACACTGAGATCCTCCTAGTTGGCCCAAAAAATAAGAGGGATCTCACTAAACTGGGACATCTGGCCACACAGACACGACCTCAAGTAAGAAACCTTGCTGTCATTTTAGATTCTGGTCTTGATTTTAAAGCCCATTTTAATTAATTTACTTAAACTGCATTTTATCATTTATGCAATATAGCAAAGGTGGGACCTCTACTGAGCCAGCAAGATGCATGCTTTTGTTTCCAGTCATCTTGGTCATTATAACACTCTATACACTGGCCTACCTAAAGCAGCCATTGCAAAATTACAGATCATTCAGAATGCTGCTGCCAGGTGTTTAATAAAAACTAAAAGGAGAGACCATATAACTCCTGTTTTACATAACTTACACTGGCTCCCAGCATCTTTTAGAATTGATTTTTAAATCCTTCTGTTGGTTTTTAGGGCACTTGACGATGTCGTTACCTCTTGTATCACAGACTCTCTACTGTTTCATAACCATCCACAAACCCTGAAATCTTTCCCAACTGCTCTTTTAACTCGTCCCAAGGTCACTACAAAAACCTTAGGGGGTGCTTCTTTTAGCTTCTCTGCCCCCAAAATATGGAAATGTTAGACCTTTGGGCTCAGTGGACAGTTTTAAACAACAACTTAAAACATATCTTTTTAAACAGCATATAACTAGCAACTGTCTCTTTTAACATTTTTTATGATTTTCTGTAATGTTTTATTGAATGTGTGTTGTATAGCTGTATGGTTTTTAACTTATCTCTTTCCTGTGTTTGTTTCTGCTGCTGAATCGTAAAGCACTTTGTGCTGCATCCTGTGCATGAACGGTGCTATATAAATACAGTTCATTCATTCAAAAGCTCATAAACACAGACACATAAGCACAAACAAAGCTCATAAACACAGACACATAAGCACAGACAAAGCTCATAAACACAGACAAAGCCCATAAGCACAAGTAAAAGCACACAGGCACAGACAAGTAGTAAAACTACGACAAACCACCTCGGATTATGACCTCATGTTTAATCGTCCAGTAACCACTGTTTTATAGTTGTGGAGAAAGGGTTGAGATATGTGATGTTCCCTAGTTCTGTCGGTAAACTGTAGTGTTTCAGATATGTACTGCTTGATTGAAAACATCTGACTGCCCAAAGGTACGTTTTCTATATTGTATTTATTAGGCTGCCCCTGGCTGTGAATTTTCCTGTTCAACCAACAGTTATCATTTAGGACCACTGGTCGACTAATTGCCTGCATGTTTATGATATTAATGAATGTTTAATGTTAATGTTTACTAATGAACTTTAATTAAAATAGGCCTATATTTTATCTACAAGTGCACATCACACACTGCACGAGCAGCCTGTTAATGATGCTGTTGGCAAAGCAGACATGATTGTGCTAAGTGGCTAACGGGCATGTAGCTACTTCCATGTTTTAGATGATACGTCATGTTTGTAGTCGAGGAATGATAGGCAAATGTTTGCCTGCAGAGTTTACATATCACCTTGGATGACCACACTTTGGATTTCCTGCCCAATATGGTGTTAACTAGCCTGTGTAATAACTGCAGGTACCAGCCCTGTAAATGAGCGTGACTGCTGTCTGACTGCTGAGTGTGGCCACTTCCTGTGTCTGTCCTCTCAAATTAAATTCCCACATGGTCCACTCCTATAGGTTTTTGATTTATTTTGACCAGGCGGAGCTCCTAAAAGAGTTTCACGATTTTTTTTTCTGTCTGAGACTAAGCAACTGATGAAGTCTTGCCAACTAATTACCTTTCTTGTCGACTATTAGAGGGCAGCCTTATGTCATTTTACAATCCCCTCTGGTAGTAGCTCTGGTTGATGAGTTTTTACTTAGTTTAAAGGGATAGTCTGGATCTTCTGAAGTGGGTTGTATTAGGTGCTTATTCATAGTCAGTGTATCACATACAGCAGATGTCATTCAACACGCCCCCAGTCTGGAGAAGCACAGAAACTAAGCAATTTACTGCTATGGAGGGGTCAACAACAAAATGAATTTTAGCCACCTAAAAAAAGTCCCACCTAAAAAGAATTGCTAACAGTTTAAGTATACTTTACACTTAAAGGATTTTCATAGCTCTACCTTAACGTCAGACAGCAATTTCCAACAGGGAACCGAAGCCTTTACATATAGATACAGACTGCAGGTCTACGGCTGCCTCAGGCAGTTTTGTTTTTCTTATTGTGTGACTTTGGCATTTAAAAGGGTTAGTTAGGATTCACAAAAGTCACAACAACACAAAAAACTAACTGAATAAGGCAGTGGTAGACTAGCAGCTTCGTGCTTAGAGAGCCAAAATTACTGTGTTTGTCAATGGAGTCTGGTGGCTTTGAGAAGAGCGTAGATGGGGAACTGAGGTTGTTAACAGCTTCCATGTCAGAGCGGGCTGCCTGATGAAAAGGTAAAGCGGAGAAAATACTCACAGTATAGTGTACACTTACACTCTACAGCAGTACATTGTTTTGCCTCTGTGGTGGTACTCCTGCTGCGTCTCCAAACTGAGGTTATACTAAGAAGACCACTTGCATGAATGTTACATAGTTTTGGGGGCCAAGTTTAGACTTTGAATCAAGATATATCAGGACTGTGTCTTCTGTAGATGCAGCATGAATGGTCGCTGTCAACACATCACAACAAATGACAGACCAAATGATGAAATGCATGTATAGACCACTTATGATCTGAGTTAATTTCATCTCATATTTCACCTCATATTTCATTGATATCTCAGAGGATACTGTAAACACTAAACAGAAGGAATACTTGTTTGTGTTTCTAGTAGACTTGAATAATAGGACTGTTTGCTCACTGATATCTTGTTTTATGTATGGACCTTAAAACCCAATCTAAGTTGTTGACATACACAAATTCTCGTCACTCTACTTCGTTTTATTTTTTGTACTGTTAAAGCACACTGCAAAGTTGACAGAAGTTGTAAAAATGTGTATTAGACAAGTTTTTTTGTGACATAGTATAAAGGTTTTTTTTTCTTTAATGTGATCTCATACTGGCAGGTTGAGCTTTCTTTTTTTGCATACATAACCAGTGTAGGTGAAAATATTGCCTCAATACATTTTTGTGAATTTGCAATATTCAGTGTGCGGACTCAATAGGAAAAAAATCTGCCTCTTTATTTTGTATGTTACTTTTTCTTTGGACCTGTACCCAGTTGGAGATGGATATGCACAGTATCTATGGCCTTTCCCGGCAAAGTCAACAAATACAGACAAACAAGCATTCACACTATAGTTGATATTAAGTCACACACAACATTCATATCATCAATTATGGCTCGAATAATCACATTTCAGAGTATTTTCTGGGTGTCATTTAGTGCAGTCAGGCATTTGGTGCCATCTGCTTGAATCACAAATACATTCTAGTGACAGGAGTGGTCAGTGTGATACAGTTATGCGTCTACCTTGGATGGAAAAACTGATCTGATTACTTTCTAAACAGAATAAGCATTTAACTATTGGATCCCGCAGATAAGCAGTTGAGAACTTACCTTCACAAGACACTGGTTATTGTGCATTGGACTGAGGAGGTCTGGGATGTCAGGCCCGGTGTACCCTTGTGAGTCAGGTTCAGAGGCAGGGTCCTGATGAAACCGGACGGCCTGGGCTGGAAGTCGACACTCATACAGCTGTTTGTATTTACTGGACACCATCATAACCTCTTCTGCCTTGGTCTAAAGGAGAAACAATGTCATGACAGCTGCAGTATCTTGAAGTGTGACAATGTCATAGAGTTCTTGAACTTGTATAAACTACCTTCGACTATCAACTAACTTAGACTGTCTTCGTGGTTTGTTATCTGCAATTTAAAGAAGTTACAACCCGCTAAATGTGAGTGAGGAAGCTGAGGTTGTGTTGTGACAGCTGTCAACAACGCTTGCTGCGTAGGTCACATGGATATAACTCAAACATTAACGCCTCCTCGTGTTACTTGCGAGCAAATTGTTCATTTTAAATTATGTTTTTTTTTAACTAGGTACCAGAGAGGCTATTCATTACACGTTAGTAACGTTACAGGAAGATATTTCACGCAAGCTAACGGCAGTCTACTTTCTAGCTAGCAAGCTAACCGCTAGCTTCCCCAAACAGCCGCACTCACCTGCCCCAACATAACGGGGTCGGGAAGAATTTGAATCCCATATTTCATCTCATTCAGCTCCTCTAAGTTCAAGAAGGCTGGCACACAGAGGGGACATATCACAAAGAAAACGTACAATCTTTTTAGCCACCGCACCAAGGAAGCAGCCATGATTGATTCTCTCCTCATACCCCCATTTGTCTGACAGCAACAACAAAACACAGAACTTCTGACATGGTAGCAGCTGATTGGTCGAAGTGAGAAGCGCTGCTCTGTCATTGGCTGACTAGTTGAGTCTGTCAACGGTTTTACAGTTCTGGGGTGTGTTGGTTTACATCACCGGCATGGAGTGTATGGGCGGTGCTCTACCTTTGTGACATATTAAACAACACACATGTCGGCTGTCAAGGTTTTTCTTTCGATAAAATAAACTCCCACATTGGTACAGACACCGGGTGTCCGCTTGGATGATGGATGAGGCGTGATACAAGCCAATTTAACCAAATTGCAATCATGCGGATTATTTTTGTTAGTGGATAACACCGCACTATTTTAATAAGATTTATAAAGCCTACATGTCAACTT
The DNA here is from genome assembly GCA_029783705.1 of Chaetodon striatus. Taxonomy (NCBI): domain Eukaryota; kingdom Metazoa; phylum Chordata; class Actinopteri; order Chaetodontiformes; family Chaetodontidae; genus Chaetodon; species Chaetodon striatus. The sequence goes on along the minus strand of JAPZEB010000012.1, from coordinate 21,752,189 downwards.
CCTCGCCAGACATCAGTGCACTAAAATGTGAATTCCAACTGTGTGACATACATTTATCAAAATTGATTCTTTGCATTATACAGCCAGTAGGTTATTGAAATATAGGCACACTGTAAAAAAAAAAAAAAAGAAACCTCTAAAAATACGCACTCACACATTCCCACACATGACACCAGAGACCAAACACATAGGCCTACATGCACAAACGCCCACACCCACTCATCTTCACACACACACACACATGCACACATTAATGTTGAGCTATGTTTATGAGCAGGTCCTGTTGTCGCAACACAGCATGCATTATTTGTTTTTAAACCGTGCATTCGTTCATATTCAGTTCACAATGTGTGTTGTATGCACGGCTGTATAGGGAGAAGGTGATGTTGTGGTCGTGTGTCGGGGCTCCATGACGCTGCTGCTCCGCTGATTGACCGCTGAGTGTAGTGTTGAGGTGCCGTGCGCTCTCCGCCGTGCTGCTGCTGCTGCTGCTGCTGCAGGGGGAGCGTCCGTCCACAGCCTGCAGTGCTGCGATGTGCGGTCGCCTCATTTGTCTCTTGGCTGCTCCATTTTTCCACATCTAATCCCATTTGAAGGACCACAGAGGAACACATTCATTAAGAGGGGCGACCTCCGTGCAGGCGGGAGGTGAAACAGCCTACACTGTGCGTCTTTGAACTGAGGTGAGCTCCCATGTTCTTATGATTTGACTGGAATAATAATGCCTGTGTCATCTGCCTGTTATTTTTGCTCGGATTTTTAGCTCCGGGTGAACATTTGGCTGTTTCTTTACCAGGCAAAACATGAGGAAAAAAACAGGCGTGAACATTTTCGGTGCCAAATAATTGTCGACAAATACCAGATGCAATAGATCTTTGCTTTAGATGAGAATTAAGCAGCATGAAATGTAATCGAAAACCTATTGAGCTTTGAGTGCATGTTTTTTCCCCCTGCAGTCTTATTCACGACAAGGTAGGCTAATGGGCCTGTCTGAGAGATCGTATTATTTCAGCAGCCATTAATGTTCGCTGGACAGATGATGGCACTTTCACATTTTCTCCAAGGCTTTAAGGATGCCGGGCAGTAAAGAGGAGTTGTTGATGCAGAGTAAAAATGCGGTGATTTAATATTCAGACTGTGAATGAGGCAACAAATCTGTCACGCGCACTTTGGGAGGGACCCACAGTCCATGTCTCAGGCATGTCCACAGCTCTCCTTATGTCCTTATGTCCTCATGGGCTCGTTTCTAGGTTAATTAAAAACAGCAGCACGGCTAATACAGTTAGCCTGTGGACGTTTCCTCATGACTTCACATCATCTGTCTGTAACTATGCTCCCATCATGCTCAGTGTATATCCACATGCAGGGCTGAGCCTCTGTGAGGACTGTGAGGTTGAATTAAGCTCAGCAGAACACTGATCACATTTCATGTTACAAAAAAAGATTGATGATGATTCTCCTTTAAGAATTACTTTGTATTCTTTCTGTTCCTCATAGTCTGAAGAAGTAGAAAAATAGAAAGGAGAAGATATAGGCTACTTTATTCCCAAAGAGGAAATTCCATTTTTAGCATTATGTTGTAACTCAGTACTATCGTCTATGTCTGACTTTGGAGATGTGATCCTTTCACTTTATCTTTTTTACATCAGTCTGTCATTAAATAGTTTATAACCACTGAATTGTTGTCAAATCTGCATATTTGAAGAGTTCTGTGATTCATGATTGTTTTTTTAATGCTCTGAAATGTATTAGTCAAGTGTGACATATTTATGTAGACAATAGAAAGAACCCTGATCCTAAAGGCCTGGTTGCAAGAGCAAAGGTTTTGTTTCAACATTGGTGAGGTGCAGAACGTTTTGAGGATCACACAACTAATGTCCTGTATTCTGGTAAATTTTTATGCACCGATTTGTGCCTCCTCTGTGTTATTTTTTTGTTGTTTTTTTAAAGGTCTTTAATTTTGCCAAAATTAAAGTCCTCTGCTACTTTCATGTTTTCATCGAGGGGAACACATAGAGGAGGGTCTTTGAGTCTAAATCTGTGAAGGAAG
>JAPZEB010000012.1:21711949-21722332 GCA_029783705.1 Chaetodon striatus | reverse complement strand
CTTCAAAACCAGACTCCATTGACAAAAACAGCAATTTTACCTTGCTGAACAAGAGAGCTGCTGGTCTGTCGCTGCCTCGATCAGTCAGTTTGTTTGTGATTCTGTGTGTGACTTTAGTGTTTTAAAGGGTTAGTTCTGATTCACCAAAGTCACACAAAAATGCAAACGAACTACTGATTGGTGCAGCGGCAGACCAGCAGCTTTGGTGTTCAGCAATGTAAAATTACTGATTTTGTCAATGGAGTCTGGTGCTGAAGAGAGCACAGATTAGTTCCACACTTAGTTCAGTTTCTTGTCACAAAGATTGTTTGGGATGTACTGAGCATACGACTGGAAAAATGAGACTTGGATTAAACTGCCCGAGCTGTGTGAGAGTTTGTAAAAGGATGCTCGGATATAATAAGGACCCCTTTGACTACAATTCATCAAGAATTTTCTTAGTTTTTGGATTCTTTCTTTGCTGGAGGCATGAGAGAACAATAGAGTTTCCTTCATGAATTCAATATAACACAGGGTGAGTAATTGATATACAAATGTTATTTCAGGGTTGAAGTATTCCTTTAAATGTGTGTTTTTATTGAGTAAACACTGAGCTCCGGTACCATTAAGGAAGTTCCTCTGAGTCTCTAAGATCTGGACCACGTCGTCGAGCCAAGCTTGCTGTATTTCCGGAGATGATGCCTGCATGATGAAGCGCGTCACACTGCCGTGAGTCCCGCGGGAGGTCAGGACCAGGAAGCATGGATCATTCTCAGAGTGCTCCTCCACGCCCAAACAGCTGACCTGCAGCACACAGGAGACTTGTTAAACATTAAGACAAAAAAAACACTAAGCCAAAGATGTTTTAAAGATGTTTTCAAACACAGTGTAACTCGCACCTTGATGCTGTTTTTGAAAATGTACCCTGGCAAGGAGAAACCCTTTTTCTTATCGATCGGCTCACTGAAGATGACCAGCTGCTCAAACAGGAAGACCCTCCTCTCCCTTGCTCTGGACGGGATGCCGCTTTCCTGCTCGCTGACAGAGAAGGTATCCTGCTGGAGCAGCTTCCCCTGAGCTGTGATTTTCCCCTGAAACAGTGTGTTCGTCACAAACATTGACATAAGTCACCCTGGATGTGTGTTTCATCTGCGGTGATGCACAGGAAATAATCCGTATCTCACCTCAAAACCTTGGAGCCTGCCCACATTCATCATATCGTTACAGCGTTTTGGCACGAAACACATCACCTCCACCGCCCTCTGATGGAAGACATGAGATGGAGGAGAATCAGTGAGTGAAAACACAATTTTGTGATATACAGATACAGAAGATTACTTCACAGTTTACAGTTGCCAGTTTATTAGGAACACCAGCTGAAACTAATGGCAATAAATCCTATTTTAATAAAGGTTGCTGTGTTTTCTCCCAGCAAAGTCAGGAAGAAGGTACCGGATACACCTGGCCAGCACTGACAGGATCATAACGTTCACTGGAACTGTGTCTGATATTACTTCATGTGACAAATAAACTGATTTATAGTCTGATTTTAACTGAAAAAGAGGTGTACATTTCAGCAGCACCAGTTAAATCAATACCTCTCTACAGATACTTTTTAAAACAGATACTTTCCTCTCCCTTTTCAAAAAAATCTGTCTGCACAATCTGCTGGTTCGACTGGGGCTGATCAAAAAACACCATTTCTAGGGGTAAAACTGCGGACGCTGTGGTGGCCCAAATAACACTGGGTGTAGCAGATGCCTATGTGTGTTCATGAAATGGTGCAGCGATTCTAAGTTTAAAGGTTAAGTAGATAATAGATGAAATAGTGCTGACATATTGTAAACAAACCGGTAGTGTGCCATTGTTGTTGTTGTTGTTTCTGGTGTACTCATTACACAAAGAAACAATGGGTATGTACAAATTGAGGAGATGATGTCATCGTTTCCCAAACACTCTGGTTCACACGTCCAACGAGATAAACAGAAACCAGGGTTTTGAAAAATCTCAGTTTCAGTGACATAAAACACCGTTTGCATATGGACAGTCGGCCAAAACGTAGAGGAAAATATCCGTTAACCAAAAAAATCTGTATGCGTGTAGACAGGGCCTAAAATTATTCTAACAAAAACTAAACTTTATAACCTTCTTGAATAACTTATATTGTATTAGACTTCACTGATTCTAGCTAGGTGTCCCTAACAAACTGGCAACTGACTGTGTATGTATTCACATTCAGTAATGAGCTCGTACCTGCAGCTCCTCAGCATCCCTTCCTGCTTTGCTGTAGTACTTCAGGAAGTCCTGGGGTCAGAGAGAGGTTTGTTTAGAGATAAAGAAGGTAACTTTTATCGAAATAAGTTTGTGTTATAATTACAGAAACTGCACAGCCCTGAGCTCCGCAGCCGGCTTGCGATGCGCAATGATAGTTTTGGTGTTTTTTTGCGCGAGCCGTGAGCCAATCTTGCGGGAAAACATGCTGATAATGTATTACAATCGATATAACGGCTATATAAGATATATTATAACTCTGACTATGATAAATGATCAAATATGTGGCCTATGCTTTCACATATTTGTCAGTTTTGTCTAAACAGAGAGGGAGAGACAAGTGGACACACACGCACAAGCAAACAGAGATAGAGCTCTGAATGTGATTAGAAAAAGAGGAGCAGAATCACTGGCTGATCAACACAGAGAAATGCACTTCTGGTGTGAACAGCCCAGCAACTGCTGTCAGGCAGCTGCACGACAACTGACATATCAGAGCACTTCTGTGTCTGGTGTGAACATGGCATCACACTGTCACAAGCATGAGCCTTATTCCTGCGGCAAATATCTCCAACACTTGGCAACTTGCATCAAAATAATCTAGATGGATGAATAGCACTACTGGTAGGAGGAAAAATATGTTTTAAAGATTTTGGGGTGAACTGTCCCTTTAATGTTGTGTAACAGTGCCACACATGCAGCTACACAGTCACGTTAAACTGCAAACCTTCAGCAGCAGCTGATACTTCATGATCCTCTGAACAGGTTTGATGAGCAGGTCGTTGAGCTGCAGCCTGTGACCCAGCTGCTGCCTGAGATCCTGTCAGGTGACAGAAACACAGAGAACATGTTCAAAGTAAAAAGAAAAAAGTCTTTACAGAGCTCCTGTTCAATTGACTGTTGATAAAAGTTTACTCACCTCAAAGTAAGTCTCAATGTACTCGGAGACAATGTGCTCTGATTTGGGTTTGTTCTGACAGTAAACCACGTACATGTGAAGACGCCGCTCCTAAAAAAGAAGAATTTAAGAGAGAGAGAGCTCATGTGATGATTGTTCCAAATAATAATGTGTGTTTGAGAGAGGCAGTGTGATGAACGGACAGAGGAAGTATTAAGCCTCTGACTCTTAGTTTCCTCTCAGCATTGTTGTGTTCCCATTTCCCTCAAGAGTTTTTTGTTGGGGCGGGGGGAGTTTTGTTAAACCAGTGCAGGACCTTTGGCTCATTAAATAGTTCCAGTGGATGAGAAAGAATGGTTTAATTTGCTGTGGCTTAATTAGGCGTGCTACACTACTGTGAGTGGAGCAGATAAAGAAGCTGAGCTGGAAAAGCTGCACCAAATCAAAAATATATTTCAAATTTATTTTTCTGCTGTAACAAGACTATTCACCACCCTTAGAGAGTCTTTTTATGTGTTACGACACGGAATCTGCGTGACGTGTCTTTCAGTTCAGCTGTTATTCTGTGTTTATGTTAGTTATTCCTTTGGAAATTCAATTTGTAGAGATCTGTTTTCACTATGAAATTAAATAGTCTATTCCGTGTTAAACAACTGCATATGAGGTGGGCGTGAATACTTTTTATAGAGCTCTGCAAGCTGTAATTTCAGTTCAATTCTCCACCAGGCGCCATCTCTGTGGATCATCTTTAACACTGATTGTCAGCTTTGAGAGCCGATGATTACAAGACCGTTTATTCTGCAGCTGCACCTGCAGACAAACTGATCCGCAAGATGAAGACACATCTGGATGGCGAGAGGCCAAGGCTTCACACACACAGTCAGAGCTCTGATCTGAGAGACGGCTGCGACCTTCAGCCAAACTGAAAACACACAGAGACGGAAAGAAAAAAAGAAGAAACTTGTCATCCCCGTTTGTAGCTGGCCGATCTGTACACTCACATGTTTGATGAAGAGCTGGGCCAGGCTGTCTGGATCACCCACACATTTCTCCAGCTCTCCCAGGAAATAACTGTGTGACACGAAGCAGAGGAGGTCAGGCAGGAACAGTCATCCAACCACATGCACACACACACTCTCAGGAAAGATACAGCCACAGGGGACGTGACACACGCTGAGCCACAATGAAACATGAGGAGCTCATAAAAAATATGCATTAACTGTAAGAGATGGTTCAAATTCAGAGGAACTGAGAGATGGGGGAACAGAAGAGATGTCTCTGACTCACTCCTTATGCCAGTCGTAGATCTGGTGGATGTTTCCAAACACAATCCTGTCCTTCCCTTTCAGGTCCTCTGGGACTCCCTGATTGGCCATGGTGCCCATGTACCCCTACACACACACACACATATGCATGCACACACACAAAGCCAAACTTCCCTCTGAGTTTACAACATGAATGTTACAGACTCAGTTATCTTTAAATGTCATAAGCAGATGATTTAAAGGCTGGATGTGAGACACACCTGCACTATGAGTCCAAGATCCTCCACATACAGCCTTTCTGTCTCAATTAGCTCTGTCAGCACATATCTGAGAGAGAGATTTAAGGACATTTAGAAAGCAAATGGAGGATATTATGAAACTGAAATGTGCATACATGTTAAAGGAAGTCTGACATTTCATGGAATTCACTGATTCACTTTAATACTGAATGTTAGATAAGAAGATTTATACCACTCTAATGTCTGTATGGTAAATATCAAGATACAGCCAGGTTAGCTTAGCTCAACCAGAGTAGCACCTGTAAAACGAAACTTGTTGTTTTTACATTCAGTTTTTTGTCCAGATTAAAACAAACAAGATATAAAGTGTTAATCAGTGAGTTTTAGAGGTGCTGATGGTCGGTTTTTATCTTTGGACTAGTCTCACGTAGCCGTCCCCACAGCACTGTGTCAGCACTAGAGAACAGCCTGGGAGCACATATCATCGTTCTGCAACAGGGGGAAAACACTGTATTGTTTTTGCTTGTCTAAAACAGTAACAATCATTCCAGGTGGCACAAAGCCTGGGATGCAGTGACAGTGCCCTTGCAATATTTCGGAGGTGAACACACACAGTGACAAGGCAAACTGTTAGCATCACATAGCTAATGTTACCTAACGGTTATCAGTGGGTTTAACAACAGAGTCGAGCCATTTCAATGTTGGTGGGAGTTTGTTGGGACCATTAATGCCTCAGGGTTGTGTTAGCGCTGCTGCTGTGTTGGCTCAAGCTAACCAGGCAAACTTGCTGGGAGGGGAGCAGCTCCAGAGACGGCAGCAACAGAAAGTTTGCTTATCCGGCAGGGGGTTGGGACGGTTTGAAGTTAGAGCAAAATAATTGTGGCAAATAAATTCAAACTGGCCGTGTCAAAAAACAGATCAACATCAGGCATGAGAGTCATGCAAGGCGGAGTCTGGGCTTTTTGGAGGTGTGTTTACAAGTTGTGTTATTCGTTATAGATCTTTGCAACAATTCATGCTCGTGCCATTTTCAGTGTTTAGATCGTTAGCCTGGAGGTTAGTGTTTCCAGTAGCAAAGGAGATTTTGAAACCATTGACACACAGATAGCGTAAGGGGGAAGAATGTCAGCCTAAATAGCCGGCCAGTAGCAGGATTATAGCCACAGTTTATATCCAAAGAGTCAGACTATCTCTGGATAGAGCCAGGCTTGCTGTTTCCCTCAATTCCGGTCTAGCAGCTAAACTAAGCTAAACGTCTGCAGCCTGTAGCTTCATATTTACTGTGCAGACATGAAAGTGGCATCTTATCTTATTCTTTTTAAAGAAGCAAATTAACATATTTCCCAAAATGTCTGACATCTCCTTAAATGTAGAAGCCAACACCTACATGCTCTTCTCTAAGGCAATGTTTCGCTCCTCTTCGCTGTCCACTGTAGCAGACCACTGGCTGGCCGAGTCGTCAGTCACAGTGCAGCTGTCCTCCCCTTGGAGAGTGTTGATGCTGGATTTCTGACTCTGAAACACAGAAAAAAAGACAGTACAGTTTTTACTAAGAATCACTGTAAGATGTTATGTAAGAGGAGATGGACAGAGAGGCAACATGCTCTGTGGGGCAGTAAAACCCAGTGGAAAGTTCATTTTCTCACGTCCTGTACTTAAGTATCATTTTGATGTGCTTTACTTGAGTATTTCTATTGACTTCACTACATTCATTTGATAGCTATAACTACTACTTCTTCCTCAGATTAAGATTTTACATTAAAAAAAACTATGATAAGCATATAAAATACAATGACCTGTTAAAGATTAAATCAGTGGCTCCTAAACGTTTACCCTTATGACCCCTCATATAAAGCAGTGTATGTCAACACAGATTGTCTACAGTTTTAGTCTTTGTCAATTTGGGATGTTTACATGGCTGTGAGTCAGTCACCTTCATAAAGTATTGTGCTTTTATTCTGAACTTCTTAAATCTTGCCCCTGACAAAGAGAAATGCCTCCCATATTCTGATTTTAAAAAACTAATACTGAAAATAATAAAAACTAAAGTAAAACTAAACATTTTTAAACAATAAAAACTTAAGTGAAACAAGCAAACCCACGCCTGAACCTAACTGAAACTGAAAATAAAACAAAAAAAACACCAAACTAGCACACGCTGGTGTCTATCTATGGCCTCCTGTTAAAATTTGGATGTTTCTGAGTTGTTAGCAGTTTTACCAAAAAGACATTTGCCCTCTAAACTTCTCAGGCAATTTATATTTTGAGGTTAAGAGGTAAAACTGTTCCTTATTTACCAAATAAATCAAAGATTAGAAAACTATAGAGACTTAAAATGTGACTGAGTATCCTTAAATTGTTGTATTGGTACTTTTACTCAGGTAGGATCTGAGTATTTCTTCCAAGTGCTGTGGTGCAGAGGGATTTCTGACCACTGGGCATCAACCTCACATATCATTACGCTTCATCTACAGCCTCTCCTGAGCCAGCCTGCACACATCTGTAGAAATGACGATGTTGATGATGAAGATGAACCTGGAGAACAAATCTGCAAAGCAATTTTATGTTCCCTTTTATGATCCCTTTTGGAAAGTCATGCCACCCCCTAAAATACCGTGTAACCTGAGAGAAATAATCACTTTTTAATGTCCCTGCTTGCTGCTGAGGAGACAGAGGTATTTGGAAAAGTCGAATCAGGCCTGACAGATGAAGGTAAATAATGAGCATCATCTGAACAGTTTGTCCAGTCAGATAAAGGTCAGGGTAACTGACCACAGTGTAAAGAGAGCTGTTATATAACAAATATCACTCCTCACCTAAAAGCAGTATAATCTAATGTGAGTTTGACTGTAATCCTTTTGACATACTGTAGTCTAACCACATTTTGTGCTCTGCCGCGGTGCTCTAGATGATAATCCGTCTGCTGAGTCAGTCTGTGGGTCAAATATGCACTCTGTTTATTTTCCCCTTTTTCAAGGTCAGTCATTTTTCTCCACTCTGGTTCCTATCCACTATCCTGCAGCCGTTAAAACTGAGCTTAGCTTGTTGCTCTAAATGTTCCCTCCTCTCTCACAGTAACTTCTCATCAGACAGAAATCCATTAGCTCCTCTGAAAACTGCAAGGAAGTTAAAGGAATAGTTCAGCACTCAGTGAAACACGCTTATTTGCTTAAATGCTGAGAGCGAGATCAGAAGATCGATACCGCTTTCATGTCTGTAGGGTTGATATATTGGTGGAGCCAGCTGTTAGCTTAGCCTAGCATAAAGACTAGAAATAAAGGGAATAAAGGGAAACAGCTAGCCTGGCTCAGTCCATGGGAAGCAAAATCTGCATACAACCACTTCTAAAGCTCATTTATTAACACGTTACATCTCCTTTGTTTAAAACCAACATGTTAAATGACAATTTGCACTCTACGGGTGGTCATGTGTCAGAGTTTGAGCTCTGGGAAGTTACTTCCCTGAGGCAAGAACATGTTGACATTGGTCAGCGTTTACAGGTGTAAAGTATCTTAGTGTCTCTGCACCATCACTGCACCAGTGGAATGACTGTAACACAGTACACCAGCACTTTCCACCCAAATCATCAATAAATGCTTCTAAACCAGTCTGCCCATTAGATGTTCCAGTAGGAATATGTCCCAAAACTAGGGAGATATTAACACCAGCAACAAAGATTACATGTTTGCCTGATGTTAGCATGTAGCTACATGTAGCAGTGCACTTGAAGCCAGGGATTAACTGTAATAAAGTATAGCTGCACTTTCTACCGTGAATAATCACAAATGAAAACTTCTGAATACAACTAGGCATGCTACAACAGATGATCTGAAATCAGAGAGAAATTTACATCAGCAACAAAGATGGCATGTTGGCCTGACGTTAGCATGTAGCAACATGTAGCAGTGTATGTAAACGCTTGGCGGCAGGGTGCCTGAAGCAGATGACCACATGAAGAAATCCATAGCAAGCTGATGTCAGCTTGTGTCAAAAGTAGAAAACCATTAGAAACAGTGTTCAGACCGGTCTGAAGCCTGAGGTTTTGCTCACAGGGATGACTCTTACGTGTTTTGAAACTTTGGCCACTTCTAATATGAACATCCGACACTGTAACATTATGTTCAAAAATAAGGAAACGCATCAGTCCCCTTTAAAGGTGGAGGAGTCAAAGTAAACATAAAGCCGCAGGTGTCCGTGGAATATTTTCGTCCCGAAGGGCCATTGAACCGAGAAAGGCTGAAAGCGAGGACAGCCATTTAAAAAGCTGAACAATGTCAGACAATGCCACAGGAACTGAACCAGTCGACTGCCAAGTAAGGAAGACCAAGAAGGACGTGTTCATGCTGAGCTGGACGCAGAGGTGAACCTGTTCATCTACCAGCAATACAGCCAACAACAGTGTTTATGTTAACGTATGTCCAGCGGCCCTGCAGTGCCCCTGGGCTGATTAACTCTTTACTGCTAAGGCTGCTTGGGTGTCGTGACAGTGCGCTCCTCAACCCCGGTTACAGACTGCTTTGCTAGTTGATTACTTCCAGATGCCGTCTAGAAAGGCCCACAGGATTGATTCCACTCCACACGGCCTTTCAAAGAGTCTTCACTACAGTGTAGGGTTACCAGAAAGTAGTTGTATGTGCTAGTGTGTGTTTGTGTGTGCGCACACACAAAATGCAGCAAAATGAGAAAATATGTGCTGTTCATTTGGCACAATTGGTGGAAGTAAAACGATGTGTGTAAATAAAAAGCCTTTCACATGCTAACACCACCAAACAGGATGTAGAGGGACGTTTATAATTCATAGTTTCAGTGTGAGTCGACATTTAAGTGTATGTGTTTCCATCATTTATACATTATTAACTAATGAGACCTGCATTACCTCAGGGTTTGATGCTGAGAGAGGCTCCACTGACTGAATTTAGTAGTTAGTTTTGAATTATTTATGCTTCATTTGTGTGGTTTTAATCACTTTTCCTGGTCAACTACTGTAAACTTCCCCAACTTTATTTGCACTGCAGACTATTTTCATGAGGTTCTTGTGGACTGACGACCAAAGTAAAGGTTAAAGCAGATTATGATATGATTTCCATTTGATTGTCTTTGATACTTTTTACGTGGTCAACATTTTTGATCTAAGATTTTTCAGATTATTTGTTCACAGGATTCAGTTTTCAAGTTCTTATTTTCTTATATATCTTAATTTCAGAGATTAAAGGCCGACTCCATCTGCATTGTTTTACAGGATTCTCAAGTGGAAATGCCTATTCTGCCGTTAGTAAGAGCAGTGACGTAGGTTACAGTGCTGTTCCCTTCCTCTCACTCACCCTACACACACAGTTTGCCGATAGTACGACTAACTGAGACTGTATCATGTACACGTGGAGGTGGTGGTGCTATTTTATTATTAAAACTTAAAACTTTTCACTACTCTTGTATTTTAATACATTTACAGAGCCATAGTCAGTGTATTACCTGAAATAGGTGGAAGTCGGTGCACTACCAGTTTGGAGAAGCAGACAGGAGTACCAGGGCATAGAGACTGCTGTGAACGCCACTTCAGTTCAGTTCCAAAGTCACTCTATAACACAAACTAACTAACCAATCGAGGCAGTGGTAGACCAGCAGCTCCATGGTCTGCAAGGTAAAATGACTGTTTCTATTTTTTATGCAACCTAAAAAAAATCAATATCAGTTTAAGTTGCACGCTGTACTTAGATTATTTTCACTGCTTTAC
>JAPZEB010000012.1:21695574-21711849 GCA_029783705.1 Chaetodon striatus | reverse complement strand
CTTAGATTATTTTCACTGCTTTACCTTCCATCAGACAGCCCTTTCCAACAGCGAACAGATGCTGTTATATCGCTCTTTTTGAGGCCACCAGCCTCTTTGACAGAAACAGGGAAGTTGCTGGTCTACAGGCCTCAATTGGTTAGGTTGTTTGTGTTACTGTGTGACTTATGGAACCATGCTAGTGTGACGTCCACAGCAGTGCGTTACTTAGCTTCTGTGCCAGTACTTCTGTCTGCTTTTCCATACCAAAAACATAAGATTGATAACTATTCTCAAAGAAGGCTTGGCTCAGTCACAGAGAGGCACAGAGAGGCACAGAGAGGCACAGAGAGGCACATTTCGGCGGGGCTAGGGGGTTTATATGTAGCAATGTCATCATGCAGGAACCTACGTCAGGTCATGTGAGAAAACTTTTTTAGAGGGGCTTGAGAAAATTTGGATGCTAAATCACACATACTTCAATCAAAATGAGAATTTTCGGATTTGAATTCATAAGATGAGACACTACTGGGAAGCTACAGAACAGGTAAAACCTTAAAAAATTAATAAATAATGAAGCCACCCTTTAAATTGTCTGTCTGTCTCCATCCTGATAAAATTTGGTGAAACAACATATAGAACAGAGTAGAACTGAATAGAGACATTACTAGGGACCGTGTGTCTCTGCCTTGCAGGAGGTCAGACAGGTTGCTCTGACAGGTCGGCTGTGCAGGAGGAGAAGCTGTCGGATTCAAGACACCGTCTTTCCACACCTGAACAACACAAACACAACAACCATTACAAAGCAAGAACATGTTATATGAGAAATTAATGCAGCCTCAATGTCTTTGAGTCTCACCGTGTCTCCAGAGGGGAGGATGGTGTAGCTGTCGTGTGGTTCCAGAGGCCTCGGCTGAGTTTCACTGTGGGAACGGAGCGATGACGGCTGCCTCCCGTCTGACCTGCACATCTGCTTCTCAACTTTTCCCGCTCCTCCTCTGGTATCAGAGCTCAGCTTGCGGACAGGATTGGTGAGCCATTTCTTGAGGGCACTGACAGGGTGCCGTGATCCTCCAGACGAGGAGAATGAGCAGGGGCTGGAGCTGCCTGAGGCCTGGTGGGGCACAGGGCCCACTGATGGGGTGATACTGCCGGTCCTGACCGCCACAGAGTACGACTCCGCTGCAGAGCGAGGGAGAAAGAGGGAAAAGGATTGGGTTAATACACAGCAGCTAATTGTGGGGTACATCCTCTCAGGTCAGATGCTGCAGACAGATTTCTGCACAAAAATGTTGTTCAATTTCCTGTGTTAAGCCCAAACTGTAACTCTAGTAGCTGCAACTACTGTACAGGTCCTCAATCATTATAAACACATCTGTTCTCACCAGGAAGGACTCGTAAGTTAAAGCGGAGATTACATTATAATTCAGCATTTGCTAGACTTTAACTAAAAAAAAAACATTTCTTAAACTGAAAATGTGGCGACACCAACCAAAGGTCCATCACTGTCCTGTTGAAGTATCTGCAGTGCTTTTATTGAGCCATGTAAGAAACAGTGGTGGAATATAGAGGCAGTTAAAAGGGAAACTTCAGTATTTTTTCGAACATGGACCCTATTTTCCCATGCTATTGTGTCTAAGTGTCTAATGGAGACAACTATTGTTGAAATTAGCCCAGTACTGAGAGACACCGCTTCAGCTGCAGTGGTGAAACAGGCTGCAATGTAAACTCTACGAGCAATGGTGCACCATCAAGTTATGTTTTTGCTACTGACAGGCTCAGATTATTATTGTAGGTGTCTGACAGCATTACTAAAAAAAAAACCCTACAGAGAAACAGATTTTTACTTGTGTTTTGCTGGTCTGTGTGTAACCAAGATTGTTAAAAAGAAAAAATAGACCTCACAAATTCGTGTTTAAGACTAATTAATGACTTTTAAGGCCTTGTTGTTTTACAATTGAATTTAATACATTTTTAAGACTTTTGAAGGACCTGCAGACACCCTGAATAAATTAATAAATACATAAATAAATAAATATATAAATAATGTTCTAATCTAATTAGGAGATAGAGATTGAACCACCAACCTCTCCACAATAAAATAAAAAGGATATAAACTGGAATTATTTTTCTCTGTCCTCAGTCACAACTGCACCCATCACATCTGCACTAAACTGGCCTCATTCTACGACTCAACACTGGGGCTGACACGCTTTTACGCCACAGCTGGATTTTGTTTCAAGCTTTAAGTCTCTTGACTATGGAAACTGGTACATAATCCTCTGCCACACTGTTTTAATCACGCACCCTAACATTAACATTTCACTCTGTTCTGCTGATCGTAGCAAAGTTGAATCTTTCAGGAGCCTCATTTTGTCGTTTTGGACTCTTCCCAGAAGCCACCATTCCCTGTCAGCACATTTATGTAAGCTGTAATCATAATAACAAGCTTTCAAGAAGCCAGTGGAAATCTGGGTCAGCCATTTGCCAAAACTGCCTGATACTGCCATTAAACAAGACGCCATATTGACAGTGAAACACTAAATAACGTCTTTTTCTGTCTGCTTCATTTCAGTTCTCTTTTTATTTTCATGGGAACCAGCAAAACCCTCCCTACATACAAGAAATACACAAATACAGAGTTCACTGTTCAGAACTGGTGATGATTATTTGTGGTAATTTTATGCAAATACATGCACTGTATATTTATCACGTTAATATGCTGACTGTCAGACAAAAGTTCAGTCTCCTACAAAACACTGCAGACATGTAAAGCAGGCTGGATTCAAATAAGACAGTAATTAAACTAATTCATCGCCTGGTGCTTCACTCATGCAGTCAACAACACAAACTCATTTCTATAATGGGATGATTAAGAGGGAAGGGAGGAAGGTCAGTGTGTGTGTGTGTGTGTGTGTGTGTAAGCAAGAGAAACAAAGGGTGTTTGTGTGTTATATGTGTGCGGTGGCTCTCGACCGAGGCTTGAACCAGTGGACTCTTAGGACAGTTTGCTTATCTTCCAAATTAATCTTACTAAAAGTCACGCTGACCAGCTTTAATCAAACAGTTTAGGGAGGCAGAAGAATGAAAAATTAATCCAGGAAATTATGCAATCTTAAAGAGAAAGAGAGAAAGAAGTAGAGGCACAGCTACAAGACAGTGTTGACTGCGAAAGAGTCTTCAGCCATGATAGCGGCTCTAAGTGCATGAGCTAACAGCTAACATCAACATGCTCACATTAAAAATGCTAACATCCCAATGTTAAGCAGGTGTAATGTTTACAATGTTCACCATCTTAGTTTAGCGTGTTAGCATGCTAACGTTACATTTGGCATCAAATATAAAGCACAGCTGAGGCTGATGGTACAGTCATTAGGTATGACAACATAAATCTAAATACTGGACAAATCTCCACTGGCTAGTTCCACAAAACACCTTAAGCTTTCTCCTTAAATATGGCACAGCAAGCTTAATTCCTCCTAAACTACGAGACTAACTTAAGGGTGTGGCACAGAGTCCCTTAAAAGGTATCCTTAGTTATGAAAACATGTGAAGGCATATACTGCATTGAAAGAGATTTTACAGTAGTGAAATTTACATGGAGGCTGTTTGTTTGCTTGTAATCACGCTTGTGATAGTCCACCTGTCATCTTACAAAGTTGGCTAATAGTTTTTAAAAAATGGCAGTAAAAGAAAAAAAGACTGGTCAAAGGAGGAAATGGTTTCTGGGGGAGTTCAGTACACAAAAGCACATACTAAAAATTAAATTTGATCTGCAACTTACATCAAACAGAAAACAATGAATATGGTCTATAGAGATCATGAATTAACTGCCTGTTAAGATCTATCCCGCAAAATCAATCACTCATCAGTCTCCTGGTCGCAGAACACGTTCTCTTCTTCAGCATCAAGAGAACACATTAAATAGTTAAGATTTTAAGGTAACCTTAAGGAGGAGGTCTTTTGTACAGCAGTTTAACTACCAAAATAAGGAAAAAACCTTACATACAGTACCTAAGTGACCTTTAAAGGTAACCTGAAGGAGAAGACTTTTGTGCAACCATAACTCAGACTTTGAACAAAATCTTCATTTAAAATGTTTTGTGCAATGGTTTAACTGACTTTCAGAGATTCCTTAAGAATAAGACAAAGATAAGGACCTTAGATACTTAAGTGAACATTATATAAAAACCTTAAGGAGAACACTGATGGGTGTTTTGTGCAACCTTAACTCTGACTTTGAGGAAAATTTTGATAGAAGGTGTTCTGTGCAATGGTTTAACAACCTTTAAGGAATTCCTTAAGTTTAAGACCAAACATAGAGAGGAAACATCAAATACTTAAGTGTAAATCTTGAGAAACTGTACTGTGCAACCTTTACTCAGACTTAACATAAGATTAAGGTAAGGAGAAAACCTTAATACCTAAATGAACATTTTAAGGTAAGCTTAAAGAGAACACTTAAGGGTCTTTTGTGCAACCTTGACTCTGACTTTGAGGAAAATCTTAATTTAAGGTGTTTTGTGCAATAGTTTAACTAACTTTAAGGAATTCCTTAATTCCAAGTATGAGACCAACATAGGGGGAAAACCTTGAATACTTAAATGAACATTACAAAAAAAACATTTTGTGCAACCTTAACTCAGACTTTAAGAATAATCTTAACTTGAGGTGTTTTATGTAATCGGCATCAGTTATATAAAGACAGGATGGCTCACAGCAGCAGCCCAGTGCTCAGAAAAAATCTGAGGCTTGTCAGTCAGCTGGAGCCTCCTTTCTAGCGCCGTCATGAGCTTTCTAAGGGAGGCTCAGCAGTGTGATACCCTGATAACTGGAACGACCACCACAAACAACCTCCACACAACACTGAAGAGCTGTGTCAGACAAAACAGAGCAACAACAGTCACAACAATTCACAATAAAATGTCAGAATGGCATTAAAAAAAAACTACTTTCTGACCATGTCCTCCGCTTTGTGACCCAAACAAGAGCGTAAGAGAACAAATACAACCGAATCAGCAGTGGTGCAAACATCCACACACACACATACAAACACACACACATTGTACGTTATCACCGTGAGCAGAGGCGGACATCTGGTCTCATTGTTTTTTATCAAGATCAGGTCAAACAGGGCCGCTAACAGCCACCTTACCATCTGTTGAAATGGTACAAAAAGTGAACACTACTGCAGGTTTTTCTACGAACACATCAGCATTTTCTAAGAAGTGACCCTTAATGGTGCGTAATGGTCTTTGTGACATCCAAATCACTGCTGAACTGAGCCACTCAGCTTGTCATGTTTGTTTGAGACACTTATGTAATGTGTCATTTTCCCACAGAGCAACAGCTGGACCACCATCCGGACCGCAGGGAGTGTCAGCAGTGCGTGCTGTGAATGCATCCTCACATGCAGGCTTTATGGACATGCACATCATATTAAACATTTTATTCTTGCGTAAACCGTCTGTCCACGAAAACAGTGAAGGTTAAAGTCTAACTTCAGGTAAAAGGAAAACATCCTCTGCGACCATTTTCAGGTTTCACTGTGAGACAAGCATCTTTTCTACTGAATACAGATTGATGGATTTTAAGGATGAGTGGGGTTCGAATCTCTCGGCAACCCATTGCCTCAGACGACACACCTGCCCAGATGGAAAGAGACAGCAGCAAACAGGACCCAAACATTAGCACAGGGCCAGACAGTAATCCTGTCTGTTACACTGACGCACAGCTCACTGTCAGCAAATCACACTGCACCATGGCTAAACAACAACTTTATATATAAGAGTGGAAACTGACTGAAACTGAGTAAACTGTTTGGACTCATTCACAGTGAGCAGTTAGTTAGCGAGGAAAAGGAAAGCCATCTGTCTTAATTTTGGTGGTGGCTATGTGCAGAACTCTCACGAGCCGATACAAAATATTCTTGTCTCACTGTTTTATGTTGTGACAACGCTGTGGTTAAGGTCTGGTTAGGTTTAGGCACAAAAAGCACATGGTTGCGGGTTAGGGAAAGATCATGGTTTGGATTAAAATGATCGCTTGAAACATGGAACATTAAATCTTGTGGGAGATTTTGCAAATCTGGGGTTACCATCTAGACCCGGCCTTTAACTTTGTTTATCCATTTTATAATCTGCAGCTTTTTCACTTGAAAATTGAATCCTTCTTGAGTTTTCCTTAGTTTCCTCAATGTCTTTCATTTACTGACCAAAAATAAAAGCTGTGGATGACAACAGTGTCCAGGAGTTTACTGCTGATACACCTTTAATGCACCTGTCCAAGACATGTAGGCGTGGACACATGTAATAATAAATAATAATATAAAGGTTGATTTGAATGGCACTTACTCATCCCTCACTCTGACATCTCTCCATTTAATGCATGTATAGGTCCTGTTTGTGCATGTGTGTGTATTTTGGGCCTGTGAGTATATGTAAAAATGACAACAGAGTGAAAACATTGAATTTCCCCTTGCGGGGTTAATAAAGTATATAACATTTTTAAAAATTAAATCATGATCAAAGCCAGCATTACAAAGTGTTTTATATCAAACACACAAAACACAAGCTAATACGTGACGGACCAGGCAAGCACAAGGGAAAAAAGAGACATAAAAAATAAACGTAAGAACAATGGATGAATCAAAAACCATAAATAAAACACCAAGGGAAAGGTACAGCGTGACTTAATGGTTAAGAATAAAAATAAACTTAAAAATTTACTGGGGAAACAACAGGAGAGCCTTTTGAAAAAGTTAAGTCTTCAAAAGTGATTTAAAAGAACATGCAGACATAGATACTGTCAGTGGTGTAGTGTTAGTTGATGAAGTGGGTGTGCTATAGATAGATGGGCAGGTTACAGAGGTGGAGGTGGACATACTCTCCTATATATTCTAATGGCTTTTTGGCTGATAGCTGATAGCTGAAACGATGAGAAAAAGAGGTGGATATACCCCGTATACCTGCGCATACCCTCCACTACACCACTGGATACTGATATTTTCTTCCTGTTAAAACAATCCAGTTAAAGTTCTGACTGTCCTTTTACCCTATTAAATATGTCAAAACAATTTCCAACAATGTCCTTTTAAAAATTAAATTAGTATGGTCTGCTCTCTCTCTGCATAATTCCAGGTAAAGTGGGAGGTTTTCTCTTTGAGTAAAAACTTGACAGTTGGTAACTAAATAATCCTCTGGATCACAGAGGGCAGATGGACAAACATTAGCCACTTGAATGCTACTCTAAGTAAAAAAAACGATTCAGACTTTAGGTTTCTGGTTTAGGTTATTGTTAAAAGCAAGTTGGTATATTTACAGTTAAAGTATAAAATCTTTCCACAAACCAAAACCTGCAGGGTTTTTTAAGTTAAGGTATATAAAGAGAGGATCATTCTTCTCCTACAGTCATGGTGCATTAATAATTAACTCATCGTACGCGAGAAGAAGAAGAGTATACTCTTTACTCTATACACTTTGTGCAGACTGCTGCTTCCATGACCTAATTTACATCTCGGGAGTCTCTCACTCTCTCTCTGTGTTACAGCAGATGGTTGGGAGACTGTTAACTACATCTTCCCCCACCAAACCCCATAAATGGTCATGGTCAGCAACAGCTCGAATTATTGAGATGCTGTCGGAGCTTTAAACAGCACGATGACACTCCACCAAAGTCTAAGCATGACTAAAGCTTTACACATGTTACGTGCCAGGCCTTCATCTGTGTGTGTATGAGAGCAGATTATTGTTGGTGCTTCATATTCTGTGCATGCTGATGGATGTAATTATTATTATTGCAATCAAATCCATGCATGTTTGAGTTCAAACTGCCTGCTTCACTTCCTGTTGGAATAGCGCCAAGGAAAACAATCGGTCCACACCGCTGTCCTCACCAAAACTGTAAATCAGCCACTTTCATGTTGTCTGCGTCCACTCACTCCTAAACAGAGCTGATGCACAGTTTCCAATCCAGGAGAGTGACAGATTAATAGAATTAAAAACTCCTGCGTGCACATCTTTGCTTCACATTAAACTAATGAGGGGTTTCATTCCTAAACATGAGAGGTGACTTGTTACATGTAGGTATGAAATCAAGCGGCTGGAAAATGAAGCCAACACGGAAGTCCCAAAAAATGCAGGTCCTTGAATGGCCACTTCAAGCTGGCTCCAAAATCAGGTCAGTGCCCGTAGACACTCACATTAAAACGCTCAACTTAATAGCAGAAATAAATATGTTTATAGCAAGCTCACAGGAAGTGCACAGGGCTTTGACGCCATTTTCTGTAGTGGCCAAATAGTGAAATTACTTCTGTCATGTGATGCTATGTGGCTAAAAAGGACTTTTTCCAATTGACTTACAGAGCCAAAGAGATGTCTGTGAATCAGTGTGTGATTTTTTTTTCTAGCATCACAACCCCTGCGAAATGACTCGTTTTAATATCAAGATTTGATCCATTTGGTCCGAGACATTTAAAAAGTCTAGAAGACCAATACGATGATCATTTTATCCCCATTCAAGTTAGCAGAGCGCTAAACTGGAGGTAGCCAGCTCGGCTTTAGTGCGCCTGCTGTATGGTCCACACAGTTTGGAAGCAGTGCCGATCATCCAGGTAATTTTATTTGCAGCATCTGAGCTTTTTTGGCTTCGTGCACCACTGAGCAACTTTCCGAGGAATGAACAGGGACGGCCTCCAACACTGTACCTAGTTCTCTTTATACATCCATGCTTCACAGCTTGGTACAGAAAACAGTTTTGTTCTCTATAGATAATTTCCCCTTTCTTTACAGCTATGCAGAGGTAGAATTTGGCTCCAAAAACCAAGATGGGGACGGCCAAAATGTCCAACTTGAGGCCTTAAAATGGAAGTCCACAAACCAATGGGTGATGTCACACTGCTACCTCCATTATTTTCATACAGTCTGTGTACGACATGCTACATTACAGTTGCTGTGACCTTTAAACGTTTTAGGAAATTTGGGTTTGCTACATGTGAAAATGCAGAACTGACCTCAAGGTTAAAGCAGGATCTGATAAGCTGATTTCCCTGTACCTCAACTTCTCACCTATACAAAGTCTATGTATCTCACTCCATACCTTCAAGTCCTGCTGCTAAAAGCATTTACTCTTCAGTCATTGACGGCACCTTCCACGTTAATTACTTTAAAACATTGCTGCTTCAAAATGATCGCTATCCACTGGCTAGCTGCCACTGCTGCATCACAGAATGGTTCAGTAAGTAGGCTAACACCAAACAGGGATACACCCGGCACTCAAACATACATCTCATCATGTATGTTTCCATATATGTACAGATATCAGTGTTAATGTAATGCCTGTGGTTTGCTCTGTGCTTGCTCTTTGCTCTCAGCGTCTGTGACCTGAACAATTATTAGGTCAATTACATTAGCTAGAAAAAGAAAAGAATGATTATGATTAATGCCTCCTCACATCACATGCGATTACATCCTGCACGTTAACAACTGACCTAGTTACAGTTTTCACAGTGTAGCAGGACATCTACTCCTCACGCCACTTCCTTTTTCCCACGGCGCTGCTGGCTGCAGATGTGGGCTCTCGCTCGTACGTTGTGGTCATCCCTCATAGTTTTTGTTTGCTGCTTAAAAACAACTTTCTGTCTACTCTGTCTCCTCTCGCTGAAGGTCTGGTTAAAGTCCAAGTTTAGCATAAGACAAGAATGAGTGAGCGCACTGGAGAGCAGTGAACACAACACACAAGTTTCACAGGTAGTTGCACTGGCATCAGGTAGCATCTGCTATCAGATATAGGTAGAAGACTTGCCCCAAATTTGAGTAACATGTTTAACTGTCCAGTTGTGTTCTTTAAAAGTGCAATGTGTAAGATATGGCCAGTTTAAAACATTCAAAAAATAAAACTAACTTTATCAACAGCATGTGAAGAAGTAAAAGAGTGTTGCAGTGTTGCAGAGATAGCTACTGAAATTAGCATGCTAACCTGCTAGCCACAGCCCATTCTGCCTTGAAATACCACTTGTGCTTTCAGAGGCAATACTGAGTCACTGTAGCATCCAGTCTGCCCTCAGAATGAGTAAGAGCTGCTGCTCAATGGGCAGCGACAGAAGGGAAAACATCTTACTCCATGAATTACACTTTTTTTTTTTACCAAACCAGAGTTTGGCAAGGCAGTTTATTTTCTTTGGTTGAGTTTGAGTGAAGTGTGTTTTACAATAATTTAACAAGGCGTTTAAGAAAGAGAGACACTTGAGATGTTTTATGGTTTATACTTTTCCAAAGAAAATACAGCCTGGTCTCACTCCCAAGGCATCAAAATGCACTGCATAAGCAGGTATGGATGCACAATGCAGCCTTTAGCTTCTGTATAAGATACATTGAGCTTTCAACCAACTCCACTATAAACCCATCTGCATCATTATTAGATGGTCAGAACAATGGACGTAGTCTAAAGAGTGCAAAAGGAGACGAGTGTTAACGTCCCCTGTGAGACTAAAAGTCAACATTTAGTTATTTTGTCATGTCAGTCTTTTGTCAACGACAAACTTTTCCTAATGTTATCACCAAGTAGTGCTGTTGCCTAAAGATAACTGCCGACCACCTGCATCCCGATACGACACAAAAGGGTGCTCAGGCGTCAACTGCATCAGAATATGACAAACAGGGATGAGATCATGTTGGAAATTAAGTGCTAGAATATCTTCATTCTTGACATTTTGTGGGTTTATTTTCTTTATTTATTAGACTAAAAAAGCTAAGAAAACTTGTGTTAGTTGGCATGGAGGTGAAATGCTGCCCACTTTTAGTTTGGCGCATGTGGCCACACATTACGCATTACATCTTATATGCAAATCAAGTTCAAATAAAGATCAGGCAGTCCAGTGGTTCAGCAACAATATTCCAGCAAAACCACCAAATGTAAAAGTTCAAAATGTCTGAGCCAACAGATGAGATAAGCTTCTGTATATGTAGGTTCTCTGTGGTGCCAAACACTTTTGTGCTTATTAGTCATCATGTTTACTTCTTCACATACTGGCAGTGATGACCTCACACACACTGGTGGACTAATGGACTGTTAGTCATGGCAGGTTCTGAGTCGCAGTGATGTATGTGTAATGAGACAGTGAGATTGTTGGCAGGACTTTTAAGTAGATTTCCAAGTAAACATACTTTATCTGGAGGTGTTTCTCTGCCTTTATAAATAGCTGTTGGACATTGTTGCCAAATGAAACACTCAATGAGAGTGGTCGCACAATGAGGGAGTTATAAGGAGGAAGTCTTTAGGGGATGCAGAGGGAGATCAGAAAGCTACAAAAACAGAGGAAGAAAGCCCCAAACCACATCAGAACAACACTTAAAAACAAAAGAAAAAGGCTCTCCTGAAAAAGTATTCCTGCAACCACAGAAGAGAAAAGGTACGAACGCAAAGACAAACACATTAGATTGAAGCTGCTATCCTGACTGTGGCTGCTGGGCTTTCTATAAACAAAGCAAACTCATTCGCAGACTCACAGACAGACAAATTGGTATTTTTAGAGTCTGACGGGTAGAAAACACCTTGTATAACAGCAATACTGACGACACATCGCACAAGCGATGTGTGTCCCAAAGGAAAATGTCTGAGATGTTCTATTAATCTCTGCAATCAGAGGTGAGAAAGCGAGGCATCTCCACTCAAGGCTGTTTTCTTTTTTTTTTTATATATATTTAACACATCTATTTTCAGGGTCTGTCAGAGCAGTGCAGCTCAGAGAGGAGCTGTTCTGTAATCACTCCCTGAGCAACTGGAACAACAGAGGATTTAGGGGTCGGGGCAGTAATGGGACGTGTTTGTGTGTCTATGTATGTGTATATTCAAAAGTGTGTGTGTGCGTGTGCATACAGCTGTCTTTGCTCTGAAGCAGAGTCACAGTATTGTAGGGGTACAGATTAAGAAAATCACTCTATTTTTACATGCAGTCAAAAATGCATCTGATATGAAAGCAGTAACTAAAGCTATGCAGGAACAGAGA
Organism: Chaetodon striatus; assembly: GCA_029783705.1. NCBI lineage: Eukaryota > Metazoa > Chordata > Actinopteri > Chaetodontiformes > Chaetodontidae > Chaetodon > Chaetodon striatus. The sequence goes on along the minus strand of JAPZEB010000012.1, from coordinate 21,699,866 downwards.
GATAAAAGAGAACAGTCTTTACTAATGTAAGCTAATGTTTTCATGATTTCATTATCGCAGCATAGAGTGTTCCAGGAACGAGTCCCAAAACCCAGATGTGACTTAGCATTTTAGCACTCCCAGTTCCCTTGTCTTGAAATGAATAGATTTCTTTTTCAATGGGTTTTTGGTTAGATGCCTGACACAAGCTAAAGAGGCTTTAACGTTTTGTTCAATGACACGAAATATGTCAGTAAATACCCCACTCAAGGACTTTGAAGCTTTTATGTGGTTGCAAACAAGTGGCTAAATGTGACTACAGATCATCATCATGCTGAACATAGCTTTACAGCCTCAGTGTGGGGTTGACGTTAAGACATATGACCATGGTGTAGTTTGTTTATAGCCGAACATTAGCTTTTACTTCTAAAACAGTACATAAGACACACATATCCCAACGTCCAACGAACTGGGCGCTGGACCAAAGAAGAAAGAAGAAAGACAGGAAAAGTCTGAGGAAGAGCTGAAGGCTCGAAACGTCTCTCTGCATTAAAGTCCCTCTAATCGAGAGATGCTTGTTGTGGTGACTTATTTGTTTTCTAGCTTTTCACTTCTGGCAAATGCATTTAGGCTTTAAAAATCATAAAAGTGGTGTTAATTTATGAAGATCATCTTGCTGAACAAAACATGTAAGTGTTATTTGTTTGCTACGGAGCTTATTTTCGGCAATAATCCAAAATGCAGGGGTAAAATCCCTCAGGCTATCTGACGAAGGAACCAGGGTGAAGCTAACTTCTGCTGCAGCCTACTGGAGCACTCTATAGCCTACAAGTCCAGAAACTCTGCCACATATGGAGCCCTAAAATTGCCTAAATGTTGTAAAACGTTAACAGACTAGTAAAAATATTACAATATTGTTGATTAAATAGCATTATTAAAATGGAGAGTAACAGGAAATAGACTTTATGCTTTTCCTTCAATTCCCAATTAGTTGGTAATAAAAAAATATCTTTACTAATTCGCGATTAGCCTACTCTTGTAACAGCAAAGGCATTTTACCAGACAAGCTAATGGCTACCAAGCCAGCTAGTGCTACTTGAAAGCTCACAGACACCACCACTCTTCAGTTCTGCTTTAGCTTCTGTAAAAAAAAAAAAATCAGCAGAAATCAACACAAAAACACATTTAATGTTATCAGCAGAAAAACAACAGAGAAGCTTTCATCTGATAACATCTGATTGTTGTCAGTGATGCAGAGAGAGATCATAATGAAGATGTTCTATTCTGGGTCTCATAAATCTTGTTTCGTCAGGGCAGTGACGCATTGATTCATGTGTTTCAAAGATTCAGTGATCAGCACCATATCCAGAAACAGTGCAGAGATCCAGATGTGACTCTATCACTGACTTTTGTTGAAACCTGAATCACTGCTCTCTCTGTATCTGTAGCCTATCACATCCCTCTGAACACAGACTGCTGACTAACTGTGAGGAAATCCTGGAAAAAAACATGAATGAAACTATCTCTGCCTTGTTTTCTGTTAAATGCTCGGCCTTCAGATCCACAAACAATAATGCCACTGTATCATCTTGGAGCAGACTCTCTGAAAGTCTCTCATGGTATTTCATGGAGGCAGAGCTCCTATTTAAAGGAGTACCCACTGCTCAGCCCTATCACTTTTTCCTTAATGGTAGGAACAACAATGAATATGCAGTGCAAAGTTTGCCAACACTATTTGTAACACCAATCCGGGGGGAAATCCTCACCTGGCACCAACGCTGCAGCCCACCATAGTGAAGCCACTTGTCAACAAGACAAACACAACAAAATACAACATAGGCTCCAATATACCACATTTGCTCTTAAAGACAAACCAAACCCAACAGGGACAAAAGAACCTTTGACTTACTGTTGCACACTATTTACTAGTAACATTACAGGCTGTTGCTTGGTTGGTACCATAAAATGCGGCTGAGTTTGATGCTAACAGCGACTAGTTAGCAAAACTGATGTGTTGAGTTTCATTGTTTCAGCTCATTCTCCCTACACTTAAAAAAAGTCGCCATGTTTTGGTTGTTGTTTCATTATAACAGTGCAAACAATAGTGTAGTCACATAGTTTTAGACCCAGTAAACAAATACATGCTGACATGACAATGCAAACATTAGAATCCTAATATTAGCCTGGACCGCTAGCAGTCGCTTTGAGAAAGCTAGTTGATTCACAATAAGAAAAAAGAATGTTAGCCTGACGGGCCTAACATAGGGGTTTTGCGAATCCTTGGATAGCGATAGTTTATGCAAGAAGAGTGGGATTGGTTAGGTTTAGGGTAGGAATGTCAGGGTAAGCCGATCAGAGGCAGAATAAGGCAGAGTACAGCCAGGCCATTTCTTCACTATCATAGGATTCGCAAATTCACTTGTAGGCCTACATGGTGTGTGTGTGTTTGGTGAGGGGAGGACATCTATTAGCAATGGTTGACTGTAAGCAGTAATACGTTTTTTTTTTTAAGCTGTTACTGAATGTATTTAATGATTTTGTTCTGCAGCTACAAATACAAGTAACCTTTAAGGTCTAGTGTGTAGGATTTAGTGACATCTAGCAGTGAGGCTGCAGACAGCAACCAACAGAAACGTCTTCTGTGTGCCAAGCATGTAGGAGAACTACAGTGGCCAATGCAAAAATGCAAATGGCCCTTTAAAGAGATAGTGCTCCGTTTGTCTGCTCTGAGCTACTGACATGGCAGACTCTGTGAAAGAGGACCCACTATGTATGCAGATATAGATATAACGGCTCATTCTAGGGCTTTAGGCTTATTTTATGATTGTTTCTAACTAATGCAAAGTGTCTTTGAGCACTATGAAGTGCACTTCATAAATAAAACTTATTATTATTATTAACTAAAACACAAAGATTCTTAGTTACAGGTGATTATACTCTAATGAAAACATTGTTATGAATATTATATTCCATTTCTGCCTGTACATCATCCTAAATCCTACACACTGCACCTTTAAGGTTAGTATATCCTCCACAATACAGTTAGTGGAATATTCCTTAAAACAGTGTGATCTCCACCCATGCACTATGTCATTTAAATTTTTTAAATCCTGTAAAAATTGCTTCCAATTTTGCACTTTTTCTTGAATTATGTTGTAAACATGAAGGACACACAGTAGGAAGACATTGTCCGAACAGTGCCATCATTTGTTTTCTATTTAATGCTGCTGCCCTCCCAGTATGACAGACACAATAAAACTAGAAGGCGAATGGATGACAAACATGAAAATAATTAATAAAAGTGTTGCAAAAAAAAAAGTATAAAAAAAGGTTGTTTGGATTTTACCTTTGGCTTTGTTGTATGACACATAAGAAACAATCAAGTGCATCTGCTAACATTACGACAACAATGGGTTCAAGCAACAAAAATAACTGTTTCATCATCTGTAAAAACTTTTCTCTACGGCCAGAGAACAACTGCAACATCTACGTACCTCTAACTCGACCAAAGCAGCAGCCACATTTGCTGAGCAGTTTTCTGAACAGGTGCTGACACCCACACCCTCGCTGGTGGTGACCCCCTCTCATGATGATCCACTCCTGCTGCTAGACTCAAGACTATCAGAAGTAGGCATCATGCTGGACGGACACACACATAAGCACATGCACACACACACACTATTCCTGTGGCACTACCCTGAGGATAGTGGAGTAAAACTGTACAGAGAGCTCCAAAGTCATAGTCCAAATCTGAGTAGCAACCCCTGGGATGAAAAAATGCTGCCTCTGTCCCATGATTTAAAGAACAGCGGGGAAACACAGAGAGCCAGCGCTCTCCTCCGCTCTCGAGCCTCTCTGTGTGGTCAGATAGTGGACAAAGATTATGAGAGGGACCAAAAGTAAGTGAGGGAGCGACAGAGAGGCAGGGAATAGGAGGGGCTGTGTGGAGGGAGGGGGTGGCGGCTAACATGCTGCACTGCTGTGCCAGCATCTGTTTCCCAGTCCCACCTCCTCTCATGCTTCTCCCCTCCCCTTCTGCTCCCTCTCCCCTCTCTCTTCACACCTCCCTCACCAGCTTCTCCTCTCAGGGCTCGCTCTGTGACTGTGGGACCTTCAGTACAATGACAAAAAGGGACTTTTCCATAAAATAATCAAAAATTTAAACCATTCAACTTCCTCTTAAACGAAACCGCAAGCTAAATTAATAAAATATAATGACAGATTCACGCACCGTACATACCATCACAAGCAAAGACCTGCGGTTTCAAACCTGGGAATCTGGACCAAGCTGCAACCTCCAGAGCTGATAAATG
>JAPZEB010000012.1:21668081-21692867 GCA_029783705.1 Chaetodon striatus | reverse complement strand
AAGATCAACCTGGAGAGCTCTGCTGTTGTTACTTTACAACCACAATGTATGAAGTTTAACTTTAACTTTAAAGCCAGAACTGCACAGATTGTAGATTCTAACATGTTGTGTTTGAGACAGTAAAATTACATCTGCATTTCTCTGTCATTGTTGTTTTTATAGTTATGTCCTATTGTTGTTTGTGATATTTATGATCATTTTGTTTACTTCAACATTTAATATTCCTATTATCACTATTCAACTGATCATCAGTTACTTGAATACCCTGTCATCCATCATTGGGACAGCTGTCAAACAGTTGTTTGCAGCTCAGTCGATGTGACACATCGTCTGCTGCACAGACGACTGTGGGTCACAATGGCCAAAAAAGCATGCTGGCTTGCATCCTGCAAAATCGTACTGGATGTAGTAGAACATCATTTGACAGCATTTGACATACTACGTATTGGGACATACTACATCTTTTTCTGCCATACTACGTAATATGGTAATGAGGATATTGTTACCTGAGAATCATCATTGCATACCTGTATATAACAAAATACAAAAGAAAAGAAGAAATTATTCATTTAATTGAATAGTTATATATACATAGTTTATGTAGAATAAGTCTATAATTTTGTAATAGATTGCGACTGACTATTTTACTATTTTACCCGAAAAAGGCGAAGAAAAGAAAGGAAAAGCAATCATGACGGAGATGGGTTTCATTTTCAGCTCTTAAATGGCAACATTTTTAATCTAATTTGAGTTTCTTATAAACACAGGCGTAGTTCCAAGGCGGCAGTTCATTCGCATGCCCCCCCCACCCCACAGGCCCCAGTGCAACCGCACTGCCTGCACTGCCTACATTTACGCCCCTGGTCGGACCTAACAGGACGGAAAGTGACTGGGCTAATTATACCATTTTTCCACTCTATTTCACCTCTCTCCACCCCTCCATCTCTCTTTCCTATCTTTGCTTCAGCTTAAGTGGTTTCTTATCTTATCTCAGGAATTTCCCTGAGAGGACTAAACTGATCTGGAGCGTACAGCACAACGTTAAATCCTCGGCCAGAAAAGTCTGATGCTGAAAAATGAATTAGGTTGATTTCATCTTAAAAGTGACTGCACTGAAAAACAGGGCTTGATTTTTTTTTCTGGATGTGTTCACAGAAAAGAAGTCCAAGTAAGAGTTCTGCAGCTTATGTAATTTTAATGGACTCACGCTGATATGCACCTCGTTTGTGCATTTTCAAAATTCAAAAGTACTGCCACATAAACAGCAGCAACATTTCAGCATGCTATAGTTTCTTGGCTAGCAAGTGAACTAAGATCAACTTAAAATCAGCCTTGTTTGTTAGACTAACATTAATAAAAGCACCTTTCAAAGCACTCAAGGACTTCTTACACAGTTGAAAAACAAGCTGCAAAGTATCCATAGACAATAAAATCAAACAAAGCAGCAATATATAAAAATGAGTTAATAACTACACAAACATCATGATTATAAGAACGAGGCATAGACTCAGCATCATAAACTCATCATCAGTGTAAACCAAATATGCCCTCTTGAAAAAGTGTGTGTTCACACCTTATATAATAACACTCAGATGACAGGATGAGCTGCAGCAAAGTTTTGGTGTTTACATTGTTATTGACAAAGAGCAAAATCGTTTATTCCAGTTGTACATGGAAAAATTGTGTTAATGTTACATTTCAAAAATCTACGATTTATTACACTGCATAAAAGCAACAATTTGACTAAAGCAAGTTTAAGATGATCTGACACAAATAAATGCATTTACAGAAGTTTAAGCATGAATATAGAATATTCTTACTTTCAGGTGCGGTCTTCTTGTTTTGTGTCATTAATGATAACTCCATTACATTTTACACAATAGTAGCATTTGTTAACATGTACAGTAAATAAAAGTAGCTCCAAGTTGAGTTATAGCATCAAAGTTTGTTATTTCCATCACCTCATTTGAACAGCTAATACTCACTTCATTAATCCTGTATCCCAGCAGTTGTCCAGTCCTCCCCTGCACTTTTGCCAGAGTCTTCATTTTGCATCCCTGGCTCTTCTGTTTGTCTTAACGTAGCGTCCTTTCTCTTCACCTTAATGTCTTTAAATTCAATCTCATTCTTCTCAACTTATTCACGCATCCATGCCTGATCCTTTGACTTTTATTTCATTAAAAGACACAGACGTTTAAAAGCTTCAGAAAAAGATCTCTGTCGTCCTGCCTGACGTCCAACAAAAGGACAAACGTAGACAGTCTGAGCTTCGCACCAGGTCTTTTTCTCCTCTGGGCAGGTGAGGACAGCTGGTCAATTGCAGTGGGATCTGTCCTCAGGCTCCTCTGGACAAGAGAGGGGTCAATCTGTGCGGACATGTCCAGCCACGTCCCACGGGTCTCACAGGCTAATTTCAGTCTGGGACTTTTTTCCAAAGCTGGAGTTTTAACTAACTCAGAATAGCTTTAGAAAAACTTTGAGTGCTCTATTATTGTCATTGAGTAGACCACATAATGCTGCCAAAATGATTTCCTAGATACAGTTTTGTTAGTCATGTTTCATTCACTTTTATTATGCACTGTAAGACCTGCAGTGGAACCAGAAATATATTTAAGTCCTCGTAGACCTCGTTTCAAAGAACGCAGATACATTTACATCATGTCAGTGCAGTTTGTAGACACATGTATCATCAGTTTTAAGACTGAGATAAGAGTCTGTGGACTGTGTGAGAGATCCCCATCCTGTGGTTAATCTGAGCAACATCATCACTCAGCCTCAACAACAGCTACTCTGCGACACGCTGCTGTTTTAACCTGTTGAGTCTGGAATCTGTCCCATCTGTTCAGAGCAGGTCAGTCACCACTGATGGGATTTGATCATCTGCTAGTCAGTCTTAACAATTGATTAGATTCCTCTGGTTTAAGCAGCTTACAGTTAACTTTTTATACATTTACAATTGGATTAATTACTTATTTGTGGACGTATCACAAAATCCTGCGTGAGGTCTTGGTGTTTTAATAAGAGGCTGTTTGCATAAATGAATATTCAGTCATTTTTGACATAATAATGTGTGGTTGTTGTTGACAACGTCTAATGAATTATACTCTAAGCCTCCTACAGGTTCTACTGTTTTAAGTTTCTCATCTTGATTTGTTCCACTTTATTATGGGTCAAATGTACCTGTGATAGTTTTTTTAGAGAGTTAAAAACATGGCGAATCTACTTGTTTTCAAAGAAAAAGCACAACATGAGAGGAAAAACTGCATGGGACTCATGGAATAATAACAATAATTTGCACATTGCTGCACATCCGTACACTTTTATATTCTACTGTAAATTTTCTTCTTTATTTTATTATATATAATGTCTTAATGCTTTTGCACTGTGTTCACTGCTATGCATCAAGTTAAATTCTTTATATGTGTCCATCCTACTTGGCAATAAACCATTTCTGATTCTGACTCTGAAGACACTCTCTTAAGTTTAGCCAATTAAAGAACAGGTTTAAGTACCAGGTAGTGTGGACAACACTGAGGCTGTGTTGAAAGATGAAAATGGCCACAGCAGTACGTAATCCTCTCCATAAAGCTGTTGTAAGTGGGATGAGCTAAGCACAGAAGCTGAACATACAGTGAAGACTCTGCAAAGACTCCTCCTCTCAGTTTTATGTCATCACGACAATATGTGGGATGGAAATGGGCAAAGTGCCGCTATTTACAGGCCCGGGAGGAAACTGTGACCTCTCCGCTGCTCTGGAAACGCAGTGTTTGAGGAAGTCAGAAGTCGTCCAACAAGAAGTTACAGAGGCGTGACATACACAGGCCGACACACGTGGATTTATCTACATTTACAGCTGATTGATTACGCTTTATGGTGAGTGTTTCATTCTTTATGTTCATGTATAAGTTAGCTTGATCAAAGAGGTAGTCCATGATGAAGGATGCAGAACTTCTGCATCTGAGGTTTCTCTTCTTTACTTTGGTTTCAGGAAGTGGTTTGTGACATGTAACATTTGACATGTCTGAATTCAAAGTCCTCAAACATTTTTTTTAAAGTGAGAAGTGATTTTTTTGTACAATGCTAAAATAATGGCATGTGTCTCATGAAAATATCTGGAAAACCACTGTCATTCATCCACTACAAACATTCTGAATATTCCCAAATCGCTATTCTTTTCCTGTGATTTCACAGTGTCAGGAACACTCGAGTATAAGTGTAAACATTAACATGTGATTACATACTAATTGAATTAAAGTAGTCATTACTTTCATCAGTCCTGTTGGCTTCAGAGAGCAGTGATAAAGCCACACCGTGAGTTGACTGGGGCCGCATGTGACTAAGGTTATTCTGAGGTGGGTTGTTCCTCATTTAGCCCTCCTGTATGTTCAGCACGGCTTTCAGATGCTGATCCAGTTACTCAACAGTAAAGGCACACTGAGCTCATGCAACCACACCCACTCCATGACACACAGATAACACACTCATAATCCCTGACTGACAGCATCATGTTTTTACTTTTACAAACTTTTGATCTTCCACTGTGGCAGATCTGAGACCTTTTATTTATTGCGTGTTGTGATTCGCCAACAACTTTGTGTCTGTAATGAGATGATTTTAACATATGTGTAATTACAGGAGCTTTTCAGGGAGGAAGAATTTATCCTTCGCTGAGTTTCTATCTCTAGAGTGCACTTGATTGCACCTTTGTTGCTATAGACAACATCCAGTAGTTTCTGCTGACTAGTTTCTATTTTTTATTTTCTTGTAGATGTAGCCAAAGAACACAACACCGTCTCACCTGTTCTGCTGTTGGAAGATGGCCACCGCAGCGAAGGACCCCCACCTGGGCTCAGGCCCTGATGAAGACGATGTGTCTCTGGCGGGGAGCGAGTCCGATTCAGACAGCATCCTCTCCGATGACTCTGTGCTTCCAGATTACACGCCGGACATAACAGACGGGTGTGGGGCAGTAACACTGTATCGAGCATGTGTCCGTAATGACCCCGTGTCTCTGCGGAAAGTTCTGGAGAGAGGGGTCACAAAGGAGGAGGTCAGAGAGCTGGACATCAACGGCTGGGTGAGAGTCTCATTCATAATGGTGATCATTCAGAAGCTGTAAATCATAGCTCATAATGTCTGAAACACTCCCACTGTCACTGATCCTCACCAACAGAACGGCTTGATGGTGGCCTGCTGCAAAGGTTTCGTGGACATTGTACATGGGCTTCACGACTGTCCCTTTATAGACATAAACCACCAGGACAATGAAGGCAACACTGCTCTGATGATTGCTTCCCAAGCAGGCAAGTCGTACCTACAAACATAAATAACAAAACAAAAGTCAAGTTCAGAGGATAAACTAGAAAAGTAAAACAAAGTAATTGTGTAATTTGACAGTCACAAACATCATGTGCAGCATTATGTGACTTACATGGACTAAAAACTTTAATACTTTAATTTGCAACCAGCCATTACCAGCTGACAAAGTGCTGATCTGAGCTCTGAACTCTGTGTTTTTCTCCACAGGTCACATCAACACAGTCATGTATCTCCTAAACTACTATTCTGGGATAGACACTGAAATAAGGGATTGTCGAGGTTTCACAGCTCTCATCAAAGCTGCTATGACCGGCCGCAATGACGTCGTGGCCGCCCTTGTTATGGCTGGTACGTAAGAGCGGGGACACAGCTAAATTTGTAGCACAAAACTTACTGATGATTTCAGCTATTACGGCCACGGCTCGGCCAAGGAGGTTATGTTTTCAGTTCATGAAACTTGGATGAAGGGTGCAGCAGGGGCCAAAAATGAACACATTCAATTTTGGAGCAGATATAAATAACAGAGTGAATACACAAATTGTTTTTTACTTTTTTTAACATTGCAAAATTAAGCCTTATTATGGCCTTAATGGAGGTCTGCGTGTTCTGAGTGCCCTTGATTTCTCATTTATTTTTATAAGTGTCTTGGGAAACGATTTTTGTTTGTCACTCATTTTGATAAATGTATTGCATATACTGATGCAAACCATCTGGAAAATTACATATATAGCACTTGCTTGCATCACGTCAATATATTGCATTTTATTTGATAAAAAAAATATTAGACCTAAACATGTCATTTTATATTGTATATTAGGACTGCACAATACGCAAAAATAATTATGATAATAATAAATATTATTATATAATAATCGTATTGCGATTATTTTGACAGATATTGTGATTATCAATTCCGATTTTAGTGGGAATGGCAATTTGCCTTTCATTTTAACTGGAAAAAAAAAAGGATGATGATTTGATTTAGCTGGGATCTGTACCAAACAAGCATGTTCCTTTACATTTGGATTATGATTTGAGGATCGGGGCATCTCTGTGGCACCACAATGCTTCATATATATGATACATTTGTATGATAAATGAAGCATGTTGTGACAAATTTTACCTTTATAAAAAAAACTGCAGCTCCTGCCATTTGGATATTACACTTGGCCATATTGTATTTTTGATAATATCTCAATTAATTACACAACCCTATTGCAAAGCCAAAGATTTCTAAATTACAGATATGAAGCACTCAGTCACTTCTCAGACCCTTTCATGTGTAACAAAATGCACACAATTACATTTACATGGACATATAAAATATACTTCAGATGGCTGATGGTACATTTTTTACACCAGGACTCAAAAACTTGACTTTTACAAACCCTGTTCTTCTTAGTTTCTTCACCCACCAGTGAAAACACGTTTGACTTTTCACAGTGTTGCCCTCACACAGGAGCCACTGCACTACGATGTTGTCTGGCCTTTTTTCAAACCCTGCCATTAGCTCATTAACCAGGACTCATACAGCTCCAAATGAACAGTTACAGCACTGGCTGGTGGAGAGAATAGCTGAGCCCACGGTTTATCTGTCCATATTTGAAGCCAGCTAACTCTGTCCACGAGTGAGTGTGCCCGTGACGCCAGACCGGTTTAAGGGATCATTCTGAGGACATTAGCACATCTTAGCACACCCGCCAATAACCTCTGACTTACTACTCTCTCGCAGGCTGGCTGTAGATTAGCCACTTGCAGAGCTATTTGTAGACTGTACATGTTTCCTAAAATCTCTGCTAGTCATGATTTACTGTTTAACATTCCAGGAGGGCTGCAAATAATAATTGTTTTCTTTACGATTTATCTGCTGTTTATTTTCTTGGTTTAATGATACTTTTTTTAGTCTATGAAATGATTAAAATAATAGAAAAAAGGCATTTACAATTTCTTAGAGTCCACAGTGATGTCTTCAATTTGCTTGTATTGTCAACTAATAATGGAAAACCTTAAGATATTAAATTTACTGTCAAATATGAAAAAGAAAAGCAGCAAAGCGCCACATTTGGTAAGATGAAACCAATGGTTGGCATTTCTGCCCAATAAAAAGACAAACAATAATCGATTATTAAAATAGTTGCTTAAAATCAACTAACTGATTAATTGTTGCAGCTCTGCCATGCATCTAGGGTCGGACAATATGACCTGTGTCATAATAAACTGGGCCATTTACCTCAGTACTTGCAGCAAGACCTGTTCACAGTATGACAGTCACACTGTCACATCTTACTGGGACACTTGAAAAGAACAGAGCCATGGTTAATGTTATTAAAATGCCTGAAAAAGACCTTTACAGTGACTACTGTGCTGTAGATTTGCAGTGTTTTTTAACAGCAGTAATTTGCCTTTTCTGTGCCAGAGATTTTTACATGCTATCAGTGGCGCCACCAGAAATTTTTCTTGGTAGTGGCCATATGGGGGCCACTAAAAATATTGGGATGGCACACCAAAACCAAAAGTCATTCGGACTTTGCTGATAGGCTAGTTAAAGACAATGTCAATATGGAGAGTTAAGGAATTGCACACTGACGCTTTGGTCTCTTATTCTACAGTTGATGTTACTAATTATCTGATGTGCATAGACTAATACTGATACAGTTAACATTTTGAGCGCTTAACATTTGTTTTAATGTGTTCTGTATCTATAAATGTTAGGAAACTCACTGTTCTTCAAATAGGCTGGATGTCCTTTAAAAAACAAATATACAGCAATGATTCAGTACAGTGCATTGACCCTATGGAACAAAACCTTTCCTAGTTTATATGAGACTTGTCGGTACCCACAATACCCATTTACATTTAGATACCTTGAGGTGAGAGTTCAAGGGCCCCCTTCGAAAATTACCATGCCAGTTCCCTCACCGCAATTTAACACAGCTGTGGAGCATTATTTAGCCCCCCTCTGAACAGGTTATGCCAATATGGTTGGTACCAATGGATGCCTTAGGTGGTCTAGTTTTACAAGATACTACTATTTTCATGCTAGCTTAAAAAACACAAGTTCATCACAGCCTATAAAAGACAGTAATGTCAGCCCCCATTGGGGACACCACTGCATGTTAGAGCTGAAAACACACAGGTGTAAAGAATCACCCATAATGGGTTTCAGTTTCAGGGCCCTGGGTCTGTACATGCTGACTCACTGGTATAATAAACTGGGACATTTACCTGTAACCTGGAACAGAGCCTTTGTTAATGTGATTAACGACACCAAAATGTCAGCCAAGAAAAATGCCTATCAACTCTCTGTAGATCTGATTTACCCTAAAAGGGAAAGATGAATGAATTATTAATTCATGAATGAACCCTTCTCTCGTAATTCCTTTGCTCTGCCATCTCTATTTGCAGGTGCCGACATCCATGCAGTAGACTCCACAAAAGGAAAATGCGCTCGGGACTGGGCACTGAAAACTGGTCGCTATGAGACCTTGCAGCGTCTCCGCCGCCTTAATGTGCGGCCAAAAGCTGAGCAGTTTGTTGAGAGTTATGTCCCTGAATGGCCGGAGCTCAAGGAGAGGGTAGCCAAGGCCACAGCTGAGAAAAGTGCTACTGAAAAAATCTCCCAGCGGATCAAAAACACGTTTGGATTCAGATTTCCTCGTGACCCTCAGGACAACGGGGTCTTGGACCATATGGTGCGCATTACCACCAGCGTCCACAGTCCCCTAATTTCAACTGGATGCCGTCCGCTGTGCCCTACGAGCCCTCCTGAGGTGGGGAAGAGGCGCATGGCTGTGCCAGAGCTGGTGAAGAAACACCCAGATAAGGAATTAGAAGAGAGCTCGGTGTGCCACAGCAACGGCTCAGTATCACGCATCATTCCCACAATCCACTCAGCAGAGTCCATCTCTACAACGTGCTGTGCCGAGACGGAGCGGAGAGGCAGCATCCTCTCACTGGCCTCCACCAAAGTTGCTACTGCATTTATCCCCCGAAGTATGGCAAGAAGGAACAGCATATTCCCATCTGGCTGCATCCCCAAGATTGACATCAGCAGGCCTTCAGAAGCAACGCCAAAGAAAGAAAAGAAGAAGAAGAAGAAGAGGAGGGACAAGGGCTTCCTGGAGCCACCCAAGTGGAGGTACAAGGAGATCAAGGAGGAGAAGAAGAAAGCTGAGAAAGAGAAGGCTGAGAAAGAAAAGGCTGAGAAAGAGAAAAAGGAGAAAAATAAAGAAAAAGACAACAAGAAGGCCAAAAATTAAGAGTTGCCCGAAACAGGGCTGCTCTGCAGGACATATCATCTGTTTTGAGAACAATATGCTTTCTGTATTCACCTCAGGGTTTAAAATGTTCAACCCAAATATCTCAGGCATATTGAGCAAATATATAACATATAACCTAAAGGGAGACTAAGTAAGAGAGGAGATATTGTCTTCCTAAACCTGGATGACGGAGGACCTGAAACGAGCACCGCAGAGACTCTTTGTGAGGAGTTTGAAGCTTTTAGCCTCTAACGTCCAAGAGTTGAGACAAATGTTACTTATATTTTGAGTTAGCATAGAAAAAAGTTTATTTTTTCATGGATATATGTAAATGTGTAGTATCAAAAAGACTAAGAGGACTTTTTAAATAATAATGACACAATGCATGAAACCCCTGTTTACTGATTTAGTTTAACAGGTGCTATACTTTATGGTATCTACCTCATTATTCACACAGAACGCAGGCAGACAGGCACATACTGTATGTATACCTGCATATCCGTCTCCTGTTTGCTAGATGTAAATATAGAATCACATAGCTATGTCATAGCTCATTTGTATTGTTATGTAATATTGTTACCAGCCGCGACAGCAGAGCTGGTGCTGTCTTCACCCAGTGAGGCTGTGTGTGTTTCATCATGACAGACTGTGGTCCTGGTGAGAGCGGTCCTCCCACTTCACGCCCCAGGCCCACATTCATTTTAAGTCATGGACACCCCGGCTGGTGTCATCTCATTGAATGATGGTCTCTAGTTTTATGTATTATGTATTTTTGTAAATAACTATTCAAAAATCACTTGTAAATACTGTACAGTGTGTAGCAAACATGTATAATGAAGGATCTGTGTAAATCCTGGAGATCAGTTCTAAGTTTTAATGCCATTCTCTGACATTGCCAAGGACATATTCACATCTCTCCTGCTTTTATTAACTCTATGAGAAATTACAAATAAATATAGAACAGCAAAAGTTTCATTTCAATCAAGTCACTCATTTGTTGGTGTGTAAAGCTGCCCTGGTAGTCAATATTTTCTAGACTGACAGTGGACCAAATGAAATGTGTATAATCGAGCGGCAACCTATGAAGCTGAAAAATGAAGCCAAAATAAAAGTGCCAAAAACGACAGTTCTTTAAATGACCACTTGAGGTTGGCTCCAGATGACCCCCAAGTTAAAATGCCCTACTTTAAAACAGAAATAAACATGTACAGGGGGTGATTTTTTTTTTTTTTAATTACTCACCCGTTTACATTTTATTAAGGCTTAAAGTTACACATAATTAGGGATGGACCGCTCTGAGTGACAGCCTATTTGCCAGTAGTGTCCTCGGCTTCTCAGTCAGATCCACCCCTCGCTCCTCCACAGCACTTTCCTCTAGCCCAAATATGGTTACTTCTGGTTCCAAAAAACCAATATGGCAACAGACACTGTGTCGAATTCAAGCCTTCCTAATGGGAGCTGACGTCAAGGTGGCTACATCCATTATTTTCACAGTCTATGTGTGTAATGCGAAAGATGTCACTCCCTGAGATGAACAAAAATAGTTTCCAACAGAGTCTGCAGTTTCATTATCTCTATAGATGTTTAAAATCTTGTTATGGCTCATCGTCTTGGTTTTCCTCTTTTCAACCTTGTTTTCAGCCGCAACAGGAAACCGTTTTCAGCAAAAAAGCTCTGATAAAGCAACTGTACAACATCTGCTCAGCACCAAACAGCAGGCGGACACAAGCTTGTGAACACAGTGTCACATTTAACAGGTAAAGAGATAGATATTTTTCTCAGGAGGTTGTGGAGAACAAACCAAAGCAAAGGGGAAAAGGAGTATTGGACTTTTCCAAATGAATGCTGATTTTCGTTCATATCTGCTTTATGTCAAAACTGCATGCTAACAGGTTCACTATGAACTTGACATAACTAAGAAAATAATCAATCAATGCAGCTCTAATGTCCAAAGCATAAACATGTATGTGCTTAAATAGATTTTATTTTAAAGCTAACATCACTCAAAGACTAGTAAGTAACAAAATTACTTCTCCCACCACTTTACAAGAGGTTACCCTTTAACCCCTTTGAACAAGGGTTGCATTCAGATACCTTTCACAAGCATTAAACAATCAAACCCTGAGAAAAAAAAAGTTTGATTTCTATAGAAAACATAGGGAAAGAGGCAATGACCCTTATTAGAGAAGTGTTATTAGAAAATAATAATAATTTAAAAAAAAACTACGGAGATGTTCAAGTTCTAAATATATATTTAAAATTATGTTAGAGAAAACAAGTTTTAAGGACCTTTTTTTTTTTTTAGCAAGCTCTTGTAGACTGGTGGGAGAAGTACTTCTGTGTATTACTTGTCTTTGGGTGAGAGTCCCAAGGTGGAGCTGAGGTGTCAAACTCATTTTAGCTCATGAACCACATACAGCCCAATTTGACCTCAAGTGGCCATAATAACCTACAAATAACAACCAATTCAATTTTGAAGTACAAGTACATTCTGAAAATGTTCATGCATTCAAAAAAAAGATGAACAATCTGCGATATCCTAAAAAAAAAACATGCAAATTCAGTAAAAACAGTATGCCTCAGGTTTTCCACATACTGTCACTCTACTTCTCACTTTCATGACATGTGCATTTTTTTTCATAATTTTCCACTCCCACTAAAGAGGAAGCTGTTGAAGAAGCAGGTTAAGTCACCCCCTGCCTTACAAACCATTTACAATCTGAAGTTTTGTCAGTGCCTTAGCAACAGGGATCCACCCATACTGTTTTAAGACAGAAGTCACATACAGATTATTTTGTCCTAAAGCTGCTGGTTGACAAAACTATGCACATTGTTCCACAACTTCAAATATGACCATAGTAAGTATTTATTGTTTTTTTCAGAGATCTGTATTCTGGTCAGGGTGAAAAAGCCTCAGAGGCAGCATTTTACATTAAGTATTCACTGTTTAAATAGCTGTTTTAATAGCTCCTGACACCTGGCACCTCTTTGCCTTTACAAGTGCATCAATATTAGGTATGCAAAGTCATCCTGTGACCTTTTGGTGGGCCAGTTATGTCCCCCGGGCCCTATGTTTGACACCCCTGCTATAGACTTAAACTCTGTTACATGTGCATATGATGGCTAAAGGTGATAAAACGGATATGCTCTAACAAAAACACTGAGAAGGACATAATAGCAAAAGCAGCCCTTCCTCCAGTGCTCCAATAAAGTTGGGGATGATCTTCCAGCAATGTGATCCTAATGACAAGGACAACAGGCTGTTTGTGAGTGACCTTTGTGACCTGTTGTGTATATACTGGTCTGTATTGTGTTGCTTATCTGTCCCTTAAAGCACCCTGTCAACCATGTCCAGGATTATGGTACATCATGAAGTTGACCTTTAACCTACATACATGGATGTATAGATTGTATAGATGTTTGGATAGACAGATAGACGGATAGACAGATAGATAGATAGATAGATAATAACTGAGCTCTGTGATAATCCCCAGCCTGTGTGTGTGTGCTGCAGCCTGCTGGTGGAACATGTTATGGTAAACTGTTCACTGTGCACTGACAGCCTGGTTAGCTGTCATCATCACGCCTCGCCACATCTAACGTTGGCTAACTAAATGTCTTAATGCGATGAGCCGGGAATTTATTGATCATGGCTAACCTTCACATCTCGTTAGCCGTCGTGGTTGTCCACACCGTCCTGTACAGAAGCTGTGAGGGTGAGTGACTTACAGTTTGTTTTGTTCACAAGCTGCTGCTGCTGCTGCTGCTGCTGGTGCCGTCATGAAGGCGAACGACTGTGGAGTTAGCTGCTAGCTAACGTTAGCTAGGTTAGCTAGTCTAGCCCGGGACGACGAATTGAATTGACACATAGACGTGAAACCAGGTCAGCGTTAATTTGTACAAACCTGGGTGTTATTCAGATATCTTTCATGTAAATGTAACAACACACGACATCTTACCGTGTTTCTGTCGTGGTCGAGCTAGTTGTGCTAGTCTGAAACAGCAGTTAGAAGGTGTGTAAGGTAGCATGGGCTGTCAGCTCTGTGAATTATTTGGCTGTAAACACACAGTGTGGCTTTGCTTTGCTCTCAGCTTTATGTTAGCAGTGCTTATTTAACTTATACTGCTAAACAGATGGTTGTTACCGCTGTGTACGACCCGTCCCTGATATCTTTGTCAGCGTTTTATCACCTCTTTGCATCACAGTAATGTTACCCAGAGACACTTGACATGTTAGATAATGATGCTATGAGGATATTATTGTGTGTGTGTGTGTGTGTGTGTGTGTGTGTGTGTGTGTCAGGATTCAGAGTGCTCAAATGTTAATGTAATTATAATGGATGTACTCATGTTACAGACATTAGTAATCTCATATCTGCAGCCTCCAGGCACAGATGTGTGGATTAAACTCCCCTTGCAGTGTTGCTGTAAACATAAATAATACACAGATGTATAGTACAGTGTATTAGAACAAGTGTACCTGTGTCTGATAGGAGATTATTACAAAGTTTATCATGACTCAGAGCCTGGTGAGTCTGGTGGGTTCACTCAGTTTCATAGTTTCATCTGTATTCTTGTTTTTGTTAGCATTATTCCACTCTTACTTTTGTGTATGAGAGACTAGGAAGTACTGAACAGTAGGCTGATAATATGTGTAGCTTGTTATGTGATGGGGCAGAGTAGGAGTGGGTGATATAACTTTATATAACTTTACATAAAAAAAATAAGCAGATTGGAAGATGAAAACAGTTCATCACATTGATGCAGAAATCCTGTAGATCCCATATTGCCTTAAAAAAGCTAAGGCTGCACCTAACAGTTAATTTAATTGTCATTTAAAGTGCTGATTGTCTTGTTAATTAATCTTAATTAATCACTTTCTTTCCATAAATTGTCAGAAAATAATGAAAGTGGTCAGTGAAGTTGATTTTTTCGTCCCAGAATTGAAAAATTCAAAGAAATTCAATTTACAATGAAACTTTTAAGGGGTGACACAAGATAATCTTAAGTGTTTTTTGCTTCAAGATTGATTGAAAGGATTAGTCAATCATCCAAATACTTGCTGATTAATTTTCTGACAAGTGACTTATTGAGCACATTAGTTGATCAACAGAAACTGGTATTTAAGGACAGAGAAACAGAGTTTTTGTTGATGAAAACTACAAACAAACAGTAAACACATTGCTGGTTTACATGTCATCCTATTTCATATTTTCTTTTCCCCACCAAGCCCAACCTTTGCACAGCAACAGCGCCACACGTTACAGAAAAAGGTTATAATAAAAATAAATGAAAAGGGGAATGCAATCATAACCAATAAAAACCAAAACAATAATAGGCAAGTAAGTAGATGAACAGGGGAAAAAGTTAAAAAGGAAAAATAGATCAAATAAATAATGGTAAAATAAAAATTTGAAAAGCCCCCTCCTCTGTTTGTTTATGTTTGGCCATGGTGTTGAGGAGTATACTTTGCTTTGCACTCCCACACAGTGTAGATATGTATGTCACGTCTGTTCCTTTTATTGTTCTTCATAAGAATGGGACTTTAAGTTGTTGCTCGGGATGTAAAACATCATAAAACATGGCGTCTAAATCCTGTTGTGTTCTGGTTGAAAACAAAAAGATCACCCAGTGCTCAAGCACCTGATTCCAGTGGTGATATTACTGTAAGTGTTGTGTAATTCACATGGAACAGAGGTAAACACAATTTAACTGTAGTGTCTTGCAGTATTTTAACTATATGTCACTATACTTGAATGATTTTTAGTCCTAATGCTGATCTTTGTTATTTGTTCTGAGGACTCTTAAAACAATCAGCCCAATGTTGATTATAGTTGTAACTTAAATAGCCATGGAAAATCTGAAACATCAGTCTCGTTTCGTGTTTAGTCAGCATTTATCTTCCTTATTTTTTTTAAAGATAGGTTGTTTTGTTTCTCTAATGACCACCAGCATCTGCCAAGTAGGTGTTGGCATTATATGAGTCAGCACCACAGAGATGTTGTAACACATTAACTCTACATTTCCCCTGTTTGACGTAATAACTCTGAAGTTCAGGCTCATGTGTGCGTGTTTTCTACAAAGCACATCCAGTGCACACAGGCTCTCTGGCAAGGTCATTTTCTGCTGAGAATCCACTAGGGGCTTTTACAGAATGACTGGAATGTCCCATCATGTCTGTGTCTTAATAATATTACCAAGTTTCAAGAGGAAGTCTCAGTCTGTTGTTAGTCAAATCACAGTCACAGCCAGTCATTTAATCTCTACTCCTACATGCCCTCACATAAACTCTCCACCCATCCTCCCAAAGCCCCTGCCATCCTACACACACCCCACCCTACCTCTAACACTTCCTCTACTTCCTGACCTCACCAGTGCCATCCTCCATCTCTCTGCCCTAACGTCTCTACTTCATCTTTGCAACACATCACTCATCTGAAAACCTTCCTTCAGTACTTGAAATATTTAGGCAGTGTTGCTGTGAAATATTACTCTCTAACCCTGCCAGGTGGCTTCCTCAGGTGGGTCTTCCACAAACCAAACTAATTGAATTGCCATCATCTAAAAGTGAGATGCCACATGCTAAAGAAACCACAACATAATTTCATCACTGTCAAAGTGTTACAGGGAATAGTCCTTTAAGTTTTTGGGCTTCATCCGCTGTTGCATATTGTTTATAAGTGCATAGCTTATAATGTAATACATACTGTTACTTATGGCTGTTATTGCCCTCTGCTGCACATGATGTGTACTGTATGTTCCTGCACAGCTTAGGACAAAATAAAGTACTTTGCTCCCACATTTGCTGGTTATGTAACAATAAATTCACAGCCTGTACACACAGTGTTCATTAGCAGTGCTCACAGATGAAAGTCTAGTACTTTTAATCATGCAAACTGTTATGTCTCACACTGTGTTCCTTCCTTCTGCCCCTCCGTCCCTGCAGCTCTGCGGTGTAACTGCACCACTGTCCAGTGTGAGAAGACTGGCTTTCAGTGCGAGACGGATGGAGCCTGCATGGCGTCCACCTCCCTCATTGACGGCCAAGAGCAGCATGTCCGTAGATGCATCACACGAGACGATCTTGTGCCCCCTGGACAACCATTCTTCTGCCTCGGTGCAGAGGGCTTGCTGAACATCCACTGCTGCTACACTGACTACTGCAACAGCATTGACCTCAAAGTACCCTCAGGTGAGAGCTCTGAAGTTTCACACGGCATATACGTTAGGATCACTAACATTTCGTGCAGCTTTCACCAGTTGTCTGACCTTAAACCTGAGAAAGGCAAATAAAAAGCAGAATTTAAAAGCCCACCCTCCTCCTGCAGCCCCCCTGCTCTGTCCTAAGCCCCTCCCACCAGACGATCACGGGCATATGCACATGTGTCATACATTAACTCAGTGTTTGCTATATATTGATTTATTGAATCTTATTTAATTGTAGAGTTGCACACTTCATTCGCTCAGCCCCTCCTTGCCCACAAATGAGACAAGGATTAGCTAGCCACTCCACAGTCCCTCGCTTCACTCCCCGCCTCTTTGAACTGCTTCACTGGGAGAAGAGTGGGCAGCATCTCAGGAAACAGACCTTCCGTCAGTCAAACTCGGCCAGCATCAACCCACTAGCGCTGGGTGTTGCAGTGGGCTGGTGGCCAGCGGCAGTGCTGAGTCAAACCTTTGTAACGGCAGCAACAGAAAGTTTGCAGATCTGGCAATTTGGAGTCTGGGCTGTCTAGTCCCCGAGAGCTGTAGTTACCCCTGGCCGTATTTGTGTTGTTACCACGATCACTGACTGTGGGTCCTTCTCCAGAGCCGCTGCGCACTCTGCTCCCGGCAAAGTGGTCTGCAGCAGAAAGGAGTGAGGCGGAGGATACACTGTGATTCAAGGCTCTTGTGTGAACGTGAACATGAAGCCGCAGTTAGCTTTTGGCTCTGGTTAGCAAAAGGCACAACTTTTAGCAACATTTTCTCTCCATCTCTGTAAGGCTTCACCAATGGTAACACTTGTTCTATTTCATTTATCATCAGACGCTATTGTCAGAATCAGACTTTTGATAAGGCCGTCTTCCTTTTTGTCAGTTGCTTAGCAGTGTAGGCAGTTGTTGCCACTGCTGGAATAGCAACTTTGTTTGTAGGATTCTCCACCATTGAATCAGGCTTTCACCGAAGAGACATGCACGTACATCTGCATCTATAGAAGTGCCAATAGGAACACTCTTTTTGAAATTACTTGACAGTGGCCAAAGTCTCCAGTCATAGGCTGGGTTTTCTAAAGCCTGAAAACAGAGCTGAGAGAAGAAGTCTAGTTTTTTCTCTGTCCACTTGAATTACATAATGCTCAAGCGGGATTTTGCAGAGTGTGACCAAAATAAAACTGCCTACCAATGCTTGAAGTTTTTAATTTCTGTGTGGAAGATTTGAACACAAATGTGTATCTATCACGTGACCTGAAGCAAACACATAATACAAAAAGTTTGTCTTCACCTGGAGTGCCATACATCTAAGATCCTCTCCTAACATACAGTGAGTGAGCAAACCACAGACAGGAACATGTTTCCTGTTTCCTACACAGTTTTGTGACTCATGGTTCCTGAGAAGATACATGTTTCCTATGGAGTTCTGTGCAGTGTCCAAAAATATTTTGCAGAGAGCATGTGGAGAGAAGAGTGTCAGTGTGGAGCTATTGTGACAGGAAACTGTGAGCTTTCATCCTCAGCACGCACAAAAACACAAGTTCATATGAAGCTTTTAACTGAAAAGCAGCACTTTAAGAGGCTGGTATAAACTGATGATAATTTAATCCGAAGTTGCTCTGCTTGGTTCACTGACTCACACACTCTTTGAGTGTGGATATCCTTTTCAGATCTGTGTGACACAGTATGAAATGGAGCTAGAAAATCATTAATTTTTTCGGGATCAACAGTGGAGTTGAGAAACTCAACACGAGCATCACAAAGACAAAGAACTGCTGAAAAATGTGAGAGGTCAAATGAGAGAATTAGCAGACCTTTCACAGTATATGTATGCTGTTAATGCAATCTCAATACTTCTTTTACAGTAAAAGCCTCTTAGTATAGAGAACTGAGCATCTCTACTTAAATAACTGGGCATAATCAATAGAAGTTAATGCAAGAGTCAATGTGGCCTCAGTTTTCCTAATTGTGTCAATAACCAGAAGCTTTATACTGTCATTCCTCATGGACACGAAGCAGTTCATATCAGGGATCAAAGTCTGTCTAATGTGTGTACTGGGTGCCAGATATTGCAATTTAATTCTCCACTGTTCTCTTTTCAGTCACAACTCAGTCTGGACTCGGGGGAGGCTACGGCCCAGGTGGAACATGGGGGCTGGTGGAGCTGGTCGCTGTGATTGCAGGGCCGTTGTTCCTGCTGTGTCTGCTGCTGCTGATGGGTGTGTTCCTGTATCAGTACCACCAGAGGGCCTACAGCCACAGGCAAAGGTTAGAGGTGGAGGACCCGTCCTGTGATCACCTCTACCTGGCCAAAGACAGGACCCTGCAGGACCTCATATACGATCTGTCCACGTCTGGTTCAGGCTCTGGTCAGTGGATAATGTAGCTGCAGCCCTGCGCTCATGTCAGAGTCTAACTTGGTTGTAACTTGGCTGATGACTGTTCTCATCTCTTCTAAGCAGGCCTGCCCCTGTTTGTCCAGCGGACCGTGGCCAGAACAATCGTCCTCCAAGAGATCATTGGTAAGGGACGTTTCGGGGAGGTGTGGCGAGGACGTTGGAGGGGCGGTGATGTGGCGGTGAAGATCTTCTCCTCCAGAGAAGAGCGCTCCTGGTTCCGCGAGGCTGAAATCTATCAGACCATCATGCTTCGACATGAAAACATCCTGGGCTTCATAGCTGCAGATAACAAAGGTGCACACCTGTGACATCACAACATGTTGAAGAGCAGATGAATAATTCACAGCTCAGGGTTAATGATGAGTTTTGTTTGTTGCGCAGTACTTCATCATTCTCAGGTACATTTATAATCTCTTTGTGTCTCTATGTTTCTGTCTCCTGCCCAGACAACGGCACATGGACCCAGCTGTGGTTGGTGTCGGACTACCATGAGCACGGCTCTCTGTTCGACTACCTGAACCGCTACTCTGTCACCACTGAAGGCATGATTAAACTGGCTCTGTCTGCTGCCAGCGGCCTGGCACATCTGCACATGGAGATTCTAGGAACACAAGGTGACAGCACCACTTCATCACTTACAGGGCTGGTCGTATTAATTTCTCTTTATGTTCCCCTCCCACAGACTGGCTCAAAGCCTCTCATGTTGACAGCTGATCTGTGCCATCTCTTGCAAGACTCTGATGCAGCTGAACTGAGTCATAAAACAGAAAGTGTCTGAGTTACAGTTTGTAGATTTTGATCGACTACATGTTACCCACAAAGAAAGGTTAAAATAGGTTTGTAGAGTTTTCCATAATTTGCTGTTAGTTTATGAATAGAAAACCAAGTAGAGACTGTAATGAATAGAAATGGATAGATAAATTTAAGTTTTTGAAATAACAATAAGATGGCACTCGGCTTGTGGTGCTCAAAGAACCAAAATTACATTTGAGAAACTCAACAGCAATGTGTCTGTCCAGAAATCATGACCAGATTAATCAAGATAATCCACAGACCTTGCTGTGAGCAGTTTCATGTAGGAACTATTTTCTCTCTACCAAACTTTATACGCCAACTGTATCAGTGCACACAAGAAAAAAAATGTAATTAGAATTTATGAGTAACTGTCATGTACGTTTATGTTTCAATAGGAAAGCCAGGCATCGCCCACAGAGACCTTAAGTCCAAGAACATCCTCGTGAAGAAGAACTGCACCTGTGCCATCGCCGACCTGGGCTTGGCTGTCCGTCATGACTCGGCCACGGATACCATCGACATTGCACCCAATCAGAGGGTGGGCACAAAGAGGTCTGTGTCGGCACACATACACCTGCAGCTGCTGACTGTCTGTTCTCACAGATATCTTTGACACCTTTCCTGGAACATCCTTTACCTCAGCACATAACTACAAACTGGGATTGTTTTTACATCTCTCAGGTACATGGCTCCAGAGGTTCTGGACGAGACTATCAACATGAGACACTTTGACTCATTCAAGTGTGCTGATATCTATGCTCTGGGGCTGGTCTACTGGGAGATTGCACGCCGCTGTAATAGTGGAGGTCATACTCTTTTGTTTTCACTCTGGATACTCAACCTGTGTTGTTTGATTTTTTTTATGGATGTTAACAACTGAGATCGCAGCACTGATCTGACCCCAACATTCTCCTGTGTTATCAGGTATCCATGAAGAATACCAGCTGCCCTACTATGACCTGGTACCTTCTGACCCCTCCATAGAGGAGATGAGAAAGTTGGTGTGTGACCAAAAGCTACGACCCAACATCCCTAATTGGTGGCAGAGCTATGAGGTATTAAAATGATCAATTAAAGCAAACATTTTGTTAATATTTAAGATCTGCACTCACACTAATTGCAGTTTATGACAACATAGGTCTTATTTTTTAAGTTTTGGTTATCATACAGTAAACAATAATCAGAACAGCACATTCATCAAGTTAATTGCTGAGCTCTAGGAATGTTGTGAAATCACTAAAAAAAGGGTCAAGTTATTGTAATAAGGTTGAAATTATTACTCATAAAATATTTGTCACAATGTCTATAGACTGTCTTCTGTTCACTGATTTCCATCCATAAGGGATGCACATATCTATAGAGGATTAAAAAAAAAAAAACGACTTAAGTATTGATTAAATAAATTCAAAAAATAAATAAATAAAATAATAAATGCTGAAATATATACAGGGATAAATAAATAAGATAATAAATAAATTAAAGCTGAAATAGATACATAAATAAATACAGGGATAAACACATAAATAAAAGAGTAAATTAATAAATTACTGTTAAACTGTTAAATGTTGTGATAAATAGATAAATGCATAAATTTTAAAAAGATAACAAGACATAAATACTTTTTTTTCTATTTTTGCAAAACTCCATTTATTTATTTCTTTGTCTGTATGTTAATTGGGTAGAGGGTCCTGTACACACATTTATTTCTTTGTGTATTATTTATTTATTTATTTATTTATTCATTTATTTAGTGATACTTTCTCATTTTTTTTGTCCTCCATATTTTGCAGTTGCGTTCGCTCATGGTTAATAAAGCTAAACTGTTGGCTGATTACAACTAACCAGATATATCCACCGGTATAACTAGATTTATCGGTACCATAGCATATATATTGACCGATAAGAAACCGGTGCAAAGACATGCCAAAAATACAGTATGGTTGTTGTAATGTAGAAACAGTGTCTTCTTTAAATATTTTGTCAGAGAGCATTGACAGGTTTATTTTTCCAACTGTTCAGCACATCTTGGTCACAATTTTTTAAAGTTTATTGAAGGAATCTTCATTGCAAATCTGTGTTTAATTTATGTGCTTCTGTAAGAGATCATAACACTCACAAATATAAATTATAAGCTGGTTTCACAACTGTCCGATCATCATGTGTCTTGCCCAATCAGGTTTCCCAGATCTCAGCAATATCATAATTGAGTAACTGCTGGAAATGACGGTCAAAGCTACGCACATGAGACCAGTGATGCAATAAACTGAGTTATCCTTTTAACTTTATATCTTCAAGCCTAATGGATTGACACAGGCAACACGTGGGTCTTTCAAAGCTTACAGTACAAGGCTTTGAACACAAAGCATAGACATCCTCATAATCATTCATACTGTGTTTTTATTCTCATTTGATTCTACCTCCCTGTTGTTCCAGGCCTTGCGGGTTATGGGCAAAATCATGAGGGAGTGTTGGTATGCTAATGGAGCTGCACGCTTGACAGCCCTGCGCATCAAGAAGACCCTCTCCCAGCTCAGCATTCAAGAGGACATTAAAGTCTGAGCTAAGTCAGCTGCGCGCTGAGAAAGAGCACTGAGCAGCACCCGGCTCCAGACTGTAGGACACTGAGAGGAAGGGGCCGGGCCTTCGACAAAGAACGCACAAAGTAAGAGAAAACGATGGAGAGTCGCACTTTGTATAATATTACTCCATAGACACTCCTGCCAGTTTTGAAGCCACTTGATTTCTGACAAACCCTACCTCGCTTACCCAGCCAAACTACCAAGAACACCTTTCCTGTCTTGTCCTCAGCTACTGCTGCCCTTTTTGTTCCTCTCTACACTCCGTACTAACAAGGATCCTTGGATTTCCTGTGTACTTGTATGCAATCGATAGCAGGATATGTAATTAACCATTTAACAGTTTGAAAATCAGTTGCTGATATTTCCTTAAAGTCTCTATGATCACAGTCGCTTAATAGAAACAGCATTTGCTCTTTTTGTCTTTGAAAACGGGGCGAGCTCGGGGGGTTAGGAGTGTTTTTAACTTATTTTTTACTTATTCTTATTTAATGACTAGATCTTGTTATTGATATATGGGTGTTTGTGAGGCTATTGTGCAGGTTTCTCTGTGCCGCCTACAGCTTATAGGCACATCACAAACTGCTTAGAAACTCTACGGAGACAATAATCCATCTGGTTCTGCTGCAACTGTGTTGTTTAGTTGTCTGCTGATTATCATGTAAGCATGTACAAAGCAGTTGAGGCAGTTTGTGTAAATGCGGCCCATTTACTTTCAACAAAGGTGTTTTAAGACGTCAGAGTGACTGGAGCGTTTGGGCAACTTGCCAAACATTATTTAGCCTTTGGACCACTTGCCTGGAGCCCTTCCCATTAAGTGTTGTAAACCTCAGGTTTTCCTTATGCTTACCAATCAACATGTTTTTGTCTGTTTAGAGTCGTCTCAAGCAACCTACGCATTTAGGAATTGTTGAGCAAAAATGCATTTCACTCAAGCTACGTTCACCTTGCAGGGCTTGAAGCTCAATTCCAGTTATCTACCCAAATCTGATCGTTCTGCCTAGACTGTTCACATTCATGTTTGAAGTGACTCACACCTGACATCAGTGTTAACAGATCTCTGCCCTAGAACGCCTCACATGCGACCAGTAACATCACACACATGCGCATTGGAACAACAACAAGAAAACGTCACATTTGCAAACAGGCATTTGGGGTAAAATTGAACGACATAGTGGTGCAAGCTTCATCTCCTGAACGATCGTCATAGTAGGATGGTCCAATGACGTCATTGTGCATAATAAGTAGGCGTGTGCTTCTGATTAGGAGAGTGTGTAGCATATTTTTGGAGAAATTGCCATTTGGAACAATGGGTGTTTGTTTTCGGGGTAACGGGCTGTCAGCTAAATGGGCTTTTGGTCTACTAGCTCTGTTAGCAGCTGTTATTTGTAGTTCTGTGAAGAGAGAGGTCGAGGCCAGTAGAGCAGTCAGGAGTGGTGGACCATAGTATGTCCAGGGCTACCTTCCAATATGTCTGTCTGTGCCTCACAACAATGCTGTCATGTAGGCATGCTGTCCCGTCAGAAACAGTCGGGCAGTTTGGCTCTATTGGATGGCGACTGGGGCAGCCTACCGCAGCAGCGGTACGGCTACTGCAGCCGTCTGTAGTTTTAACGGATCGCTCCGACACTGTGGTGACTAATCTGCATCTGCGCAGTGAAGTATGATGTGGAAAAAACATGTGAATTTCGCTATGACCGTTAGTACCATGGCCACATGGCCACTGATTGTATATGTATCATGTTCAGGGCCACATATGAAAGTGGTTCAGATCTGACTGGAAAAAACTAATTTCTGTGTCCACAGCGCTCTGAAAAAATCAGATCTGTGTCACGTGAGAGCAAAAAAATGGGACTTGGGCAACATATGTTTGTAATGTGAACGTAGGCTAAGATGGAGGGTTGAGTGTAGAGCAACAGCTGCTAGGGACTTAAAACTGTATATTTTGTCTTTGATCTTAGCTGACACACTCGCTGGCTTTGGACTGGGACACTTCTTACAAATCTTATGTATATTTAAATAGTAGTATTCCAGTCTGAAAGCAGCTGCTGTCTCTCAATCAACCCACAGACCACAACCTGCCACGAGAGTAAACGTTGCTCCGGCCTCTCAGATAAGCTGATAAACACGACATTCAGATAACCTTTCGTCCTTTGCAGCAGCACTCCTGTATACACTGTACTTTACCTACGGGGCAGAAATGTTTCATTTTTAATCCCTTTTAAATACACTAACTCCAGGAATC
>JAPZEB010000012.1:21652241-21667981 GCA_029783705.1 Chaetodon striatus | reverse complement strand
AGGAATCTGAATAATAGTTTGTTTTTATGTTTTTATAATGTCAAAGCATGTTCAATGTTCTTTTCCCCTCAGGGCGCATTTCCCCTGGCCAAGTATAACTACTGCACATAAACTAGCTTTTTAAGGTGATACTTGTGTATATAGGACAGTTCAGTTAGATTTTATGTTGAGACTTAGCTCATGTTTTAGATGGTCGAATCTTTTATATCGGCTTTTTGGTTGGAGGGAAGAAAATTACTTTTGTCTTGCTGTTTGTAAAAAGTTTTATGTACAAATCTACTTTTTGACCTCTGAAGTGACATCGCTGTATGTGTCAGACACACTGCTTAGGCTGACTATTACTGCAGAGCAGTATAGAGTGCTGCAGGGATGATGGTTTTTGTAGGTTGATCTGGAAGTTAGCATCGCCCTGGCTCCCTAGTCAAAAAGCCAGTGGGATTTTCCTGTTGGATTTTGGATTATTGCAGAAAATAGGATACATTTTAAACAAGTGTGATACCTACACGATAGATAATCTTCAAAAATAAGCACCACTTTAATGATTTTTGAAGCCTAAATGCAATCGGCAGAAGTAAAAAGCTAACACTAGTTGACAAACAAACTACACCACCGTCGTATAACTTAATTGTCACCATCGCAACAAGGCTGTAAAGCCGTGTTCAGAGCATGGACTGTATATATAGACGGAGGAAACGTCTCCACTTCCTCCCACTGTACAAAAATGAAGCCAAAACGTCCTGGCTACAGCCCTGCTATCTTGCACTGGTGACGTCATTTGGAGCCAGAGTCTGTGCAGTAGTGATCTCCACGGTGTCGAGTTCCAGCCTAAACATCCGTCCGACTAATCATGAGCAGCACCATTGATCCTGAGCACACCGATAGGGGCGCATAGCTGTCAATCATGATGTTAAACCCTCTTTTCATAGCATTAAATAACTAATTAAAACCAGTCTTATTAGAAAAATGACAGTCTGAGCAAACATTAACGTGATAAGAACTAACTATAATGACAGGTGCCATCTTTGAGAAAAATGTATGTGACCCTTACTTTGATTTTTTAGTTTGGCCCATGTCCTATTCGCTAACATGGAGGCGCTGGGCTTTATGAGCTGTACTGCAGCCAGCCACCAGGGGGTGATCTACATGTTTGGGCTTCACTTTTAGAGATTTGTAATTTCATCCATCGTCCACTGTCCATCCATTCCTCTTAATCTTGTGTTAACCACAAACTTTATTTCAGGCTTTTAACCAACAACCTATTTAAAACACCCACTGACTTAAAGACGAGGGAACTGGCAGTGCTAACATGCTAACTCATTTCCAGGTTTTAGGACTCATTCCTGCAGCACTCTATGTGATTTTAAATCAATGTTTCCCCCCACAGCTCCTCTTGTTCACCATACAATACCTCCTCAATGTGAACACTGTATGTGGATTGTTT
The DNA here is from genome assembly GCA_029783705.1 of Chaetodon striatus. Lineage (NCBI taxonomy): Eukaryota > Metazoa > Chordata > Actinopteri > Chaetodontiformes > Chaetodontidae > Chaetodon > Chaetodon striatus. The sequence goes on along the minus strand of JAPZEB010000012.1, from coordinate 21,666,540 downwards.
CCGTCGAGCTAACACTGTCAGAATTCACTGTCTACATTTTCTTATGTTTTCAGGAAATAGGTGCACTTTTGTCTTTAGCTGTATGCAAATTCAACAGGTACTGTCTGCGTGTAGTCGTTCCCATGTTATTTATATACGTATGCTGTGAGTCCCTATGAAAGCCTGAAAGGCCACATGTGCACTACTACTGACCTCACAGCATTAAAACCAAATTGTTCTCAGAATCATCTCCGGTCATGGCCTCTGGTGTTTATTTAGGATCACACCACTGAAAATGAGAATGTTTATACAAATCATGCCAACCAGTTGCAGTACACTCCGTCTGACTGGAAACTGTAAAGAGAATCTGACTTTTTCTTTGGGAGAAGAAACTAAATACTACTTAATTGTCTCAATGCTGTCTCACAAATGTGTTTGACCAGTACTTTTTATGTTTAACTCACTTGCCCTCTGCACTGTATTGTTAAAATCTTACAGGATGTTTGTAAGAACGAATAGACTGCACTCGATGCTGTTGTTTTTTGCTGGAAAGACTGGAGGGCTCTACTGTTTGATAGGTGGTTGAATGTCAACCGTATTTATACACTAAAGGGGTGTGTCTGTCAAATTGTTATCTGCCTTACAATGTATAAAATGCATAATGTATTTAAGGTTTTAAAACCTTTCTCCAAGTATCCCCATGGAAGAATAGTAGGGTGTGAATCAAAGTATATTTCTGCTGGTTGTGACAACTCCCACGTCTCCGTCCAGAGACGACTGCATCCATGTAAAAACCCCTTCAGGACTTCAATCATGTACCTTCTAATAGAAAGTAATAAATGCATTTGTTTTCCTTTGTGGTGTCTGTTTATTGTACTTTCTTTCGTCTTGGCCAACCTTGTATTTAAAATCTGTCTGCGTTGTGTTTAGAGATTGTTTACACAGCCTCTGAGTGACCAACAGTTAATACTGGCTTAATGAGCTCAAGTTAAAGGGACAGTTCACCCCCAGTTTAGAAATACATATTTTTCCTCTTACCTGTAGTGCAGTTTATCAGTCTAGATTGTTTTGGTGTGAGTTGCTGAGTGTCGGAGATATCAGCCTTCTCTCAAATATAATGGAACTAGATGGCACTTGGTTTGTGGTGCTCAAAGTGCCAAAAAATGCATTTGAAAAACTCAATGGCAATGTGTCTTTCCAGAAATCATGACCAGAGGCCTGTGCTACGAAGCCAGTTTAACTTACCCAGGATATCTCCTCGTTATCTGGCTTGACTAAAGCTAACATTAGCCATCTGGAAAACCGGTACTACAAAGCTGGTTATCAACTAGTTCAGTCAACTCTGGGTTTTCATATCCAGCCACGAGCACGTTCACGTGAAAGAGGCAGGGGTTGTTTATTACGAGTGACATCATCAGAAACATGAATGAAGGAGGCTGCTTCATATGATATCAGTTAAAACGGTACCGAAGATGTCTGCGACTGCAAGCCAGTAAAATGTTGGTGGTGTGGGATGTGAACGATACTCCTGAAACAGAAAATGTAGAAACATTGAAAACACCACCCACTGTCAGCCGAGACTAGAATTACGTGCAGGTATCACCAGGCTACTCTGAGTATGTCACATAAAATACTTCAAAATGATGCCAGACTGTTTCTGCTGTTGAAGTAAAGGTGAAAAGTAGTTAATGACTGATGAGGTCTGTCTGACTCAGATGTTGCGTTTATAATAACGGGAGCCAATTAACGGTGTGTGGATTATTTTACTAATAAAATGTCTTTTTTTCCTAGTTCTCATCACACAGGTGTCTCATGTTATTCTGAGCTGCAGTGATGTAAAAGTAGCATCACTGTCAGCAATCACTGTGGACTAAAGTAAACTTTGCTTACATTAAAATAGTGCTAAAATCACGTGTTTGGTGGTGTAAACAATCTTCCTGTTAGACGCTCTGTTTTTAAAACCAGTGGCAAAAATAGAGCCCTGGAACAATGAAATGATTCTACTGATCGATAACAGCATATAGGCTCCTCTCTTTTTTTTTAACCTGTCGCTTTAGACTTTTGTCCATGGATCATTTATTTTCCAGTAATCTGATTGGTTAGTGGTCGGGGTGTTTTTTATCTCAGTAAAAAGAGAACCAGCTTTGTAGTACTAAAAACCCAGAGTTAACCCTGAAGTTACCTCGCTAACTCCAAATCCTGCTTCGTAGTACAGGCCTCTGGATACTCATGATAATCCACAGACCTTGTTGTGAGCAGTTTAATGTACAAACAGTTTTTTGTTACCAAACTACACTCGCCAACCAGATCATCGCTCAGAAAGACACATGCATCTACTGCTAACTCACCTACTGAGTTAGTTTAGGATGCCATTAATGTGTATGTCACACTGTCACAAACATGACCCTCTTGTCCATGAGTAGATGCACGCCTCCTCTTGGTTATATAGTTCGTGGGTGTAGTTTGGTACAAAGAAAAAAGTTCCTACATGAAACTGCTGACAAATGACTGATATCTCCTACACTTGGCACCTCACACCAAAACAACCTAAATTAATAAATAGCCCTACAGGTAAGAGGGAAATTATGTATTTTTGATTTCCAGGTGAACTGTCCCTTTAATGTTGTAATGTATATGTGATATCTATGTTCGCATTTAACAATAACACCATTTAAAACAAACTCTTAAAGAACCTTTATTGCTCATCTTTTCAATCATAGTCTCAATGCAGATTACTACAAAAAACTGTGCATTTACATACAGTTGTACATTAAATTTCATTCATACCAAAACAGGAAGTGTGACATGATCCTGGTCCATTGTGAAAATGGCAAGGAAATGCTGGTATTGAGTGATTTTAATAAAGTCCCCTAAACACTATGAACAGTTAACAGTTGAATAAACGTATTAGACTTGATGTTCGGACATGTCATCACTGATTGTAACTGACTTCAACATAACACACCAAAAACATCAGACAGAAAACAATGCCACAGAAATCATTAACTTGGCCATTAGCTTTTTTTTTTTTGATGGACCACTTCTTTAAAAACTGATGAGATCTTGCAGCATTGAAGCAATAAGCGAATCCCTTTAACGCTGATAGTGCCAAACCCAAAGTGTGAGAAACAAAACAGGGAGAAAACATGTCTGCGAAGTAAGATCCATTAAACATTTTGTTATACGTGACAACACAGACAAAATGGCAAAACATAAAACCCATAAATATTCAGAACAAACAGGACACAGCACAATTAACGGTCGTCCCTTGACAGCAGATTCACCGACGCTGTTCTGGACTCCACCAATGAGGTCGTCTCGAGAGCCTGACGTGCTCTTTCAGGTTTGCTACATGACATTAAAACCTGAGCCCTTGAATTCTTCACACACTGCTAACTGGGATAACTTGATTTAACTGGTGACAAATTTACATAAATGAATCTTTTCAATTCATTACAATTAAAGTGTATTCAGAGCTTTTTTTTTTGTTTTGGAGCAATAGGTCCTGAAGCTGAAACCTGGCATATTGAAAATGTTCGACCATGACCAGGCCTTTTTCATTCACATCTGTGAAATCATTTTAAATACGACTGACCAGTGTGGACTACTTGCCACCTCCGAGGTCTTTAAGGTCTAGTGTTTGAATGATAAATTATGCTGAATCATTTTCACAACCTTCACACGAAAGCAGCACAAAGCTAGCTGTTGTACGCATGTACCGTGCGTACAGTATGTGCGACACACACGTACAGATAAATACTTCTGTAACCATATAACCATCAGCATGTCTTTGTGAAGTGGTAGTTGCTCAAGGTAAAAACGATTTGCAAATCAATCCTCTACCTGCATTTAAATAATCAAACTAGTTGTATAACAAGATCACTTCAGCTGAATATCACCACACTACTTCCACGTACAAAGAACAGGTCAGAACGTGCCAGAACATCCTACACACCAGACGCTGATCTGACGAAGTTACACAGGGTTTAAAACCACCCTTTCATAGGCTTTATGTGAAGCTACATTTCAGCCTTGTTGTAGAAATAAAATGCTGCCAACAAACGGCAATACAAGTTAATCAGTTTAACTCATAACTGATTACATCATTAATATTATCGGGAATACATTTGTAATCAAAGCCACAATTAATGGTCCTCCTCTACTCAGATCAAAAACAGCAGAGGTGGGAATGATGCCTGGTCAACAGCTCCTCTTCAGAGGTCTCTTGTGCTTTTACGTCTCTCTCGGCTCGCGCTCTCTGGTGGTTTGGAATTTGGCTCGATTTACAGGAGCTGCTGTTTGTCTTGTGCTGCTACAATTTTATATTGCTGAGTTGCTCATGTTTCTGCAGAGAGGGAGACGTCTTCACGTGTGAATCTAGGAAGCCTGGTTACAGGAGATGGGTGATGATACTTCAATATATTGTGGAAATTCCCCTCTCACATGCCGGATCTTTCTCCCTTTGCTCCGTGTAGCCTTTCCTTCTTTGAGTTACCTCCTCAAGCTGAGCCTGTGGAGAAGAACCAAATCATCACTTAAAGTCCTTTAACTGTAACCCGATCTGAGTTAGTGGGTAAGGGAGATTGTGGCTTTGTGGTAGCTGCTAAAAAGCTTTAAATTAGCCTTCCACTCTCAATCAAATGCTCCCCCTCCTCTTTTGAAGGCAAATCTTAACACGTACATGTTTCAATGGCCTTTGGCTGCTCTTATTTGTTTTAATATTTTAGTATTTTATAATCTTTTTAAGTATATAATTGTTCTTACCGGTGTTATTCTGTTTATTTGTGTTTATGTTATATTGCTACATACTTGTGTGTCGTTCTGTTGCTTCTACAAAAAATGTATATGCTACAAAAATCATTAGACAGCTACATGACTGTACTTACCCTCTTCTCCATCAGTCAGCACTAGTGCCTGGAGGATATCTGAAAGGGAGACTATTCCTTTCACCACATCTTGCTCGTCCACCACCACCAGCCTGTGCACCTGAAGGACACAGAAGTGGACCACTGACGTTACTTTTAATTGACACATAACACTGGTACTATAAAAACACAGCAGTGGCTGGGAGTGTTATTTGAAATTAGGTTGTATAATGCACATAAGGACAGAGTCCTTCTCTCTAATCTTAAAACATGCACACACTACAAAAGTAAAAAAAAATAATGGCACAGAACACATTACAGATAATATTAAGATTATAGTGTCCGAGGGAGCATGAATGCATAACCTCATATGATCTCATGGGAAGGCTGATGAAGAGAAAATAGAAAGTGATGTGGTGCAACAATGTGCTGTAATGTTAACAATGCTTTGCAGTGAGGAAAACAAAAGCAGAAAGCAAAAGCTTGTCTGGATGAGAAAATGGTGACAGAGACGCAGTCAGCACGGGTTGTCTACTCCTCAGCGAGACCCGGAGGTGACATTTTAACTGTCAGTTTAATTATCTATCAACAGTAGTATGCTAGTTAATGTTAGCCTCAAGGGCAAGAATGTTTACCGTTGCTTGTCTACACAGTCAGCTGCTCTGCACTGACAAAATAACTGTAATCATCCAGATTTTCAATCCTAAATATCAAATATATATGTTAAAAAATATTGGGGCATCCACCAATGAGCCTGTGAGCAGCTCCAGAGGTTTAAGGCTGTGGATATGTGAACTTTTCTCATTACCAGATAAATAAGTATCGACCAACATCCCAGAACAGATTTCTCGTTCGATTTGTCAAGAGGGGTGAAGCGGGGATAAATCAGCTCTAAACTCCTGTAGTGTGAGCCTGGTTTAAGCTGTTTAATCTTTTGCAACAGTCACCCAGTGTAGTGATGACATACTGAGGGGTAGATGTGGGCAAAACATGTCATTCAGGTGTAAAACATGTTTTTGACTTCATTTGCTGAAGGGTTCATATTACAAGCAAAGCTGGTCGCACCTTAGCTCATTCTCAGGTAGTATTTGATGTTGTTCTCCTTCTATTAAGGACTTGTGGAGGAACATTACTTAATAATAATGGCTGACACATAAAGCCATCCAGCTCTCACCTCTGCCTCCACCAGTCTGTTGATAATGGCCTCCAGGGTCTCGTGCCTGTTGCAGGTCAGCACTCCTTCAAAGTACTGAGAGCGGTGCTGCAAGGCTTTGGTCACTGTCACATCCAAGTTGTTGTACGTCTTCTCTGCGGCCAGGTTCTGTATAAACACAGGACCTCAGGTTAACAATGTTTCTCCATCTTAAATTACAAAATAATAGTTTCAAAGAAGACAAATGACAACTTACTATAACATCAAATTTTGAGTATATATCCACCACTCGGCCTGCAGGAGAGAGGCAGCGTATCAGTACACAAAGGTCTCCAGTCATTAATGCAAAATCAACAAGGATGTCATTTCAATCAGCCCACATACCTTTGTCATCCACAACGGGGAGCGCCGACACTCGCTGCTCAACAAAAATACCCAGCGCTGTGTACAGCGGTGTGTCTGCGCGGACCACCGCTATGTTCCGGAATGTTCCGATGTTCAGATCCTCTAAGGTTTGTCCCAAGAATGAGGGTTTTGGCATCTCTGATATCTGAAACAAGAGAGTGTGTACACCTGATTAAAACTGTAGGAGAACAAATGTCTTTGTAAAATAGGTTTGTAATTTACCATTTTTTTAAACTGTAGCTAACAGTCTTATCAGACTGAAACACTGAAAATAATTTCAAGTATTCATTGCAGAAGTAGTGAGGAGAGAAACCAAAAGAACTTACAAAAAGCTTCAGGAACTTGAGAATTCTCTTGTGTGTGAGAATATAGAGCGTGTTCCCTGTCAGGGGGTCGATTACAGGCAGTCTGTGGATTTTATTCTTCAGCAGAGATGATACTGCGTCATACAAACTGTGACACAGAGAAAGAAAGAGAGGACCAACTTTATCAAGTTATTTAGGGCAAAGCATGTTTTGAGATGAGATGGCTGAATAAAAGAAAGCGAAAGGAAAAACAGCAAAGGGATTGGTGCTACTGCTGGCTTGTCAACTGTTGACAAGAAATGAAATAACTTCAAGTATAAGCAGTTATAAAATAAATGTTATTAGTGCAAATATTGATAACTTCATGTGGTTATTAATAAGTTTCTATCAAACACAAAATTGTGGAAAAGCTGCTTGTGGCCACAGCAAATTTCCAGGTAGTGTTTGATGTCGGCCTCTATCAACAGAGACTCTATCAACAGACATGGAGGAACATTTCAGACGCCTCTTTGTACTTCCCTCCTGAGCACAGGCCAACTTTGATTAGTTAATGCCACAGACTAAACCATCAGATGCTCCAGCATAAGTTAAAGTGAAGTTTAATACCAACAACAAAATGTAGATGCTTTAAAACCTACTGTCAGACAAAGCCTTAACTCAAAAAACTCACCTTGCATTGGGAGATATGCTAACCAAGGGCTTAAAAGAGTCTTGAAGGTACAACTCTGTTACAAATGAGAACAGACAGTGTTGTCAAGACCATTACACAAGTCACTTAAAAAAAGCACAACATATTTATTAAACTTTCTCACCTCTCCATGTTTCAATTTTGTGTTCTTCCAACTCATATATCTGAACCTGAAAGATCATACAGAGAAAACAGGTTAACATATTTAAGAGGAATCAACATAGAAATTTAGCATGACTGCATTCTGCAACACATAAGTTAAACCCCACCCATAACAAACATAAGCCTGTAGTTCGACATAGACATGTAACATGTTTCACCTACAGTAATCGTACAGTTCAAGGACTATAACCATTTACTGTCCACTGTCTTACCAGCGGAGATTTGTAGTAGCGATGCAGGATGTTGATGAAGTCTGTGATGGTCAGCATACCTGCAGACACGCATAAGAGGAATCAAGACAGTCCGTTCTTTAATTTTATCTTACAGAGAGTGAAAGTGTGCCAAATGAAATTTGAACTCACCAACGAAGCACTGCTTCTTGCTGTCCCACAGAGGTGCTGCTCTTACCCCATTAGAAACAAGCGCAAAGAATGCCTTCTTGACCTGTAAGATTAATTACACCAAACATTTTAGTCTAAATTAGCAAATAAGAGAAAGAGTCAGTTAATTAAGCCTTAAGATTTTGTTTTACCTGAAGTGATGTATCAAACACAACCAGTTTGGAGCTGGTAGGTACGAGGTCATAACACCGGTGCGACTTCATAAACCTGGTGTACACATTGTGCTCTGGGTCTGAGGCAAAGAGAGAGACTATTAAGGAAACTCTGTTTTTAAATGTCACTGTTTTTCAGTTTGGTTTCGTAGATATGTATAAGTCCTTTACCCTCTATGACTGGGTCCTTTTTGCCCTCAAGATCATCAATAGTCACTGGAATCTGAAATAAAAAATAAAGGTCATTAATTGTCCGTTTGACCTCTAAAACAAGTGAACTCAAATATGCACACTCTGCTGTATACAAAGCCTGCATAACAAATAAAACAACCCCTAGCTTAGTTAAATGTAACTGATCCTATCAGCTGACTGGCCTAAAACAGACCTTTTACAAAGCAGACATTTTAGCCTGTTATAACAGGAAACACACAGGTGTTACTAATGACACTAATGATGGCTCTGTTCTATTCAAAAGTCTTAGTGAGTCTGACAGTGAACAAGCATGCAGAATACTAAGACTCTGAAATCAGAGCAGCTAAATGGCATTCAGTACTCGCTAATGTCTTTATTTACGCCTGTGTTTTTCCTACTGTGACATATAAAAATGTCTTCCGTGAGGCGTTTAGGTACAACCCTTACCAAGGTTAGGTTTATGTATATTGTTAATAAGTGTTGAACATCCAAAAGCTTCAGCTAAGCATAACTGTGTACTTGAGTTCATGTTGTTTCTCAGTCTGCTGCTGTAAAAGGCTATTTAGACACTACTGCTGTAATTCAACGGTGTCTGGTTGGCAAACCGACAGACAGTGTAATCGCTGTTGAAGTTATGCGCAACAGGAATAACGTTATCCTGAACAAAACCATACTGGTAACGTGAGCAAAGCATTAGCATCAAGCTAGCTACCGTCACAGTCTGTTGACAAGAAGGAGCCATTTGAGGTGACTTCTTATTTTAGCTCTGTTTTTTTCTTACATCTGTTTCCCTTGTTAAGTCAATATAAGGCACACTGTTCTGTTTAACGTTAAGTAACCAATGATTGCTCACCGATACAAAGACTGAAACCATAGTTACATTCGTCACGGGCACAAATATGCGCCTTCCTGACGGCTGCCCACCGTTACTGACGAGTGAGCTAGCCTGAGAACTAACGTTACTCTGCCTAGAACTAGCTAACGTTAGTTAGCTGTTGCCGTTAGCATGCTTCGGAAAGTCACGTTAGCTAACTTTGGTGGATGTCTGTTAGAAAGCTAACGATCTATACATGATCAAGTAAGCTAGATAACTTACACACTCCATATTCCATTCGCCGTGTCGCCTCCCTGCAGCCGGGTTAGTTTGCACAACCACACAGACAGGTCTTCCGCTACAACTTGAGACGAGCAACTTGAATGGCTGTCGAGTCCTTACCGTAGTACCTGTAGTATTACCGCACCACAAATTCATGTGTGAGGTAGACTTAATTGACCCCCATACTGTGCCTCTGTGTGTGGCTCAAGGTAGTGATTAGACTGTTAAAATTGCTAAAATTGCTTGCTTCTGTGACAGGCAACCATGCACTGCTGTCTGAGATAATTGTGAAATTATGACTATAAATACACTTACTATTATTACTACAGTTCTAGTTTCACAGTCCTGTGTGTGGTTTGTCTAGGTACCATTGCTGTACCCCAACAGAACACAGCTCAGTAGTATTGTTAACGTCTTTCATATGTTTGTCAGATAGCCCATGTATAGTCTGATTAAAGTGTGAATCATTTACACCCATCAGCCACAACATTAAAACCACTGACAGGTGTCGTGAACAACACTGGTCATCTTGTTACAATGCAATGTTCTGGGCAACGTACCATGGAGTGTTCAAGAGTGGAACATGCCTCAAGGCATCAAATTACCCAAATCCCAGTCTGATCAAACATCTGTGAGACGTGCTGGCACCCCACCTCACAACCCACAGGACCCAAAAGATCTGAAGCCAACACACTGGTGCCAGACACTTGAGGACACCCTCCAGAGGTCCTGTGTTCATGCCTCAACAGGTCAGAGCCGAGTCCGGTCCAAGGAGGACCCACCATGGATTGGGGTACCTCTGGGGTACCAGCACGTCCCTCAAATGTTCGACCAGATTGGGATCTGGGGTATTTGGAGGCCAGGTCAACACCTTAAGCTCTTTGTCCCATTCCTCGGGTCATTCCTGAGCAGGTTTTGTGGTGTGGCATGGTGCATTGTCCTACTGGGGGGTGCATTGCCATAAGGGGGTTTACTTGGTCTGCAACAGTGTTTGGGTGGGTGGAGCACATCAGGTAGCATTTACATGAATGCCAGGACCCAAGGTTTCCCAATGGAATATCCTGTCAGCACATCTGAATGACTTACGGTTTTCTCTATTGTTCGTGGTTTCAGTAAAATGAACTGAACTTACGATGTGTAGCATCTCCATAATGACAAGAGTTTCAACATTTATATCTGTATGTGTGATTTAAGCAGCTAAGTAATGTTGGCCAAAGTGAGGAGTCAACAATCCATAAAAATGAACTGCTTGGCAACCAGACCAGGCGTCTTATCAAAACAGGCCTTTATTTGCCAAAATGTGTAGCTATACCTGGCTAGTAAAAGGGACTGGGGGGCTTTTACTGTAATTTAGGGTGGAAGTGAAGTTACAGTGTAGCCCAGTAATGAATTATCTGGTTATTGTAGTACATCAACAAATTGTAGTAAATCAACAAACCTGCTTTGTGACACTTTTAGCTACCTACATAATCTAGCCAAAATGAGCACAATGACACATCAAATGAGTAACAGATTTATTTATATACAAAACTGTTTACAGCAAGATTTCTGAATTAACATTGACCCACAAGGGGGATATTGGTGTTGAGGTGCACACCACCACCTGCACCATGGTATCAAGTCAACAGAAGAAAAAAAAACCCTTTAAGAGCACCTTGAGTCATGAAGGGAAGCAGATAAGGGAGTTTGAGGAACTGTAAGGCACAAGACACAGCATCACCAGCTTCTGTTCAACCATCATCAATCAATCAACTACTTACTCAGCAAAGCACTTGATAAAAAATAAAAAAAAAGTTACAATTACCCACTACAGGTACAACATGAGGATTATGGGGGGAAAATCCACATTGTGTCGTGTCTTTGTAAGGCTACCGGATCTAAGGAAAACAAGTTATTAAGGATCAGTGATCAGACAGCGATCATGCAAGTCCACAATATAAATTGAATGGACTACATGCTAGCCTGGCTTGTGTCTTTCAAGCCTGCATGCACCATCAAATCAAAACCATGAGCTCAAAGATTACTGAACTAACTCTGTAGCCTCCAGCCACTTAAATAGTCTTACGCAGTGTTAAAACGCAATTAAAAAATTGCAACTCAACAATGTTCATAATTACAACGCACTTAGAAGAATATACTCTACTTAGGATACTGAAGGGAGAGCAAACCTGCACCACTCAAAATATAACCAATAGTATCAAACCGATTTCTAAGATTCTAGTTATATTGTATAAAAAGGCCATAACTGGTAAATACCAAAGATCTATTCCAGTCTACACTAAATTTCTCTGAGGGTTGTCCATAAGATACCATCTTTATTACAGTCAATAAGGAGAAGTTAAACTGTAGAAACAATCGCAGAGAACTAATCTGCTTAGCAGAGGAGCTTAAGGTGTGAGTTGTTATGATATACAAATAGATTCCTCCATCGTGAAGACGCAGTTCAAGAGTTCATTGGTGAAAGGTACCTGAAGAGGAGTTGATAAAAATTACAGTGAGAAGAACTGTGAAACCAGCGAAATTTCATGTGAAATCTCATTCCAGAGTGTTCAAGGAAATCCACCGTCTGTGAGAGACTCTGACATTTTAACACCACATTTAAAGCAATGTGAACTGTGACTTTCCATCACTGTCAAAAAAAAAAGACCTGCTGAGATAATACCGGTCTTTTAACAGGGTTATTCACCAGCCCTAACTGAACATTACCTCAACTACTCACATAGTTATGAGACAGAGGCCAATGTTGTCTCAATCATGGGATTTACAAATAGTTATTACCGTAATACATTCACGAAAAAAAAAATTAATGCAATTAATTGGGACCAATATGTTTGGTAAATTTTTTTGTATGTTTGTTTTCTGAGCATTTGGTTGAACTCAAAGTCAAGTTTTTGCCCAGCTACAGATTACATTTCAATATTTAAACAAAGTGTTCACCGACTGTGCTTCTTTGTCAAAAACAAAGATTTATCTTGCTTTTAGAAACATCTCCCTGTGGTTACAATTAGTGGGATAGTTTATCAACTGTCTGGGCAGTTGCCTTGCTATGTAAATCAATCAGGTATCACAATGGAGCAGAAAAGTTCCACTGCAGTGTCTTGGGTGTCGGTGAGGTCACGATTGGCAAGCTGGTGAAGTTGTGCCTCCTGTCTTCAGCAAATGAGCTTACTGATGTCCTGGATACACTTTTACATCACAGCACACTTCTTCTCCTCAGGTGGTGCGTTTCCATCAGCTTTCTCCATCTCCAAAATGATCCGCTTGAAAACCTCCACAGCAGTCTAAATATCAAGAATATCGTCATCAGAGTGTGAATCTGTGTCAGGATTAATATGTAGAGCTGCATCAATGAGTTGGTATTCAAAGAGGTATCTATCATTACATCATTCTCCTTGGCTGAGGACTCCATGAATGCAGCACCCCAGGAATCAGCAAGTTTCTTTCCCTCCTCTGGTTTGATAACCCTGGGAAAATGACACGAATGAAACTTCTATATTGTGTCAGGCTGCACAGACAATGCATGTTAATATGACCAAGTCATTGTTGGTTTCGCTGTTTAATAGGATTTGTTGACACAAAGAGAAAGACAGAATGTCAGCAGATTTATCCTTTTACACGTTTGTCACTACAAATACCTTTCATGTAGACTTATAGAGTCTTTTTTTGAGATCACAAAGCCTGACAGTATTATCAATGTTATTTTCATCTGCCCAAAACAGTAACAGTTTATATTTTGAAGACATTCAATAATTTTGATTACCTTTCCATGTGGAGATCTTTTTTGTTCCCTACAAGAACAGTTGGAGCCCTGAAAAGAAAGATGAAGCCTGGTTAAAATAAAATCACTTTAAAAACAAAAAAAAAAGACAATTTTGGAAGTTATGAATTTTAAAGATGCAACTTAAACTTACTGCATCTTCCCAACCACGTCTAGCAGCTTGTCATGTAGAGCCTGCACAACTTCAAAACTGAAGGGAGACACACATCAAAATTCTTTTAAAAACTGATCTAAGATTAGTCCGTGTGTGACTGTAAAAAGTTCAATAATCCTTTTCTATTTACACTCTTTTAATGCACAAATTGAGGATACCGGTCAAATTATATTTCACTGGAGTTGTACCTTACATGATTACATGCGACAATATATTGAAAAAAAAGCTAGTATCGATTGTAACACATATGGTGTTGTCTATCTATTATGGTGTTTTAAGACTTTTTAAAGGGAACATTGCCTGATTTAGGAATTAAAAATTGCCATTTGGATGGTCTAGGAATGTTCAATCAATGTGAACATGAGTTACTCTCTCGTAAAGCCAGAAACCTGGGGCCATATTCACAAACATTCAAAGAATCCTCTTAGAAAGCTCTCATCTTAGCCCAAAACTTTTTAGTAAGGAGTCCTAGCTTAGAAGTGATTTAAGAAAGTTCTCAGAGCAACTTTGATCAAGGAAGGGATAGAAACTTTTATCTTAGTGAGGAGGTGTGGTTGACCCCATTGCTAGGTGTGATGCATTCCTTTAACAGGTGTGATTGGTTCCCACGGACACACCCTTCTGTGAGCCTTTAAGGTGTGGACACCCAGTGGAAATGAAATGAACTGCTGACTGTGAAAGTGTTGTCACTGTTACTGTGATCACTAGACCCAAGTCATCACTGCTGCTCTGATGCATTTTTGCAGTTTTCTATCCTAGTATTGCGATCGTTTTATTGCATTGGGTGGGAAATGTGTGCATATCCCTCATGAGATCGACCACAAATATTGTCCCTGCACAATCTAATCTGTGGCATTTCATTAACTCACTGTTATCCAGCGTTGGGAGAATACCTCTCTTACCTCTGTGGTTCTGCCATTTTCTCCTCTGCTTAAGAAACTCTTCAAACTCTTAGAAGTCCTCCTCCCT
>JAPZEB010000012.1:21637632-21648671 GCA_029783705.1 Chaetodon striatus | reverse complement strand
ACAGAGGGATGTTGTATGCTGTAAAGCCCTCTGAGGCAAATTGTGATTTGTGATACTGAGCTTTATAAATAAAAATTGATTGATTGATTGATTGATTGATTAGTGTTTTCTATTTAAAATGAGAAAAGTTCACTTAATTCTTGTTGTGAACCAAAGAGTATGTGTCTTGAGACAGTAAATGCTTTTATGCTCACCCATCCACCCTACTTGATCTCTTGGGTCTGACCCCTGACTCCTGCCTATTTTCCCCTTGAGATCAGTGAGCATAATGTAGTGGTCATATACTGCGGTGGAGCTATTTCTTCAACAGACCACAGCAAGCATAAATTCACTGTATTGTTCTTAGATTTGTGATGCCAAGTCTTTGTTGAAGGCCCGCCAGCATGCAGGGTTATTCACTCCAATGCCAGTCATCACACTGCTGGCACGAACATTTTCAGACTCTGATTAACTTTGGCTGGGTATGGAGCCTCAATAGTCTTTGAATACCGATCAAAACGCCTGCACAGATATGCAAAAGGCCCCGCCACCTCTCAGACTTTGTGCTGGTTTTGTGTTTCCTTGTAGCTGTTTTGTGTCTATGAGAAAATTATGTCTTTTTTGGTCCTTTAGTGTCTCTTTGTGGTCATTTTGTGTCCCTTTGGGATTGTTTTTCCCTCTTTGTAGTAACTTTGTGTCTCTTTGCAGGTCATGTGTTTTTCTTAGTGGTTATTTTGAGTCTCTACCCTGCAGTTGGTGGGTGTTAATTTCAGTAACATTTTGCAGGTATTTGTAAGGAAAGTTCTTATATGGCTGACATTTGTTAAAACAAAATAAAACAGATGCATTTCAAAAGTTTAACTCATTTATAACATAATGGGTTCTATTGAAAGATCATTGTTTGTGGTATCAATAAACAGAGAATTTTCATATGCTTTATTTGGGACCAAAACCGAAGTATTGCACTGGCACTGGTATTAAAAAATGTTGGTGATACCAAGCCCTGCTTTTGAATGAGCTCTTTGTATACTGAAGATAAAACACAGTCACAGACACAGTTATTGAAACACTCCAGAGGGGATAATTAAGGGTGACCTTTGCTGAGCTTCTCTTGATAAATTCTAAAGTGTCTTTTGGCACATCTTGGATCCCAGCATACTGTGCACTAGAAGGGCAATATATTTTTTTGCACTACATCAATCCAAACACTTTTTTTTTTAATCTGTCAGCGCCACATGTCTCTGTCAGTACTTGTATTTATCTTTAATATCTTTAATTATTTTCTATTCTTACTTTAAATTAGTTTACTTTTTAAACTTGTATTTATAATGTACAGATTTAGATTTATGTTTACCCATTGCGCTACGGGTTGGAGAATAAAGTTATTTCCATCCTCTGTACATCCTGTACATATGTGGTATTGACAATAAAGAGACTTTGACTTGACTTTGATTGTGCACCCACTGTCTATATATATATATATATGTACACAGTCTTGTTGGCTTAATTTTATTAAAATCTTGAAGCTGTCTCCATATGGATCATCGGAAACAATGATATGGTCACAACAGAGCAAGTGAAAACAAGTGCAGAGGCACATAAGCAGTCAAAGGAGATTTCATAAAGGAAGACAGAGACATAAAATAAAAATACAGATCAATAAAGCAAAGCAGAACAGTGCAAAACAAGGAATTCTGCACAGGCGTAAACTGGTGGGTATACAGGCAAGAGGCAAAAACAGAGATTCAGCAAATCTGTGTATAGCTACAGATGGATGTTTACTGCAGCCTCAGATTGAGACCATGTGTCTGTATATTAACTGTAAGAAGATAGTGGTGCGATCTTAATCAGAAACACAGCTCACCACTACATCTGTTCGAGTCGGTGACGTTAGTGTGTGTACGTGCTGAATAAATTAAACTGTGTGGTGGATTTTCATACAGATTGGGGGTTCATGTAAGGACACTCACTGCTTGCGGTTGATAGGCAGCCACATTTTGGATCTAACCGGAAATTGTTTGGAGCTGGAGGGAAACGCTGCCGGGAGATGCTGCCGTCATAAACAGGCAGATGAAAATACAGAATAACCTCACTGAAACGGCCCTGACAGGGACAGGTAATGCAGCTGTTACTGGGAGAACCGGACAACTTTAAAAGCACATTCACAGCTGACTGCCTCCGCTGTGTCGCGTTGGAAATGTCAGCTTCAAGGCTTCAGGGAGAACACGCTAGCTAGCTAACCACTAGCTGGCTAGCCGTAGCATTTGGGAGGGGGTGGGTGCCATAGCAACCGTCTAGGAAACATTGGCTAGCTAGCTAAGATAGTTCAGGCTAACGTTGGTTTGTTATGCTAGCGATAAACAAGACGTCGTAGACACTTGAATGTCCAATTTAGCGTCAGTCAGCCAATTAATGTCACAAGTCAGCGTTGTCTAGCTTGCGTCATCGCCCATATTACTTAGCTGTAACTTTGCGCCATGCTTTTCAGTAAGCTGTCGAGGATGGCAGACTGTTGTAACGCTGTAGTGTTGAGTTCAGCTAACTTGGCTAACGGTAATTTCCATCACATGCAGTGAGCTAACGTTAGCCACCGAGGCCGACCCGTAAACTTAGGTTACCTCAACGCCACCGTTATGTAAACGTCAAAGTAAACGCTATGTTTCTCTCTTCCGATCTGGATGTTAGAGTTATTCGTCTCAGATGAGCCTAACGTCAGATTAGGTTAACATTAAGTTACTTTATCAGTGCTGTCATGGGTCAATCTGGGTAATGGGTGACTGAGTCAATCAGCTGATCTGTGGCTGCTAAGGTTAGAGTTGGCGCTTATTTAGCTGCCTTTCCTGCTACGATTAATTCAACTACATCAACTAATCTTCAACATACTTATTGTTAGCGTTAGGGGCTAATGTTATAGTCACATATTGGTGCATTTGAGAATGTATGGCTTTACTGAAATTGCACCGCCAAGTTAACGCCTGTTAGCTTGCCTTTAGTATAATTTTCTATATGTTAGTCATTGACAGTGTGTGAAATCGTATTATTTTCGTATTCTTATCCTGAACGTTTCCTCTGAATTAGGTTTTGCACAAGTTTTGTGCACCAGGGAGTTAAATTTCATAATATTATGTTAAATTGAATGTTAGTTTCTACTGTATGTTTTGCTGCTGTAGTAATGGGTTGCACAAGACACACTTGATATGATGTTAAGTTATGTTTTAGTGAATTGGTGCCTGAGTGAATGTGTGAGAGAGATAACATCCTGCACAACTGTCATTTCAGTATTCAGCTTGAACTAGTATGGATGTTGATGACTGCAATGGCCGGTCTTATATATCAGGTAGGACTCAGGTTTTTCTTTCCAGAGAAATACTTCTTTTGGAGGGTAAACATGTTGTTCAAGTGACAGATCTTGTTTTTGTTTCCTCTCTAATTGCAGCTAGTGGAGACTCCTCAATGGAAAGAGAGTTTTCTGGGGCCCTTGGAGGTCCGACAGTGAGCACCCCAAACAGCAAGGAGACCTCTCCCAGTCGCTCGCTCAGTGGTCAGTGGCAAAATAAGTTGTGTGAATCCCACAAAAGAGACTGTATTGGTTCATTAATTAATTGGTTACATAATTGTATTGGTTCACACTCTGTTGTGTCTTGATGTTAAATCTAGCAATACTCTGGTTGACAGATTAAGAAGTGTAAGATTTGTGGGATTTAGTGGCATCTAGCAGCAAGGATTACAGATTGCAACCAGCTGAAACTTCTCCCTAAAGTGTTTTTAGCAGGTACCAAATTATCCGCAAAGGTCTGTTCCTCTCCAAAACAAAGAGGCCGGGTGATTTAAATCAGTAGAAACACTGAATAAAGGAGTTTCATGTTACAAATCAGTGTTTCTCTGATGCTGTTTGGCTCGTTGCAGACAGACTGCTAGCCCAGCACCTGCTAATGTGTGCTCACCTTTTTTTTCTCTCATAACTTAAGATCTAGATGTTCAGAAGGTTTTTACTGGGAGCCAAATTATCCACAGAGGTCTCCTCCTACTAAAAGAAACAGACTGGTGATTTAAACCGGTAAAAACATGAAATAAAGCAGTTTCAGGTTTTAAAAAAATCAGTGCTTTTTCGACGTTCTCGTCGCAGAGACTACATTGGCCAATGTGAAAACACGAGTTGCCCTATTTAGAGCTAGTGTTTGGTTTGTCTGTTTTGGGCTACTGTAGAAACATGGCAATCTCCATAGACAAGGATCCACTCCATATGTAGATATAAATGGGTTATTCTAATGTACCAAAAACACAGCGATTCTTTTTCTGGTTGTTATATTATTATTTTATTAATACTATGGCCTTCTTTCTATTTGCTTGTGTGCCTCTGTAGCCAACTCCATTAAAGTGGAGCTGTACAGCGATGAAGACCCAGGGCGCAGTACTGAGGATGAACGAGGGGAGCGGGTAGAGGAAGGAGGCCCGGAGCAGGGATCTGAGGCTGTCGGAGGCTACAGGGAACTCACCAATCCTGAAACCATGCAAGCTGGAGCCACCAGACTACCAAATGGAAAGCTCAAGTGTGACATCTGTGGAATGATCTGCATCGGGCCTAATGTTCTCATGGTGCACAAACGCAGCCATACAGGTGACTGATCCGTTTATTCAGACAGGGACGGGCGCGATTGGTCAAGTAGTTGATAAAACGTTGTTACCCTAACTAACCAGCACCAGAAATACTAGTTGTTTAAACTCATTATTGATATTGTTATTTTACAAGATTGCGTTCACCCTGTGAAAATGCAGAAAGATTTATTTTCCTTAAGAATATTGTTTTCAATACATGTAATTTGTTAACTTCTATTGAGTGAGTTGTTGTCATGTTTTGTAAGATAGTGTGCAGTGTTCATTATGCATAGTACAAAGGGCCACATATTTCAGCATCATTTCAAAAATGATTTGGTTAAATGTGATTAATGATTTTTAAAAAAATCGTATATGTAATCATTTTTGCGGACAGTGTTTAATCTTGTAGATCAAATTGTGTTACATTTTTACCAATTTCTGAGTGTTTTTTACTTAGTGACTGGTCGACTAGTTTTAGTTTCAACTTCTGTTTAAACATCAGGTGAATAATTACAATAACTAATTTCAGACAAGTCATCTCTGTGAAAGAGAGGTTGTATACAGTACGTGTCTTGGGGTCAGGCATCTAACTGGAATAGATTTTATTTTATGTTTTTGTGCCCACATTTTTTGTACTGTCTGCCATAGTTGACACAAGTAGTGGAAAAAATATTAATTGAGCAGAGCTGAAGCTTCTGCAGACCTATCTGGTCATTAATCAAAACTCAATGGCAAAAAAATGTTGGAACAGAATAGTGGTTTGCATTGGGTTTATGTAAGTTATGTATTTTATTTTAGTTAATTTTGTTAACCCATTTAAACTCAAATTCATTCAGATTAAGGCAGTGTCATTTCAGGAGTTTTTATCCCCTATAGAGTCAGATGACCTGGACATTATTCTTATTACATGTGTGGACGCCTCACCAAATTCTTTTGTACCTAAGAAAAAATTCTTTGTATGAGAGAAATGGTGAATGCTGCAAACAATCTTAATCACTTGTTCGTGGTTACTCATGAAGAACCCTGTTTGTAAGAGTGATCCTTGCATGAAACACTATGGATGTAATAAAAGAAGTTGGGTTGACAGGTTTGATCTCTTTGCAGGTGAGCGACCATTCCAGTGTAATCAGTGCGGCGCCTCCTTCACTCAGAAGGGTAACCTGCTCCGCCACATCAAGCTGCACTCAGGGGAAAAGCCCTTTAAATGCCCCTTCTGCAGCTACGCCTGTCGAAGACGATATGCACTCACTGGCCACCTTCGCACTCATGCAGGTAGGACAGATGCAAGGCGAATAGGTCTTATTTTTGTCTTAAGATGCTGTAGCATGACAATAATAATACTATCCTCCCACTCTGTCCCCAGTGTCCTCTCCAACAGTAGGGAAGCCGTACAAGTGCAGTTACTGTGGCCGTAGTTACAAGCAGCAGAGCACCCTGGAGGAACACCGTGAGCGCTGCCATAGCTACTTACAGAGTCTGGAGTCACAGCAGCCATCTAGTGCACAGAATCCAGGTACGGTTTTATGGCATTCATGCAGATGAATGTGTGGAGTATACAATATATTCTCAGATAAGACAGCAACCAAAATCACAGTAAGGTGACGTAAATATCAACTTTTAGTGGCATCTAGTGTAGAAATGGAGTCTACCCCCTTAACAAGGTAATGAACACATCACTTAGTTTCTTTGTTTATTCAAACATTGACAACCAGCGTACAACATAAGCATTTGGGATAAATGCTGTCTGAGCAGAAAGAAAACCCCCCCAAAATAACATTACAATTTGTTTGTACTCTGCAGGAGAGGAGATGAGAGAGCTAGAGTTTATACCAGACTCTCTACTGCAACCCTCCTCAGACAAGATGGCATTTATCGATCGGCTGGCCAACAGCATCACCAAACGCAAGAGATCCACACCTCAAAAATTTGTAGGTGAGCATTCGGTCTCAGTGTGGACAGGTTGAGGAAACTGAAAGCCGCATTAATTGGTTGAATCGGATATCGCATACAGTAGTGCTGATCTTTTTGTGCAAGTGACGTGACAAAGTGGTGTTCATAGTTTTATGTATCCAAGCTGTATGACTGGCCGTAGATTTAAACCAAATGTCAAAATGAATCAGGGTCTTCTCTGCTTTCTTTTGAGGTTTATTGATTAAAGTTTTGAGGATTATTGATTAAAGTTGCACATCGTCCTGATTTCCAGCCTAATTATGGCATCCAGAATGAATCCCAAGACTTGCAGGCTTCTCACCTAACTGGTCAGTTTCAGTTTTGACGTCTTCCACAGACGTCCATAGCGCAGAATCATAAGATTGTGTTTCTTCGTTGCAGGACAGAAGCACATACGCCTCAACCTTGCAGATGCACCTTATGAGCTCAGTGCTGGTTTGGAGAAAGATGGGGAGATGCACGCAGGGGACCTCGAAACCCCGCACTTTACTGGTCTGGGAGGAGAGTACGCAGGTGTAGCAGGTAATGGAGGAGGAGGGGTTTCAGACACACTGAGGCCTCTACACCTTCCCACCACTCACCCTTCATGCTTATCAGAACTCAGGCCGATCCACAGCTCCATTCACACCTCCGTCGCTCTTGGCCCGAGGCTCGATTGCACATGGACCGGAGTTGGGCTGGGGGCTGCGGGTGTAGGCGGGAGAGAGGCAGCTGATGGTCACGAAGACCTGCCCGCGGGTCGCAGTCATGCACCGTCACCTAGCAACGGTTGCCAGGACTCTACTGACACAGAGAGCATGCCAGATGAGCCTTGCAACAGTACCGCTCCGACTCCAGCCCTGCACAGTAACAACGGCCATCATCTTCAACACTCCAACAACCACCACCCAGCGCCTCCTCCCGCCGTACACCACAGGAGTCGGGACAGACACAGTCCCAGCCACGCCAAAGACAGGGAGATGGAAAGAGAGGATGGAAGCCACTCAGCTCCCCCACCTCCTGCCCTCGCTCCAACTCCAAGCTCACCCATAGCACCCTCCTCCACCTCTCGGGAGGCATTTCGGGTCGTAGACGGGGAAGGGAGAGCCGTGCGCTCTTTCCGTTGCGAGCACTGCCGTGTGCTTTTCCTAGACCATGTCATGTTTACCATCCACATGGGCTGCCACGGTTTTCGCCAGCCTTTTGAGTGTAACATCTGTGGCCACCGCAGCCAGGACCGCTATGAATTTTCTTCACACATCGTCCGCGGGGAGCACATCCTTGACTGAGGATAAAGGGTGGTCAACCTGCTTCACCTAGAGAGATTTTTACACTGAGACAAGGACCTGGCTGGGTTTGGTCTGCACACAGGCTGAAGGAGACACTGATGACATGAAACTGATACGAATATTTTAAACAGGCACTGGTACAGTGTGTACCAGCATGAATGGCTATCTCATATGTGTGTTTCTAAAATTACAATAGTGGTCCTTGTTATTTTTAATGCACTTTGAATAATTAATCAATTTAAAATGCACTTTTAATTCAACGTATTCTAAAGTAGATGAAGAGCCAATGCACTTTTTCATCCGCAGATGTGCCTTGCTCCAAAATTCAGGCTTTAAACCTGATGCACAAACTACGGTAGAGAAATTGGACTCTTGTCCATAACCTGACGACGGTCCATTCTTGTGCACTTTAACAGAGATAACATATAATTAATGTGAAGTTTTTAGGCTCACCTACAATGGAATCTGTAGAGATTTTAATGCCTCGCTCTAAATGAAATGATTCCCTAAATGTTCAGCAAAGTTGTTTTTTTTTTCCTACCCGGGGCTGATTGTGTAATAGATTGTTTTTATAATGAGAAGTGAAGTGCAGACCAAACTCAAAAACCAGGTCCTAGTCTGAATAGATGTGTTTGAGGGGTTGTCCGTAAATTAGAAATGCACTTTTGTTTTTAACAGGGGTGGGGTGGACAGTTCTGAGTGTGAGAGTGTGTGTGTGTGTGTGTGAGTGTGTGAGTGAAAGAGCGAGAACGTGACAGACTGTGTTTTGTGGAAGTAAACTGAGAAACGTGGAAAATGAAGGCCTTTGTGTGAATGCTGTGTGGCGCGGCGTATGAAACGTTTTGTTTTTCTTTTCTATGACTGCTTTTGTTGCACTGATACCTGCCAGAATACTATGATTATATTAAACTATTTTATGGAATACATTAACGACCTGCACATTTCTCTCAAAATGTGAGAAAAACCGATTGAATGTTTTTCTCACTGGGAACGGAGTACGAGTATCACTGCCACGATTTTAGAGATTACTAAAGAGGTTAGGGTCTTTACAAGTCTTTAACATTTTCCCTTTCATACCTACATCAAACTGCAAACCAACACTAATCTATTTATACTTTAAAGGTTGCTTTCTGTTATTATCTCATTGTATTGTGCCTTTCTTCACCCTGATCGCACCTTGTTGACCAGACTGAAGGACATGAGCTCCCAACTGTCATATCTTGAATCATTATGGGTGATGTTAGAGAACAGAATAATTTACTCGCTCAAGTTTCCCAGACACAAGTCTCGCTTATAGCTTTGCACAATATTTATATTCTCTTCCTCAACACAAGTTGGGTTGATTTTCATTTACGTGTTGGCAAAGAACCCAATTCTGCTAATTTATCAAAGACTAAATGTGCATGGCGTTTGGCACATGCTGCTATGATGTGAATAAGTGCAGTGTGGAGTGGCAGTTTACGACCGTCCTCACAGGTTAAACCCAAAAAAACATTTCATTTGAATTTTTTTAAAACACATTTCAGTCCACAGAGTGAAAAAGGGGTTTCTTTCAAAATGGGGTTTTGTCGGTTGTGATCTATAATATATCCTGTCTTACGGCGCAGAAATGAAGTGTCTGTCAAGAGAAATGTGTTAGTTAAAAGAACACTGTCCGCTCTTGAATCTGTCTTTATCTGTTTACATGTTAAAACAATAGAGATAGTCGTAGAAACTCCTCGTTTATATTTGACTTTACACACTTTAAGCACAATAAGTTGTACTGTTAAGCAGGCTAACTTAAGTCTAGATTACAGAATTGGGCACAAGAAACAATATCTAATTTGTGTTGATAAACAGGACATTTGTAGATTAGATTTATCTCTATGTACTCCATTAGAAATAGCCACGAAAATTAGTTCCAGTAAGACAAAAGTAAAGTGAGATCCGGTTATGTTAAAGGCTGGACAAATACTGACAACAGCCAAAATCATCAACTGACTTGAGCCCATTAAAGTTTTTGTAGTACAGAAGAAATTATTTATTGAACGAAATTATTTCTGTTTATCATAACTGGCATTCTGAATTTTTTTAGCATCAAGAAATGTTGCTTCCAAGCTGAACAGAAACTACTGAACCATTCAAGGCCTTAAATGGATATTTACGGTCATTTAGTGTTGTGAATGGTTCCTTGGTTCTGCCACATGCTGAAGTCACATCTTAAAGGAGCACTCTTGATGTGCAGAAGCTCTGAAATATTGTTTTTATGACGAGGACTAAAAAAAAAAAAAGTACTCAGTTATTCTATTATTTTAAGATCACCATGAGAGTGGTTCTGTATAGTACCAAATTATGGTTCCCCCATGGCTGAACCAAAGAACCACTACTTCCTACTGTTAAGCACTTTTTCCTATTACAGTGGCAAAATGACAAATTAGTGAAAGTAAATGAATATATTTGTACATACAGTATGATTAGGAAGAAGCTGCAAGGTAATATTTCTGTGTTTTAATTGCTCTGTCAGTACAAACCTTGTAGATGTTAAAATGGTATCTTTTTCCAGGATTTACCTCCACTTAGTTTTTGCAGAGGACGTTTAGAAAAGATTATTCGGGGTTTCCCTTTCAAAATAAATATTGTGAAAGTTTACCTTAAATGTGCTTTTTTTGTTAAGAATTGTAACAGGCTCTCGAGTGGAGCTGCTTTTGTTTGACTGATGGTCAGAGAGGCTTTGGTGCACACTGCTGGATGAGATTTAAAAGAGAAAGAGTCACTTTTAGACGCAATGCACTGTGGCGATCCGCTCATTAGGACAGAAACACAGACTTAAATAGTTGGTTGAATATTTCTCTTCCAAAGTTGTAGTTTCATTTAATAATCAAATGATCTTGCCTTAATATAAGAATAGAGACTGTTAGGTCACGTTGGGACAGAAGTTTGTTGTAAATCGAACAGAATCTTGAGATGTACTTTCCTGCAACCTAATTTACAAAACATTGAGTGTCTTTAAATGATCCGACACCAAAGTTGTCATTGTAAATCACCGAAATTGTCATTTGAGTTTGTATTGGCCAAAAAAAATGCTTTGACTAATTGATGACATCATACTTCACTGTGTATATTCTGATTTAGGAAACAGCTTGTATTTACACAAAGGCCCAGGTGTGATTTCTGCGCAGACTTTACAATTGTGCCTTTGGCTTGAGGTCTTTTCTGCATTTTGTTTTCTCTCAGCAGTTTAAATGATCACATGAAGTGTAAAGCTTG
>JAPZEB010000012.1:21610625-21637416 GCA_029783705.1 Chaetodon striatus | reverse complement strand
AGACCTGAACCCTCAGCTGCTTTGTCTACCTCAAGTGTGACAGATATTGTACAAAAATGATAGATGACATGATTAACCCTTTGCAGAGTTGTACTCTTTTAAAAGTTCTGCTTCAAAGAACGAGTCAGTTTACCTTCTGGAAATATTCAGCCCTCTTTCCCCCATTCAGTTTTGGGTGTAGATCTTTATTCATATGCGCAACACTAGACAGTAATGTGCTTCAAAACCTGATGCATGTGATACCAGTGCTGTTTGCTCCTCAACCTACACCCCCGCCACCTTTCTGTTTTAGACATAAGGACAACCAAATAAACTGTCTACTCCAATTCAAGACTGTACTTCGGTAAAGAAACTCTAGTTTTGTGGTATTTTATGTTCAAATGTTTTCCTTGTTGCACTATTTGTTCCCCTCAGTTTTTCTCTGTTAACCTTCCCATCCTGTAAATGGTCTGATATCGCTTTAAATAACTGCAGAGCCTTTTGAAATGTATCATATTGTAATTATGCATTTGCGTAATTTGATCTTAAACTACTGTAAGTTTTGTACTGTAAGAAAGTCTATTCCAAATAAAATACTTGACAGGCTTGTCTTTCCTAAAACTACACAACCAGTGGTTAGTTGAGAATAATGAGATTCACACATTCAAGTTTTTGTAAAGAGTTTTGATTTTATTCTTCAGGTGTACAGCATCATCAAATTCTGCTTTACATGGGCTTTGCGGGAGCTCTTGGTGCACCGGCCTGCAAAAGAAGAAAAATAGAAAATTTAGATTAGTATCTGATATAGACTGCTCACTGTCGAACAAGTATCTCATCACATTTATTGTTGCATTCAGGTGTGCTAGTTCCAACACCCTGCGGACTGACTCATCTGGATTCAACAAAATTATCATTCAATGTTAGTTTTACATCACTTTTTTCTGTCACTTAAGTGATCCACTGTGAAACAGGATTTTGTAGAGCTTCACTAAACAAATCTGACAGTAAACACAGCAGAGTGCAGCAGAAGGTACTCACAGCGGGCCTGAATCTGGGTGGTGGGGTGCGGTCTTTCCTGGCCTCACAGGAGCGGTTCCTCACCACTTTACTGTGGATGGCGCAGCTCACACAGTAGTGCAGCTTCACATAGAGCTTGGGCAGAACATAAGCTGTGGAGTAAACACAAATGGAGAAAGGTTCAGATGAGGACAAGCCACCAGGGTAATACAATCACAACTTATGGAGCAAAAAAAGCGTATACACTCACAGTCAAAGACACTGGCCTCTGTGATGTCCCTCACGGCCGCTGCCTCCACTATGTTCCTGATGACAAACTTCTTGATGGCCTTGTCCTTGGGGACACAGCGGGCACAGTTGGTGCAGCGGATGGGCTGCACGTGGCCACGGCCCTTCTTGGCACGACCGTTATTCCTTCTCTTCTTGGTCTGTAAAAGAAACGCCACAGTTAGAGAACCAACAAATTAAATTACAACCCAACACCTAAACCAATGCTTGTTTGGTTTGTAAAGTCTCGGCAGCATTGAGAATCAAAAACTACTACGTATCAAACCAGCATTTGCTATATTTAACCAATTTTCATACATTTAAAAAGCACTTTTGATAGACATGTCTCCTCAACATGTCTGAAAACGGAAGTGTCAAATATAAGTATGTACCTTTTCCTGTTTTAAAACAGTCTGTCAATACTGGCCACTGACGCTGGGCACAGAAAAATCGCCTTCAAGTTGCACAGTTCATTTAATTTACCAATACTTAAATACCCACAAGCTTGTAAAAGAAAGTGCCACAACTTTGCTTAAGAAATCACATGAGGAAATCAAAACACAACCCTCTACATTTAGTCAAGTTTGCCATTCCAGCAAAAGTAATCATTTAGAGAAGGTTTTACCAGTATTTCGTGGGATGACATTTATCCATTAACTAGTGTCTGTATCTTTCAAACTTATTTTAATACAGAAACATCAGCTCACTGAATGCATGTGATGGCTGCGGTGTCTCGTACCGGCTGCCATTGCAACACAACTACGATGTCTAGTTTTAAGTGTCCCCGCAGTCTTTAGCTGACAGGTTGATATAAATCATCGTGAGAAATTTTATACATTGAATCCACACAGCTTCACTGTGTTTGTCGTCACATTAACAAAGCCATCGCCTCTCGCTAGCTCACAGGAACACATGCACTAAACGGTTAGCATGCTAACAGCTAGCATTAGGCCCAGACTTATTTTTTAATATATTAGACTGACACATAAGGAATATTTCCCATACTGTGATTTGCTTATGTGATTAAAATACACATTTAGAGCTAATTTGGTGTGATTATACGATAAAAATGACAATAATTCTGTTTTTGCCACACGGCCGCCATGAAGGCACACTCACCATGTTGCACGGGAAGCTGGAAAGAGGACCGGAAGAGGTTGGACCGTGAGAAGTAGTGCCTTCCGCTCCGCCCTCTACAGCTTTATGTCAAAATTATCGGTCGGATATGTCCTTTTTTATTTCACAGTTACATGTTGTGTGCGGAGGTTAAAAAATAAATATATTACACGCAATTATGCCGAGAAAATAATATTCATAAGCTTTTACTCGCGGAGGGATATGAGTGTATTCAAGTTAGTTCAGGCGTCTTCCGAGTGAGCGGAGCTCTATATTACCGTAATAGTCCGAATTTGAGAAGCACCGCCACTGAGCAACGCCGTAAACTAAAACGAGCCCACCATTCTTCCCCAGCTCTCCATATACTGTACATTAACAATGTATATGAAATGTGTGAAAATATTATGAAAATTATTAAGCAAAGTAATGCGTTTTAAAAAGATAAGTGAAGTTTAGCACTCAATTTGTGACTGAAATGTCATTGAAATTAATCTACCAGTGGCGGACTCAGGCTGTCTGAGGGGCAAGGGCAAAAATTTTAAAGGGCACCACCTGCATTCAATGGGCCATGGGATACAGCTTCAGAGGTGGGCCCCCATTCATTGCTATCAAAGTTGCACAGTGGCGCATGGAGCCAAAAAAGCTTGATTTCCATGGTATAAAATTACCTCAATCTTCTCCATTGTGTGTCCCATAGAGCGAGTGCACTCAAGACTTAACCATGGCTCATTAGCTGACATTGGTTTGGCACTGGAATGGGGATAAAATAATACCATAGACCAAATGGATTAAATCCTGATAGTAAATGAATAATGTCACTGGGGTTGTGATGCTCAAAAACATTTATCCTCTGATTTACAGACATCTCTTTTAGAAGGTTACAGTCAGTCTTAAAGTGCATAAACCAGTTTGAACAGGTGGGTTTTGAGATGGGATTTGAAGGATGTTACGCTGTCAGACTGTTGAATGTCTGCCTGGGGGCAGTGCAGCTGAGAGCTCTGGCATCCATGGCACTGAGACGTGAGGTGGGGAAGGCTCAGGAGACCAGCAGAGGAAGAGTGCAGGGAGCGGGAGGGGGTGTACTCCTGGAGGAGGTCAGAGATATGGGTGGGGGTTAGGTTGTGGAGGGCTTTGAAGGTGAGCAGAAGGTTTTTGTAATCAATCCTGTAATGAACAGGGAGCCATTGTAGTTGGATGAGAATGGGGGTGATGTAGTCAGATGATTTGGTGCGGGTGATGATCCGGGCAGCAGAGTTTTGAATGATCTGAAGCCTGTTAATGAGTTTGGTGGGAAGGCCAGAGAGTACTGCATTACAATAGTCAATACGAGATGTGACAGATGTATGGACCAAGACCTCAGTGCTGGACTGGGACAGTGATAGGCGAAGTCCGGAAATGTAGAAGAAAGTAGTCCAAGTGATATTTCTTATGTGTGGTTCAAATGAAAGTGTTTCTGGGCCCCATATTATCACGTGATGGACCTGGATGGTGTAATTCTACTATTGGCCATGACGTAAAATTGGCTTCAAAACCCAGCACTGTTTTTAGAGGCTTGCTTCTAGCATGTACGGCGGCCTGTATGGCACTGACGTGTGTTTTCTTGAATGTCAGACCATTCTAGAGGTCACTTCATCATGTTTTCCACTGGAGAGCCACTCTAGGGGGCACTTTATATTTAGGGGACAGTGTTGTGTTGCTGCTGAGTTCCTGTGGAAAAAAAAAAGTTTGTGTATGTGCTGTTTCCTGTTTATTTAACACAGATACTATGTGCTGTGTTTGAATCCACATTCTTTGAGAGACCGCAGCTATATCAGAGTTTATCTGTTTGGAAGATGTGACAGTGAAGTCCATTAGAAACAGCAGTGCTCATGATGACATCAGAGTCGGGGAACTTTTATGAGGAGAGGTTTCATTTAATCAGTTTTACCACAGATTTTTTTGCATCCCTCTGATACCTTCCTCTGCTCTTTGGCTGGACCATCAAGGAGATGCACTGTGGATCCAGTGGTAGGTCAAGCTTACACACCTGTTGCATCAGGTTCAAAAGACCCTGTGGAGTTGCAATAAAGCCACGGGGGATCGTCAGCTTGCTTTTGAGTGACCTCTTCACTGACATAGAAAATGAAAGCTGCAGGAAATGCAGATAAGCAGATGTAATATTTCATCAGAGTGTGAGCATTATCTCTGGTTAGCTAACTGTGCTGGTGTTGTGGTGTCTCCTGGTCTTACTCAGAAAGATTTTTTAGTTAAATCCCTCAGATGATGCACCCATAATTTCAAAAGCATATCCCTTAGCAACATGTTACCTCTTTGGTAATTAGTCATGTTTCTACATAATGCTATTACTCAGTGGAGCTCTTTGTAGACGGTCTGCCCTGTACCTGGTTATAAAGAAGCAGGTCTGCACAAGCTGCTATTAATACATTCACACACAAAACACCTAAAGAAAATGTGTGTGAAGCGCTCTGCAGGCTGTTCTAACAAAGTGTCCTTGCACTTTAACACAATGTCCTGTTGCTAAATATTTCTTTTAACTCTGCTTGTGCTGGTAAATGGATTTATTATCGTGGAAGGATTTTTTTTGCAATACAGCCACGTCATTTACAGCTTGTAAATCTCTGGCTCTGTAGCATACAGCAGTTTGGCTTAAACTGTACTTGCTACACAGTTACAGTCTAATATCTCTGTTATCAGTTCTTGGTTGATTTATTGATGTATTGCAGTTGTGGCTGCACTATTGTGGGGGTGGTTGAAGGGGGGAAAATAAACAGGAAGAACACAAAATACAATTTAAAAATTTTATTTAAATAATTCTGTGCCGTGTCCTTATTTCTTCTTGCTCTTCTTATCCTTTGCCTTCTTTTTGCTGGGCTTCTCGGCGTTGGCCTTTCTGTAGAGGTAAAGTCCCACCAAGCCGAGCAAAGTGGGCACCAGAGCCAAACACACGAGGGGGAGCACGTCGTTGACCATCTTCTGCCACGGCGTCTGCTGCGTCAGAGAAACAACCTCCACCTCGAACTCAAGGGCAGCATCACCTAAAACAGATCAAGGTCATGTTCAGTGTTTTGTCACATCAGGTGCCAATCAGGTTTTTCACCCATTTAAATTATGTATTTCCTGTATGTTAATAAATGAGGATACATTAAAGACAAGGTGATTTTAAAGAATGGTGACCATTCAGGAGACTAGAGGGATTCAATAATAGTTTTTCTTTGTTAACTCCTCCTCATGAAAACCCCGACTTCCCACCTGGCTTTTGGGCTGGACTGCCTGATTGGAGCCCCAGGGTCATCAAAGTAGGAGACATGGTTCAGGGAGGCTCAATCCTCTCATTTCAGCATGTAAAAAGTTTGGTGTCACCACTGATGATTTCCCTGAATTTCTTCAGATTCTGAATTTTATTCTGTTACAGCTTTAACGGTTTACCGGTAGACTCACTATCTGCCCCTATAGAGTCTCCGTTGGTAGATAATATACCAAATGGCTTTACATGATACTTTGCAGCCTCACAGCGGACAATTCTGACAAAGTTAAAGGCAAGTGGGAGTCTGATCTGGACAGTATAATAGAACCAGAGGCCTGGACTGCCCTGTGCAGCAGGCCGTCTGGTGTCCTGGCATCTAATTCAGGCTGGGAGAGGAAATTTAAGATTTTGTACAGGCTGTATATTACTCCTGAAGCCAGACACAGCATGGCTCCAGATCTATTATATCTTTGTACTAAATTTCAATCTGCTGTTGGTCCATTTTTGTCATTGTTTGTGTCATCATGTCTGACAATACTGGACTATGATTGTTCAACAGCTTAATAAACTTTAAAGCACCCTTTGTGTCTATGGTACAATGACTTGCCTCCAGGGACTCAATGGTGAGTTACCTTCAGATTTTTGTCATAGGCACCCTTTTTATGATTTTTTTTGGTCTTAATTAGATGGTACAGTCTAAGCGTGAGGGGAAGGAGAGGGGAGATGACATGCAGCAGGGGGCCATAGGCTGGAATAAAGCCTGCAGCTGCTTCAGCAAGGACACAGCCTTGATATGTGGGATGCCTTCTCTACCCACTAAGCCACCTGGAGCCCCGTCACAGACACCTTTTGCATATTCTGTTGCACTCTGCTCAGAAATGTATTCTTGTTGTGTGTCTCACTGATAAAGCTCCCACTCTAAATCAGTGGCTGCATATTGTCACAAGTACCATCCTGTTTGAAGCTCTCTCCACAGCCTGAAAAGATAATCCTTTTTATTCTACCAGATCTGGAGCCTTTTCTCTGAATACCTGGGCACCACGAAATCTCAGAGGAGTCTGAGCTGACAAAACTGGCCTGGGAAAAAGGATGCAGAATTATAGCTTGGTATGATGTTGAAGTGTGAAGTGTGTCAGGCTGTCCTGATAAAGGTTCCCTGGACTCCCATTTTATTTTATTTTATTTTATTTCAAATCTTGGTGTGTTTTGTCTCCCTTTGTTTTGCTAGGCTGTAATTGTTGTAGCTGTATAATGTGTGTGTATTATCATTTCTGTCATTTTTTTCCCCTGTTTTGTAAAACAAGTTTATTAAAAATGTGTTGGAAAAAACAATAAATGAAGGTATGAAATAGAATATTTATCTAAAAAGGAAAAAACAAGCACTAACATATTTCAAGAATAAAATTCTCATCAACAAATCCCATAAAAAGAACTAAACCTACAATGAATTAATCATACTAACAGATATTATAAGCCTGCTATGTCTTCCTCTGTGTCAGACACACACTGAAACAGATCAGTGAGCCACACTGCTGCACTGGGTGACACATTCCTTCATTACGATAAACACGGGTACTGTAGTTTATTTTGAGTCATTGCCTCATACTCCGTCCTACTGCTGGAAATACTCACTGTTGTGTATCAATCTGCAGCTGAAAATAGTCCCCAACAAATGCAATATTAACTCCAGTTTAAGACGCCTTAACTAAAACTGCAGTGTCCTGCTGTCTCAGACTAACACCTTGCTGTCAAACTGACAGTGAAGAGAAGCCTACTGCTGTGGAGTCATGTCTCAGTTTTTCCATGAGATTTGCTGACAGTAAGAGAACTACAGAATATCACCAGCCATGTGCTTAAAGTCCCTCTCCAGACACATTTTTCACACATAATAGTTAAAAAAAATGGGCTGGAAGCAGATCTTCTCTATCGCTTATCACCTTCTCCATCTTTAATTTATGTTGTTTGTTAGCTTGTTAGCTTGTGGGCTAACTGGCAGTGGCTGACAGTGAAACATACAATAATATCTGTGACACCGGGGTTTTGGTAGATGGTAAAAGGGAGCTTCAGGGTCCAGTTTACATCCAAAAACTGCACACTGTTTGCTGTCAAAACTTTCACTATGTTAATGCAAACTGTCGCTTTCTATACTGACAAGTCTGCTCTGCGGTGGCAGTTTCAGGTTTGTTTGCTGGTGTCAAAGTCTGCTCCCCGTCATTTCCCGTACTAGCCAAATACATCCTGCACTACTGTTGATTTTGTATGTGAGTTTGCATATACTGTTATGTCTTGTAATATTATATATATGCGGATGTAAAAACATTCTTAGAAACACTGCGATGTTGAATTTAACAGTATGACCCTGCCCTGTGCTCATGTATCTGTGTGTGCACTGATGTGTGTGCATGAGTCCAGTACCTGGAATCGTAGGAGGGTAACCTTTCTTTCCATATGCGAGGTGAGACGGAATAGTGGCTTTGATTTTTTGTCTGAATGAGAAAGAGAGTGATGCAAAACACAGTTACCAAGGAAGCCTTTCTCAGATTGCATCACAAACCATTAACTGTGGTACATTTTGAATTGACTGCATGCAGCTATTCAATAGTAAATCTACGCTCTTTCTTCTCAGTGGACCTTCACATTTCTCTTACCCTTCACACACACCGACCAAGCTTTGTTCCAGACCTGATAAGGAAATCACACAGAGAATGTCAGTCAGCACAGCGAGCTCATTCTGCGGCACACATTGGGCTGTACTTATCTCTCAAATGTCGGCAAAACAAAGTGTCATTGATTGAGCAACACAGCATAATTTACTTATCATTTACCGGCAATTACTGTCCTCTTCCCCAGCTCCACCACGAGATGGTCCATAGATAGAGATGAGTCTATCACCTTTCCGTCCATCAGCTTACCCTGGACAGTAAAACACACGATGTGAGTCATTCGTGCACACTTTAAGCTGAGAATACTGTAGTGTGATGTATATTCATAGCCTTCATGATAAAATATGTGAACACTTTAGATAAGGACAGCTGTTGCTCACAGGTTTTATCTAATAAGATAAAGTTTCAGTCTGTTCACCTCACTTGAGCCATGTTTTTTTGCAGCAGCAAAATGTATTTAGTGGACTGAAAAGCAACTGATTATATCATTCTAGTAGGCTTACTAAAGTTTACTTTCAATTTAAAATATTAATAATTTAAGTAATATGAAAATACTACAATACTTGGCTCTGTGTGACGATACGATACTGCCACACAAAAATGCCACAACACTATGCTGTATCAATTTTCCCCCAGCCCTAATCCTTTGATAAGATACTGAACATGACGTGTAGTGTAAAAAACGCTTGGAGTCATCAGAAGACTACAAAAGCACTATACAAGTGCAGCCCATTTACCATTTACATTGTGCTCATGCTAATATTAGCCTTTATGATCATTTAAAAAAAATACAGTCATACTGCATATGTAAGGAACAGTTTAACATTTTGGTAAATTTGCTTTCTCACCAAGAGTTATCGTTGTCATGTCTGTGCAGTGAAGCTACTGTCTGCAGCCAGTTAGCTTAGCTTAGCACAAACACTGAAAACAGGAGGAAAGAGCTAGCCTGGCTCTGTCCACGCTAAAGGAACAAAGTCCACCTACCAGCACTGTACAGATTTTTTGGAGATGTAACGTTGTAACGTCTGTTATTTTGGACAAAACCGAGCTACCTGTTTTCCCCTGTGTCCAGTCTTTGTGCTCGCCTAAGCAAACTGGCTGCTAACTCCTGCTACATCTCTGAGCATAAAATCAAATAAGTGTATTTCCCAAATTGTCTAATGATTCCTACAAAGTTACAGAGTAAAAGTAAAAGTAAGGTCTAGGTAGGGGCGGCAGTAGCTCTGTCCATGGGGACCTCCTCGCCGGGTCAAGTCCCCGTATGGACCAAATATGGGCTGTGTACAGACAGCTGAGAGGTACCAAAAGCAAAGCACCAAACCAAACCCCCAAACTGCTCCAGGGGCGCTGGATTATTGCCTTCCCTGCGTTATCCCACTTAACTGCATGCAAGCTGAGTTAAAAGAGGGATACAGGGAGGCTACATTTCAACTGCTGACTGTGGATTCACAAATAAAGGATACATTTAATTAAATGGGTATGAGTAAACTGACAACTATTTCTGTCCCTTACATTAAAAATGATAAACATTTATGTAATACAAAGGGCCCCACTCTTGACGACTTAAACACCAGTCGAAAAGAACACTGTATTTCTGTCTAACAGTTGCTATGAGCTATCATACAGTGTAGGTCTGCCGTTCTTTTATGCTCAAAACTCTTTCCAGTTTAAAGCTGTCATTTGTTGCTTAAAGCAACTTCCAGTTATCTGGCAGTTTCCATATATTCTTTCATTCAGCAGTAATAGTTTGCCTCGTCTGTCTCATTTGTCTCAACAAAGGGCTGAATCATTAAATTAAATTAAATTAAATTACATTAAAAATTAAATTATCAATTAGAAAGTGCTCTGAGCCTAATCAGACTGTTAATTGGTGCCTTATCAGCGGCAGGTACAGTGGAACAGCAAATCACTTATCCAATGTATTATTTAAAAAGCACAGATGGTTCCAGCTAAAACATGCAGTATGTTTTTTAGCTACAGGTGCCTGACATGAGTAATGAGAATTGGTGACTTCCAATTTTAATGTATCATAATTTCTTATAAAATTAGATGTTACAAACTTGTATTAAATAACATATTAATACTCACATTGTTTGATTCTAGGATATAGCTGAGATTTATGTCACTGAATTATGTTGTATCACAATAGGCATATTGTAACTATATTATTTATTGCAAGTGCATATTAACATTTCTATTTTATTTCATCTTATCTTATTTAATCTAATTTAGTTTTATTTTTTGTTTTATCTTATTTTATTTTATTTTATGTTTTATCTTATTTTATTTTAATTTATTTATTGCAAGTGCATATTAACATTTTTATTTTATTTTATTTCATCTTATCTTATTTAATCTAATTTAGTTTTATTTTATGTTTTATCTTATTTTATTTTATTTTAATTTATTTTATTTGATATGGACAGTGCAATTTTACATAGTTCCAATAGTTTGAGACTGATATATTGCACAGAGAGTTCATAGCTGCTGCTAATTTTCAATGCTTTTACATGTAGACCTAAAATGTTATAAGAAATACACAGTTTAAAACATAATAAAACCGTCATAACATTATATCAATTTGAAGAGTAATTGTTCTACAGGTAACAACTAATAGGTACCTGAATAAATAGTGACCAAACATAAGGCATATTTAGCTTTTTATTATTATACTATTACACTATTATTTTGCTATTTATGTTGTCCATGCTGTATGAGGTGTATCTGCCCTGGTTCGTTCTTCTCATGTTTCACCCTTATATTTGAGTCACAGAGGTGAACATCTGACTTTCTTAATTTTATTTTTTAGTCGCAGCTCTACTACACATGTTGCTGCTGTGCCATGCAGCTTTAATTAAAAGCCTATTATAAATCTGTGAGTTTTTAATTCCTAAATATGACCATGTGTGAGGGCTGAGCCCAGCGAGCCTCCAGTAGTGAGCATGCATGGGTGAAGTGGTTGGGGTTTATTGCTGACGTGTTGCACCGCCCCATCACTCCATAGTAAAAGCGGAGGCGAGATAAAGCACACGAGATAAAGCCAAATAAACCCCACTGGAAGACAATGAACCACAAACCGTCCCGTGCTCAGCCACAGAGCCGTGTGTACCAGCCGCCGACCGCAGATGTGCGTGTGTTGTTCCCTCACACAGGCTCAATCACAGCGGTGTGCACATGGCTCATGCAGACGGTGCCACATAGACAACAACTGCTGTCGTCAGCAGCTGGGCCGGTTTGCCTTCATGTTATTGTAAAACATAGCGGATTGGTTCGTGGGCTCCACTGTGTCTTACCGTGTAGTGGATTTGCAGCGTGTCTCCCATTCTGGAAAGTACAGAGCAAGTTTCTGGTTTCACCTTGGGTCAGAGGAGTCAACTGTTAATACTGTTGCATGTATTATTGGTCAGTGTGTGTAATATTGTGTTACAAGAGCTGCTGCAGTGTGACTGTGTCACACACGTGTCCCACTCACCAGGGTCTCCACCTGCAGCTCCTCCGCCTCACTGTCTGCTCCCTGTGCGAGTCCACAGGTGAAGGCTGCGGACAGCAGCAGCAGCAAGACGCTGCTCCTCATTGTCAACTTCTGGAAAACAGCAGCTGCCATCCGACAACTTCCGCGTAGGCTTCTTCTTCTCCGTCTTCTTCTTCCACACACGCACACGGAGAGCTGCACGGTCTGCCCCTGCGTCCAAAATGGCTCAGCAGCGAGTAATGCTGATGTGTTATAACACTGTAGAGATAAGGACTAGCGGCCCGTGGACGTTGTCCCAACACCTGGGTCTCCCTGAAGAGCCCGCCTCAAACATTCCGCCAGCATCCCATCAGGCTGCTGCAGCCGGGGCTGAGAGGCGGAAGCGGAGCTGTGCAGAGGCGCTGGGGGGCGGTGCTGTGCAGCGTGTGGCCGGCCCTGCTGCTCCGTGCTGGGGACTGGCAGGAGGAGCAGACACCCCCTGTTAGACACTGCTGCTGCTGCTGCACACACGCCACGTCGCTGCTGGGGCCTCACTGACACACTGACTGCAGACATGTCAACATGGTAGTCTTTGTTTGTTTGTTTGTTTAAAGAAAATGAGTGGCACAAAGTCCTACATCCAAGACTTCACATGACGTCATAAAAGACGAATGACCGACTGAAAATAATAATGAAAGAAATTTAAAAAAGATGGCAGTTAAATGTTATGTAGTAAACAGATCAGGAAATAATTGCTTATAATCATGTATGTTAGAAAAAAAAAATTTGCACGTTCCAGAGACTACATTAAAATAATAAAATGAAATAGAATAAAGTAAAAATAAAATAAAAAATAAATGTATTAATAACTAAATAAATACAATCTTTCAAATGGGGGAATGACGTTGCCATTTTAGGGTTTTTCTTTAATGTACCGAGCATGATGATAAGTTTTTATCAATGAATTTAATTAATTATTAACTAATAATAATAATAACAACAACAACAACAACAACAACAACAACAATAATAATAATAACAATTGCTTTGGAAAGTGAACTGTGTTGGAAGGTTACTATTGAAATGTAACAGGTTACAGATCACTGGTTACCCTGTTAAAAATGTAATTGGTAATGTAACTATTTTAATTACTTAATCAAAGTAATGTAACTTAATACAATAGATTTTTTGTGATTAATTTTATAACAAATGTTTTTAATTGGGCAACAAAGCTGACAAATGTCCGGAAATAAGCTATGCCAAAAGAAGGCATTCCTGCATCATGGTAAAAAGATGCAAAGCAACAGAATGAATATATATATATATATTTGTCCTCACAAACTGTCACTATTTAAAATCACATATATTTTAAAATCTGATTACATGTAACTACTTACTCACTAAAAATGAAGTTGATATCACAGAGGAGGCAGAGATAGAGGTGATGTCAAACCTTTATTAAAGCCAACGCAAACTCGTTTTTAAAAATTGTATTTCTCTGTAACATTAAATATTCATGGATAAATAGACAATAACGTCAAGTAGAAAAAAAAAACACACACATTACTTATTATTTACTAAGAATTTAGCACTCAGACAGTCAGCTGGTCTGTTTCATCAGATTTGATTTACAGTGTTTATACAGCGTAAGCAAACAGCCCAACAGCTGTCACATGTTGCTAAACTGTGATCAGTGCATGCCAGACAGTGTATTACATCTTTTCCTAAATGAGCTGGCTCCAAACTGCGAACAAAAGCAAGGCCAAAATAATTAACAACCAAAGCTGTTCTGTGTTTATGTATAACCACATTGCTCTGAGTGAGAATCAGACTGAGAAAATATATTTTCAGGGCTTTTAGAATCATATAACTGCTTGAAAATCTCACGACAGTAACTGTAAATATGTAAAACAAAACACACACATTGTGCTGTCACATACAGAGTCCATCAGTCATATTTTAAACATCAGACACATCATATGATTCTTACAGATTTATTAGATTTAGTGAGAAAATGAGATGTCCTCAAAACTGCCAGTGACATTGAGACAGATTTTCTTCACCTATGACTCACTTTCATCACTTATTTTTAGTTTCAGTGTAACGTGCGAGCACTGTCATGGATGCTGTCAAGCAGAAACCCTCGGTGACTTGTTAGCGGGGTCATGAAATGTCACTGAGTAATGTTAGAAGCATCAGAAAAAAATAAAATATAGCTTAATCAACAGAAGTTTCAAATGTAGAAAGACTACAATCCAGGAAAGTGTTTGTCTCATATTTACCAGATTTTTTTGATTTGTAGGCATATGTAGGCTACATCAGATTTAAATTTATATTGGAAGAAGACAGAAAAAATGTTGTACTGGTGAGTTATGACAGCTTCAAGAGAAACAAATGTGGAGTTTCCTCTTTTATTATCCGTCTCCTTCAGCCCTGTACTAACTGGTCTGATATTCAACGTTATAATCTGTCACTCTGCCTCTGTCACCTACTTAAATCTCAAACTCAGTGAGTCATACATGCCAAGTTGATAGACAGGGCGATCCCAACTCTGTTGCATTAAAGAAGAAGATGGCATTTTCGATCAAGGACTCATTTCTCCTCTTCAGACTGTGTCGTTGTCTCCAGATACATTACTCCCACTTCCCCTTGCTTTATTTGCAACAGTGACCTGCAGCACTACAAACATTTGAACCACCAACTGTCTCAAGTCCTCTGTTGTTTGGCAGCAGGACGTCGTGGAAGTATCACTGGCAAAGACTGCAGTATTTGTGCCACATGCTAATGTATTAGACAAAGAATAGTTTCTCATGCGGAGAAGTTAGTTTGGTAATAAGCTCTGTCAGATGGTGCTAACTAAAACAAACAGTGATCAATGTACTGGGTGTGATGCCGTGCTGCTTGCAGGCTCACGCACACAGATCACAGTTCGAACACAGAGCCCTGGTGAGCAACCTTGAATGTCACAGTGTGTTGAAGCGCTGTAAATGTGCGGCCAGAATAAACCTCAGGGCTCAAATTATACAGACTGCCTGTATAGCAGTATGATCAAGTACGATAAAACGCTGTCACAGTGCAGCACTGAAATAGAAATTAATGACTCATCTTGGTGTGCAAACTACAGATAAGACCTTCTTCCTCCTTCAGATCACAGAAGTAGATTATATGCAGCTAAAACCACAGTATGCATTTTTAAGTACCTGGTTTGACCACATTTAACGACTTCATCAAAATGCTCTTCGGTTTCAGATTCACATCGGCCACCAGTAAGTGATAGATCTTCTGTGGCTGGTAAAAACATGTCATCATGATCTGATCTGTCATGATGAGTCACATTACACAGCGGCATCATAAACCAGAGGAAATGTTCTCCACCATTTATACTTAATACTGTTCTGATAATCTCATGAAGATTTCAAGGACTTTCATTTAGAAACTTAACTTTGTTCCCCATCTGTGGATGAAACTATTGCACAAGTGTTATGCAATGCTGAAGACCAAGTCACCATTTCCTGAAAACTTCACACATACAACAGGAACTTTATATAACAGGATGTCGGGCTCAGTAGCAATTACATTTATTTCATCCTCCAAATGACTTCTTGTCTGTTTATTTCCTGTTAACAAATCATCCCTGAACCTTATGCTACCTAACATACAGGTCATTAAAATTCAGTGAAGCTTTTGGTCGCCTATTGAGCTGGATTTTAAAAAAAATATGTTTATTGCAAAACAATATATATAACATACAACAGAATATACAAACAAAAACAAAACCTCAACTCAGCTCATAGATCAAACATCTATAAAGGGAAGAGACTCAGGAATTACACACTAAAACTAAAAGAAAGAAAAAAAATAACAAGACATGCTAGTCCCCGAATTCATAAATTCTCTAATAAGAACAGCTCAAATATCCAATCCAATATAGAGCATAAAAGGCTCCCATATTCTATGGAATACATCATATTTCCAGTGCTCAAATAAAACACAGAGATAAATTTAAGTGTGAGCTTATGCCACTGTGTTTGAGTTAGAATTCTGTCTGATATCCAGTTCAGCAGTATGCACTGTCTTGCACAGAATGTTATTAGTTTATAGAGATTATCCTTAAACTTAGTCGTAATAAAACCAGTTGATATTACAACTAGCACATATTTTGGGTAATTTCTTAGATCGGTGACCAAGATTTTATTAATTTCCTGCCCTATAACATCCCAAAACTTCTGTATCTTCCAGCACGACCACAGGCAATGGGTGAGACTTCCTGTCTCTTTTTTGCACTTATGGTGTTGGAAAGGGGAACAACCAATAGCTGCGCTCTCTCCAGCACCAAACAAGAAGTAGCAAACTGGGTGGAGAGTTAACATGGAGAGGACTCCATGGCGGTGCGAGAACATGAACAAGTCCTGGTTCTCTTTTGTGAAAGAGGAGGAGAAATGGATGGAGTTGTGGAGTGAACAACAGTCTGATTCACCAACCAGCACTTATTTTAGTGAGAAATTATATATATTTTTAAATCCAAAACGTAAAGTTTGTATGCAAATAAAGTTTATTATAAATTAAACTGATGGCAAATTGACAAGAAAACTGTCAATATGATGTTTTTTTCTTGTGTTTTTAGAGGCATACAGAATAATTTATAGGTAATGTTTCATAAAGAGAGCGTGGTGTAATATTTTCCACCAGGAACAGAATGGAAAATATTCTCAAAAGGAATTTACTTGTAGTCTTGCAAGTAGTGATCCTTCAAGATCCCTAGTCTTTGCAAAATTTTG
The DNA here is from genome assembly GCA_029783705.1 of Chaetodon striatus. Lineage (NCBI taxonomy): Eukaryota > Metazoa > Chordata > Actinopteri > Chaetodontiformes > Chaetodontidae > Chaetodon > Chaetodon striatus. The sequence continues at coordinate 21,620,901 of JAPZEB010000012.1, read as the reverse complement.
TAGCGTGTGACTAAAAGCTAAATTTGTCTTTAGATGTAAGAGGGTGTCAACTTTAGTCTTTTAAAGGTCCTCTAGTGCATGGTAGCTGTTAGCTGTTAATCAGGCCCTGGTTTTTACTCTGGGGTGTACAGTGTGGCGACACAGGCCCAAAGCAGAGGGAGACATCTGACCTGAAATGCCTTTTGATGACCTCAAATGTAAATGTGTTAACTCAAATAATTGCAGACAAACTTTCTGAAGTCACTAATAAGAGTTGTGCTATCTGAGACAAGTTTAAACACAGTTTTTCCTGTGTAAACAAGAGCAAAGTTTTCCTGTAGAGACTTCATGGCCCTGCACACTCACACAGGTGTTTGTGGTTGATTTCTGGTTGATTGTTCAGGTGGTAGGTGAGCAGAGCTTTACTGCATATTATGTGAGGTCACTGGACTCCATGTACTAATAAGACAGATCATCTGGGGTAGAGATCATGTCATTGTTTTACTAATTGTTTGTGCTTATGTGTTAGTGTATGTGTTTCTTTCTCTTCTATATGCCATCAACCTGCCAGAAAGTGCAGATGTAATTTAGCCTGTATGGGTAAATCTGGCACTTTGACATGATGGACAGAAGTGCTCGTGTTAATTAATCATATTTCTTAAAGGGACAGTGTGTAAGATTTAAGGGGTAAATCAGTTTCACATTTTAAAAATCTGAGTTTTTCCAATGGTCTCGTTAGGGAGGGGCAGCTAACTTTGATGGCTGATGCAAAATGCGACGACAAGAGTGGCCCTGTTTAGAGCCAGTCTTTGGTTTGTCCGTTCAGGGCTACTGTAGAAACATGTCGGTGCAACATGGCAATCTCCATGGATGAGGACACACTGCATTTGTAGATAAAAATGGCTGATTTTAAAATAAAGAAAACTAAGCAACTCTTATTGTCAAGCGATTGAACACTAAATAAAATATACTTTTTATATTATATTCAATTTCTGCCAACATATCCCCTTAAATCCTACACACTGGACCTTTAATGAAAATCATTTTAATGGTGTCATTCACCCTATCCTAACAAAGCTAACAGGAGAGTGAGGGAGATGTCAGATAACATGTATCCATAAAGTCCTGAGTGGAGGGCTAATCAGCCTGAATAAGTGAGATCACTGTGGTGGGTGTGTAGGCCCTTTAAAGGGTAAAACAATGGTTATGACAACACATTCAGGTCCCTAAAACCTGCTATTTTTCTACAGATGTGTTCATAACTAATCAGTAAAATGAATGTTTGATGGAGTATTTCAGTTTTGGATCTGCAGACACACAGACATGACATTAAAACATTACCAGCAGCCTTGTAAAAACAGGAAGACCAAAGTCCTTTACCTGTGCAGAGCCCATTTTTACTGCGACACCGTTTGTTATATATTTAAATATTTTTATGCATTTTCTAGTTCAAATCAGGATTGGGGTGACAATGAACCAAAACTGATAGAAATACCCCAAATTGTTAATAGTTTGTAGTTATCCAGACGTCCTCTCAAAACCACTGTCAACAACATTCTGGTTTGGTTTGAACCTCAAGTCTCGCGAGATCTCATTTACTGCTGAGTTGTCTACCGGAAAATACCGTTAGACATTTAGTAGAGGACTACTCGGCGGAGGTAAGTGAGGATACTGGCACCAACACCACCACCAACCCGACTGTATACACTTACGTCCCGGCAGGTGATTATATCAAGGTGTGTGTGACGGCCGACCTGTGGCGGTTGTGTAGCCTCGGTGTTGTGCGGCGGGCGGGCGGCTCTCTGGCAGCAGGATGCCAGCTGAGGTGATAAGCGGATGGATGAATGGGGTGGATCGGGACGGCAGATACGCAAGCTAACGTTACGTCTCATCGATTAAAGCTAAACTAGCCTGATTAACGAGTTTAAAACCGGTAAGATAACGAGGAAATGGTGACGCTCGGTAGCTGAAATTACGTGTGGCTCGTTAGTGAAAGCGTTGCGATTTCCGGGGCCGATGTTAACGGCTAATATCGGCAGGATAGCCGTAACGTTACATAGCATTCCCGGCTAACGTAACCTGAGTCACCCGGAGTTGAATTAACATTATCAGGCCGGCATATCGTGGCCCTGCTCCCATATAGCTTAAATCACTGTTGTAAGAGGTCATGTTTGAACCTGTGAAGCCCTCTGTGGGAGGACAGGAGATGGGGTCAGGCAGTGACAAGTGTGGTGATCCTCTTCAGCACCATGGACAGGGCTGCAGCTAGCCTCATATCTACTGACGACTTTATTTATTTAAATATTATCTTCTATTTTTCACTTTACTTGAGTCTATTAGACCCCTCAATCCCTCTGTAGTGTTATAGGATGATAATGCCAATGCACATGATGAGCATGTATGTCTCTATTCTTCACTGAAACACAGCTTGTGCACACTTTATAATTCAGAGTATGTGTATTCACTATATTTAACATACCTCACAATGTGCCACAATGTCCAAAGATGTGTTAGTGCATGAAGAAGACATTGATTGGGAACATAACACCTCACCTTCAACACACCACTTTGCAATCTTTACAGGTACATTTTGTTCCATTGGAAACATTCACTGTGTTGAAAAGCAATATACATGTTTAACCCACAAGGTACCAGCCTGAATCCAACTGTTCAGTACTTCAAATGATGAAAATTAAACAAGCAATGTAATTGAAATGAAATCCGCTGACCATAAGGCTAATAAAATGTGGCTGAAAGGCTTAGAAAGATAGCAGGTGGACAGTTGAGCTTAGATTATTTTGTGTAGTGTGCAGTTTCGCTTTAAGAGAGTATTTTTGGACACTGGAATAGTATTTTTGCTCGCGTGCTCTACTGACAAGTGTATCTGCAAAACACGGCACAACTAGACTGCCGACTCGTGAAAATGTGTTCTTCCCAGCCTGTCTTAGTCCAGGTGGCTTTGTGGTTGGATGTGTTCGAGCCAGGCCTGGTAATGTAGGACATTTTTCATGTGCTCTGAGGGCTTGGCGTTGTTGCAGGATAACATTTGAAGGAGAAAAAAAAATGTAGTGAGAAGGGTCTGAACAGATTGTACTGCAGCCTCCAGTCATGGCACTAACATGCATCTCCTTCACCCTCTCTGTGATGATGACTGTGGGCAATTAGCATAGCTTGCACCTGTCTTGGGTTGTGCATGTAGAAGTGAGAGTCTCTGGCATGGTGCTGCAGTTTTTTCAGGAGAGTAATAGAGGGTTGGCTGGAACGTTCCCTTCGCTGTAATTTAACAAAGGCCTCAGAGACAGTTAAGCTTATTAGTAATCCTCTCTTTATGCCAACATGTTTATTGCATCCGTCACTGGATGTTTACACACACTAAAGTATCACTAAATGGTCATTTGCTGTGTTTCCTTTCAGCCCTCCTTCGTAATCTATTGCTGCTGGACGAGGTAAACTTGGCAGCGAGGCATCTGTAATCAGGATTGTAGCCGCACGCTGAAGTTTAAGAACTTCATCTGAATCATGGGGAACATTTTTGGGAATTTGCTGAAGAGCCTCATAGGGAAGAAGGAGATGAGGATCTTGATGGTGGGGCTGGATGCTGCAGGAAAAACAACAATCCTCTACAAGCTCAAACTGGGGGAAATAGTCACCACCATCCCAACCATTGGTAGGTGGAGGTGCACAGACCAAAGAATATTACAGTATTGTCCTGCACACTAATGACTGGACCGCTATTACATTTGCTTTACATGTTGTATGCACTTATTTTCAGGGTTTAACGTGGAGACGGTTGAGTACAAGAACATCAGCTTCACTGTGTGGGATGTGGGTGGGCAGGACAAGATCCGCCCCCTCTGGAGACACTACTTTCAGAACACACAGGGTGAGAAGAGCTAATCATAGGGTTACACCAGCGACTTTCCTCTTCTTCTCCTTCAGAAAAAAAGGATTTTGTTTGTCTCTCTCGCTGTTTCAGGTCTAATCTTTGTGGTGGACAGTAACGACAGAGAGCGTGTGAACGAAGCACGAGAGGAGCTGATGAGGATGCTGGCTGAGGATGAACTGAGAGATGCTGTCCTCCTTGTGTTTGCCAACAAACAGGCAAGATACCCTAACTGCTCTGCATGTATACACACTGCAAATTAATCCGTACACAATAGGGTTGTACTGGAGGATCAATGCACCTCTTAGTATCTCTTAGATAAAATTCTACTTCAAGCTGATGTAATTATTTGTAATCCAACTCCAAAGATGATATTAGCTTGAGAAATGCTGCGGGTAGATGATGAAAACCTGCTCTGGCTTACAACCCTCTAAGTTTTTGTATGTATTAAATAAATAAGATACAACATGTTAATTATTAAGCTTTAGCAGTGCTGCTAGCCAGACTGTGTTACCTGTGAACAGAGCCTGCTAGCTGTTCCCAGTCTTTATGCTAAGCTAAGTGAACCGCCTGCTGGCTGTAGCTCTGTGTTCACCGCACAGACATGACACGGATATCAATTTTATCATCAAATTCTTGACAAGAAAGCAAAATGGTCTCATTCCCAGGAGTGCTGCAGGAATGAGTCCCAAAAGCCGGAAATGAGTTAGCATTTAGCACCTTCAGCTACCTTGTCAAGAATTCAGTTGTTGGGTTTTTTGGTTAGATGCCTGAAATAACGCCTGTGGTTAATGCCATCTTTAGAGATTTTCATGTTTGTTTTAGGGTTTAAAGTGCCTTGAAAAAGGTGGTTGCTAACAAAGGGTGGTTGCTAACAACATTGTCACTGCAACTACAGTCTTGTTGTGGTGGTGACGATGAAATTGTGTGACTGTGGTGTCGTTTATAACCTAGAGTTAGCGTTGTACTTCTACCGATTGCATTTTCACTACAAAAATCATACAAAGGGTGTTATTTGTGAGGATTATCTTTCTGTACAAAACATGTACAGAGCTAATACAGAGCTAATTTTTGCAATTATCCAAAATCCAATTGAAAAATCCCATTGGCGTTTTGTTAAATGAACCAGGGTGATGCATACAAAAAAGTCATCCCTGCACCGATTTGTTAATCTGCCAATTATATTTGGATTTATTGAGCAAGTGTTGGTCTATAAAATGTCAGAAAATAATGAAAAATGCCCTCCACAGTGTCACAGAGCTTGGAATGAAATGGTTACTCATTTCATGATAAACCAGGAGAATTTTCCAGACTGTTAGTATTACAATTTCAAATTTAAATTATCATTTAAACCATGTATGATTACCATGCTATGAAAAACTCACAGTACTGTCCTGCATCAGCCAAAGTTTGCAACAGTCTCAGACACAACGTGGGTTTGTTTTGCTATTCCCTTGTTTACTGAGTGGGTGTGCAGTGACGCTGCTGGTCCCCTGTCCTCGTCTACAGTGACACAGACACTTCAGCAAGCATTTGAAAGACAGGCTTTAATATCAATGCATATTTGATATGGTTTTTGTGTTTACATGAGGTATTGACTATGTTATTAGTTTAATGTTTATGCAAACAAAATGTGCTGCTAATTTTATTTGTATTTTTTTAAAACAAAACTTGATGAAATGATTTCAGTGTGTGTAACAGTGCTTTTCAGCACATTTTAACAAAACTGTAAAGCTGTTTCATCTCTACACTGAGCTCAAGGTGACGACTTTAAACCGCTTGTTTTGTCCGACCAACAATCAAAAATCCAAAGACATTGAGTTTACTATCATATATGAGACAGAGAAGCAGCAAATCTTCACACTGAAAAAACTTTAACCAGAGAATTTCTTGGCTTAGTTCCTTGAAAAGTATTTAAATGATTGGTGTCAGCTGAATAATTCATTAATCAACTTCACATAATCACAAACACATACCCACAGTAAATGCACACACTGTACGTATTTTAACCCAAACAATAAAAGAGGACATCAGCTGTCTTTAGTGTCTGGTATTGTCACGATTTAATTAGATAAATTTAACAAGGCTATAACATGATAACGGCCACTATTGTTATTTTGGTTCATAGCAGAGAACAGCAGAATGACTGTTGTAAACATTAACAATAAAGCGGGATTTATACTTGTGCGTCAGCTCTATGCAGAGCCTACACTGTAGCTCACAATGTGGCGTACGCCATTGTGAGCATAGTAGATTTAAGTAGATTAGTAGATTCAAAACACACCTAAAACACACATTAAACACACATTAAACGTGGCTTAATAGAGACAGTTTCAAACACAAGTACACAAATCAGCTTCACTATAACGCTCAGCATTCACAAACAAAGCACTTGTCTTTATCTGGACACATTTTCCCCACAAATACAACATGCTAATGTTTTTAGCACAAGCTTATGGCATTTAACGTTGTATAAATTAGCTTAGCAGCTAGCAGCAACATTTTCTCTATTCATATAAAGCCAGGGACAACAGCAACATTTAACAAAGGTAATGTTACAAAATTCGGCTCCATTACAACTCACAAGGTTCACTCACAAAACAACTGTCTTATACGTAACACATTTTCAAAAGAAATACAACATGCTGACATTATTAGTACAAGCCTATGGCATTTTACATTGTATAGATTAGCCTAGCAAATAGCGGAGATTTTCTCTGCTAATATGAAGCCAGGATAAATCGCAAAGCATAAATCCCTGAAGGATAAATTACACACAAGACTTAAAATGATATTTTGTTTATTATTTATTTTATTTATAGTTTCATAGTTTATAGTTTCTTATCTGTGAAATAAAAGTAAATAAAAGCTTTGTTTTCACTGAGAGAAATGGTTTCAGCTTACAAAAATAAACAAGAGGTCTGCATCGCCATGATGTGTACTTACATTTCTTGGGAGGTGCACGTCAGGCTGTGGCGTCGATTCAGCGCAGAAGCATAAATCCCGCTTAAGAGAGAGTGAGAAAGCACAGCTGGTACCAGTGTGTCAGTACGGCAAAAAATGAGGGCTGAAACCATTTCAAGTATTCAGAAACAATATGTATCAATAAATTGATATTTTTGACAACACTATTAGGCTCACACTAAAGCCTTATCACTCACCACTGACTTTTCACTCTCTCCTCACTGAACTCTCTTGACAGGACTTACCGAACGCCATGAACGCTGCAGAGATCACAGACAAGCTGGGCTTACACTCCCTTCGTCACCGTAACTGGTACATCCAGGCCACCTGCGCCACCAGCGGCGACGGCCTCTATGAGGGTCTTGATTGGCTGGCCAATCAACTCAAGAACAAGAAATAAGAAGAAAACTGGAACAAGCAGCCAGCACCCGTCCGACTTTCTATTTGTTTTGGGAATGGGGGGCGTGAGTTAGGTACAGGGGTTTTGATCGATAGGTGAAAAGCAAGATTCTGGGTTTGGGGAGGATTTTAGGCTTTTATTTTCAGTCTGTTGAGATTCTTAATAGTTTTCAGTGCTTATTAAAATCAGATTCTCATGTACTTCATATTTAACCAAACACACACACACACACACACACACACATATACACACACACACACACACACACATAAATGCACACTAACCGTAAGCAATCACAGCAGACACTTGCTTTTCCTGTGTCCACCTCTTGTCCTTAGGTGCAATGTACTGTATGTTCGTCTCTAGGTGCTGTACCAAGTCACGTGTGACTCCACTGAGTCAGCAATGAGTCAGATAGGACTTTTTGTTTATGTCTTTCAGCTGTCAGTCATCCAAACAAAGAACTGTTCTGTGTCAGTTGCACTTCCTGTTTTTCTTTTTCTCTTTTCCTAACAGAGCCATGTTTGAGAACAATCACAGCTGGCAGATTCATGTCATCACAATTCTACCTATTAATTTGTGAGCAATGCTGAGGCACTTTGGTACTCAGATAAAGTGTGTGTGAGCGTGCACACATCCCGTGTGTGTGTTGGTGCAAGCGGCCCAGTCAGTATTAATCATGAACAAGACAACAGAACAGGACTTCCCCTGTCACGCGTCCTCTTACTGCCTCATTTTGGAAATCTTTTGATATCCGTGGCGTGTTTCTACTCCCCGTGTGGCGACCCAAAGCGTCGAAGCCGCCCTTTTTAAATATTTTAAAACGCACAACACCTCCCTTACCGCCGAGCTGCATGCGTCCCAGTAGTTCTCGCTGACATTGTTGCCTACCTTTCCATCCTCAGAGCTGCATGGATGTTGATGCTGTTTGTAGATTTTCTCTGATCATCGTGTTCTGGTTTTTACAGTAGGATGCAGAAACTAACCAAACCACCAATGTCTGCATTTAGTTGTCAACATGCGCTTAACACAGTGTAGTCAGCTTTATGGTCTTTTTAATGTGAAAGCAGAATATAAAACACGACACACATGACCTGCACAGCTGCTGCGTGTCTGCCTTCATGTGTGAGTACTCAAACTGCTTCAGGTTGCTCTCCGCTCTGTGTGTTTTCGTCTCAGACCTGCATATCGGGGGATGATAACTCTGTGTTACTGAATGTGGATATTGTTGATGAATCTATAAATGGCTGTAATATTTATTTGACATGCACATTCCTTTATTTAGGTGATAATTTCATGAAAGAAAGCAGGGTAAGCAGATCAGTTCGCTCATCAGCACATCAGTTCCTGCGTCACCACTGATACCAGCAGAACCCACAGACTTCTGTCAGTAGAACAACTTCTTGTGTGCCATACATGGGTACTACGACTCATACACCAGTGACAGTACAACATGCTGTAAACCCACTCCACCGAGGTATGAGTGTTCACATTCAGCATCTGTGTTCAGTCATGAGTTTGATCATTTGGGTTTTGTGGCCTTATATATTTAGTGATAACTTCTAATTGATTTCTCAGCTCGTCCGGTCCTGATTTCGAGTCACATATATTTATCTATAAAGAATGATTTACAGATTTATTTCTCTACGCCCTCGAGAGGCGGGTTTTGCACCACAGTTCAAGATGATCAGGCAAAAGTTTTGTCCTTTTGTTTTGCCGGTATTCTCGATACATATTTGGTGGTAGATTTCTTTGGTTTTCTTTGGGGTGTAAAGAAACTTTGATGTAGACTGTGTCTGTGAAACAATGATAATCAGTGCAAACAACAAAAAAACAACAAAAACAAACAAAAAAAAAACTTCCAATGATTCATTCTGTACCGTTATAGTTACACAAGTAGATTTAAAAACGGTGAAGATCATGTTTCAATGCTGAATGCAAGGAGACATCTGTATGTGATGTAAGACAAACAAACAAAATTCTGCTGTATTACAAATAAAACCATTTTCTGTATGACCTGTCTCATCAGCTGTGAGTGAGTCTTACTGATGGATTTCATTAATAACATATTCACACGTCATTATTTATGTCCATGATTACAAGTAAATGAAAAAGCAGAGGAGATCTTGCTGTGACAAGCTTCAACCAGAGGAGGGCGTAACAGTGTTAATCAGTGCTGTTCAAAGCACAAAGAGCTGCGTTTTATAAATCAAAGTTACATAAAGTGACTTTTTAATCCTTATTTTTTTCCTGTTTGCCCTCTTTAATACATTTAAAACATAATCAGCATTTATTTATAATCTTGATTCTTAATTTTCCTGGTGACTCAATCTGTGAAACAAAAATAATAAGATTTTCATCTGCTATTATACTATGATTGAATTTTAAGGTACCTTATTTTGACACAGCGCAGCCCCAAAACTGACGTGTGTTAAGGAAAAGAACATTGTTAGATTTAAAGTTATTAACTCTACACATGCAGCGGTGGGGTCTGTTAGACCCAAAATCAATGAGGAAGTGAAGCCAATGTCAACAAAGCTCAAAGATTAGTAAATACCAGTGTTTTTCAGACAGGAACACTTCACCCACAAAATGACCATTTGTATGCCAGTTATTAGTCATGTTGTGTTACCTTGAATTCATGAGGAAAAAAATGTGTTTTTCTTGCGTGCCTCACACTGAACATATTGATGTATTGTTTGATTCTGGACCACATTTAACAACAGCAAAACTACATCAAACATCTGCTTATAAACTCTCACACAACTCGTGCAGTATAATTCAGGTCTCATTTATCCATTCGTGTGCTCAGTACTTCCCAAACACATGCATTTTTGCTGCAAAACTTGGAGTCTGGCTTTAAAGAGAGTATAAATGATTTTTATTCCCAGTTCAGTTTTAAATACTTCATTTTTTTGGCGAAAGTGCATGTGTCTGGGAAGTTTATTGAGTATAAATGAGACTTGGATTATACTGCACCAGTTATGCAAGAGTTTGTAAACAGATATTTGATCTAGTTTAGCTGTTGTCAAACGTGGACCCAGTCGATA
>JAPZEB010000012.1:21575455-21591886 GCA_029783705.1 Chaetodon striatus | reverse complement strand
ACAAAACAAAAAAAAACATGATTTTCTTATTATTACACAAAAAAACATACGTATTATATTACGTTCCATTTCTGCTAATATACCCTCCTGATTCCTACACACTGGACCTGTAAATCACCCCCTAAAAAAATTCAAACCTCACAAATTCTCACAAATATAAGCCGCCTTCTTTGCTTCCATTGCGTTTTAAACACATTCGCTACATTAACAACTATTATTTTCTTACACAAAATGTCTTACTGTTTCAGGGGCTACTCTCTTCTGGTAGTGAAGATCCGCTCTTTGACCTCCCTGGGGTTACGCTCACTGCAAAATATAAACGACGGTGGCGTCTACATCACAGGAAACAAGAAGCTCTGCTACCATGACACTGTCAACTGGACGCGTATCTTGACCAGCGGCTCTCGCCCGCAGCGACGCCATAAGCACATTGACTTAAAGGACAACAGGCCAAGAAATCAGTGTGGTGAGTGAGGGTGGATCATCTGTAAGCAGCTCCCCTTACACTGTGGATGACGATGATGATGATACAGTATTTTTATTTTTTTTTTATTCTGTTGTGTTTGCAGTTAATGAGGGCAGCGTGTGCGACCCCCTGTGCTCCTCCGATGGCTGCTGGGGCCCGGGGCCAAACCAGTGTGTGTCCTGTAAGAAATACAGCAGGGGAGGAACGTGCGTGCCAGACTGCATGTTCTTAACAGGGTGAGTCTTTACAGAAAAACTAATAACATGAATAATAATACTCACAGTGTTTGTCTTAATGTTAGTAATGTTTGCTGTAGCTGTCGCAAGTGTTTCAATCTTATCTGCAGTCTGCTGAAAGATGTTGAGAGTGATTGACTTTTTGCTGTGAATGCAGGGAGAGGCGGGAGTTTGCTACTCGATCAGGGGAGTGTATGCCATGCCACTCTGAGTGTAAGGTCCAGGAGGGGAAGCAGACGTGCACAGGCCCGGTATGATTTTCTCTTTTCTGTGACTACGTGATGCCAGTGAACAGGCGGAAAAGCTTTACAGCAATACTCACAAAACAAGTTCTCAAAACTCAAGAATGTGTGCTGCTGCCCCCTGGTGACATTAGTGTACTCCATTTTACCACTGACATTGAGCCAAACTGTCCAACAAGTCAAAATACCAGCGGTGGCAGCAAAGGTTAAAGCATACAAGTCTACTATCGATTGTCAAGGGCAGCTTAGTCTCACACAGCCAGACCTGTCTTCAAAACACTGTCAACGCTACAGGAAGTTCTGGAAGCACCCGTCATCTCTCTAGAATAGGGTAAAAATACACTTTGGGTTGTGGGTGCAGCGATGGTGTCCTTGCAAAACGATAGCAGGCAGGCAGTGGAAAAAAATACCAGCTAAAATAGGCTGCCAATGACAGGGTCATACCCATGGGCGGATTATGAGACAATGGGCCCCTGGGCACTGATATGCAAAAGGACAGACTTTGTGGTTTTGACTGTTTTGTTTTTATTGGTATGTTGCTTCTCTTTGTAGTCACTAGGCATCTTTGATTTTGTGCTTGTATCTTCTCTCTTTTAGGTCATTTAGTTGTTTTGGGGTTTTTTTTGGGAGGAGGGGGCGTCATTTGTGTCTCTTTATGGTCATTGTGTGTCTCTGCGGTCATTATGTGTCTCTTTGTAGTCATTTTGTGTCTCTTTGTGGTCTTTTGTGTCTCTTTGGGATCATTTTTTGTCTCATTGTGGTCATTTTGTTGCTCTTTGCAGTCATTTTGTGTCATGTTGGGATCATTTTGTGTCTCTTTATGGTCATTTTGTGTTTCTTTATGGTTATTTAGTGTCTGTTTGTGGTCATTTTGTGTTTCTTTATGGATATTTAGTGTCTGTTTGTGGTCATTTTGTGTCTCTTTGGGATCATGTTGTGTCTCTTTATGGTCATTTTGTGTGTCTTTGTGGTCATTTTGTGGCTCTTTAGTAGGCATGTTCAGTAATCAATCCATGCTTATACCCACAGTCTACATTCTGTGAGTCAGGCTAAGGGCAGCTATGATATCCATCCATGGCCTTGTCATCTTAGGGCATTTCCATATTTGCTTTATTTATTTATTTATTTTTTTATTAAAGGCGAGAGTCTAGGAGTGTGCCCCATTTACTAAAATTGTCTCTTTTGCCCTTTGTCTTTGCAGGGAGCAGATCAGTGTGTAGCATGTGCCAGCATGCAGGACGGTCCACACTGTGTTTCCTCGTGTCCTGAGGGCTTGATGGGAGGGGAGGAAGTCATCTTTAAATACCCCAACAAGCAAGGCAGCTGTGAGCCATGTCACATTAACTGCACCCAAGGGTTAGTGATAAGTGAAGCTCTCTATCTGTGTATTTAAATGTATGTTTGTGTTTATTTTAAATTGACTTCCTGTCTGTTTTGTGTTTAGGTGCTACGGCCCAGGCATTGGAGACTGTGTGGGGTCAACTCGGTACACCATCTCTGGGTAAGTTGCTCCTCTATGTCTAACACATTTTTAATAGTTTAGACATTTTGATTTATCGTCAAGTAATCTCTTCTTCCTCCCTTCATCTGTCATCAGACAAGCAACCACAGCCATTGTACTGGGAGTGATCGCCCTTCTCTTCATTTCATTCTCTGTGTTCGTGCTGACTGTTCTTTACCGCCGAGGCCTCGCCATTCGTCGCAAGCGAGCCATGAGGAGATACATGGAGAGCGGAGGGGTAAGTCAGAGCCTGAAGTCTTCACGATGCTGTTGTGCTTCAGTTAAAGTTGGTTTTAACACATGATCTGTGTGCCTACAGAGTTTTGAACCTCTGGATCCTGGAGAGAAAGGGTCTAAAGTCCACGCTCGGATCCTGAAGCCCTCAGAGCTGCGTAAGATCAAGCTGCTAGGCAACGGAGCTTTTGGATCAGTCCATAAGGTAATGGTGATTGTGGCAGTTGTCTACACAAATCTCTTCACATTTAATATTAACTTAATAAGTTACAAATCTGTATTTCTTGCCTCACAGGGCATTTGGATCCCAGAGGGTGATACGGTGAAACTTCCTGTGGCCATAAAGACGATTCATGATCGCACCGGCAGGCAGACCTTCTATGAGCTGACTGATGTAAGAAAACGTGAAGATCTTTTGTGTGTCAAATACTCTCTGATGGTGGGCTTGAAAGGCGATTCTGTGAGCTTTATGGCTTGCTCTTTTGCGGAGTCACCTTAGATTCACAGTAGTGCTCAGAGTCATGCAAAAAAGTTGAATAGATAACAAGTCAAAATTTCAGATCACTCCTGCAGCATTTCTCTGCTGCTAATCCATATGCAAAGTATGTTTCAAGTACTTATTTCACAACGTTGCTAATTTATTGGCAATATGAGGATTATTTCTTTGCAATACAGTGCACTCTAGATAGGGTCATTTGCATTTACAAGTCAGCCAAAGTAATTCTCCTACACACTTGGTGCACATGACAAGTTTAAGTTGGCTGTAATCTGCAACCTCACCACTAGGTGTCACTAAATCACACTACACCTTTAAAACCCAAATAAAATATTGACATTTCTTTTAAAAATCCATAATGATTTCCTGTAATTGTTCACTGCAGCACATGATGCTGATAGGAACCCTGGACCACATTAACGTTGTCAGGACCTTGGGTATCTGTCCTGGTGCCAGCCTGCAGCTCGTCACCCAGCTCAGCAGTCAGGGCTCTCTGCTAGAGCATGTCAGGAACTGCAAGAACAAACTCAGCCCGCAGAGGCTGCTCAACTGGTGTGTTAAGATCGCAAAGGTAAACGACCAACATTTGTGTGCATGTGTTGGCCATTTTTTTATAGCACTGTTCAGTCTCTTACAGTGATGTTGCATAAATTTAAAGGCATTGTTGTCCTTTCTCATCAGGGTATGTATTACCTAGAGGAGAACAGGATGGTCCACAGGAACCTGGCTGCCAGAAATGTGCTCCTGAAGAATAATTACACCGCTCTGATCTCAGACTACGGCATTGCAGACCTACTTTACCCTGATGAAAAGAAGTATTTTTACAATGAGGTCAAGGTCTGTAGCACTGCAGAAAAGATATGATACTCAGTTAATATGATCAAAGTTCACAAAGAGAGCCTTTGACCTGAATCTGTTTTGCACACTGCTGCTGTTTGCTGACATGTCAGTGAAGTAAACAACATCCTCTATTTATGTCTTTAGACACCAATCAAGTGGATGGCCTTAGAGAGCATCTTGTTTCGCAGATACACACATCAGAGTGATGTCTGGAGTTACGGTGAGTTTTAAACCAGCTTACAAGTCCCAGTTTGAGTAATACTGAGAGTTCATGAAAGCAGAGGGTGTAGATGTTTGAGCCGCACCAGTTGTGCTGTTTAAAGCCACACTAAATCTGTCATCCTCATTCAGGTGTGACTGTATGGGAGATGATGTCCTACGGGGCAGAGCCATACACTACGATGCGCCCACAGGACGTTCCTGATCTGCTGGAAAAGGGCGAGCGTCTGTCCCAGCCTCAAATTTGCACCATTGATGTCTACATGGTGATGGTCAAGTGTGAGTGCCTGTCCTTTATCCTTCTTTAACATCTGGTCTGAACTACAACAGCTTCTTAGCCATGCTTGCAGCAGACTCTATAAGTGCCAACAGTGGTCTGTCGGTTAATCCACTACTTTGATTCAGACTGAAATAAACAACTATTAGATTGATTTATTGCCATGAAATTTTGCACAGGCATTCATGGTCCCCAGAGAATGTATCCTAATGACTTTACTGGTTCCCTGGCTTCTCCACATGTGCCATCATGACCTCCATTTTTACTTTTAGTGACTTTTTGGCTTTCAATCAGCAAAAGTTTTGGAAAGTACCTGGTACTTTTTTTGGTTGCACCTCAGTCACGGTTCCAAGTAAGCTTAGCCGATCCTAGAAGGTGGAGTTAAAACATTGCAGACTACAGATTGGTCAAAAAGAGTCGCCACTAGATTTTGCGTGACGTAGGACTTCCTGCACAATTTTTTTTAAATACCCAAGCTACCATCATTAGAGATTTTTATTAACTTGATCCAGATTTTAACTTCAGCTCACGGTTGTATGCCCTTTGCATCCATTATGATATCAAAGTGAAGTTGACCTTTGACCTTTTGAACATAAAATGTCATCACTTTTTGTTATTTTTTTACCCTACTTGTGTGAAGTTTTGTCATAATTAGCATATGAATTCTTGAGTTATGGCCAAAAACATGTTTTGTGAGGTCACAGTGACTTCGACTTTTGACCTTCAGCCACCAAATTCTACTCAGTTCACTCTTCAGTCCCAGGGACGTTTGTGTCAAATTTGAGGAAACTCCCTTGAGGACTTCTTGACATACTGCATTCTCAAAAATTAGATGGATGCAAGATCACAGTGACATTGACCTTTGACCATCAAAGTCTAACTGGTGAATCAGTGAGTCCAAGTGGACGTTTGTGCCAAATTTGAAGAAATCCCTTCAAGGCATTCTTGAGATATCATGAGCTACAGAGATTAGCTGAGAGTCAGGTCTACACAGAGGGCGTACTATCCGTTGTGGCAAACGAAATACAGAAAAAGACCTGGTAGCCTACCAAAAGTGACTTGACTGGAGTTAAGTCGAGCAAAGTCGTGCAGTAGAAATGTGCCATTAGGTGACTTGCCATTAAATTTGGTCATTCATTGGACATTCATGTCCTGCTCAGGAGGAAATGTAAAAACCGATCCTCTGCTTTTTTATCTAGTGCCACTGTGCGAGGTCAAAATTTAATTTGTCTAGTGCTTTGGTTTGTGACCACATACTTGCAAAATGAATGACTTTGCACTAATTAGCAAATGTTAGCATGCTAACATGCTGCACTAAGATGGTAAACATGGTCAAAATTATACCCACTTAAACTGAAACATCGCTGTGCCTAAGTATGGCCTCATAGACCTGCTGGCATGGCGGCAGACTCTACGTTTTGTTTATATTTAATTACATTTTAATTAGTTTTAGATGCTGTTTATTTTGCATTAGTTCCATAGAGATGGCTGTTAAACTATGTCTCTTATTTTTAATTTCCAGGTTGGATGATTGATGAGAATGTCCGTCCAACATTCAAAGAGCTGGCAAATGAATTTACCAGAATGGCCAGAGACCCGCCTCGCTACCTTGTCATCAAAGTAAGAAAGGCTGTGTTTATCTGTAGCCACCCAGTTTTTATAGCACTTTTTTACAAACTTTGGACAGAAAAATTTAGAATATTGTGCGACTTTGGTAAAAGCGTATATGCAATATGCTAATCTATGTTTCACCTCTGTCCACCAGGAGGACTGCACACATCACGACTCAGCCCCAGATGAACCCGTCCAGCGCAGTGCAGACCTGGATGACCTGGATGATCTAGACATTGAGCTGGAGGGCCAGGAGGAGGATGTGGTGGATGGTATGACTCCAGGCCCCAACTACCTGTCTCAGACAAAGAGCCTCAGTCGCCTCTCCAGATTGGATGTTCCCAGAGTAAGAGACACGTCTTCCTGTCAATATTGTGGCCAGATTATATCTTGAAGTGTCTTTGCATTCACCTCCTTGATCTAAACCTCAACCCTGTCTTTTCTTGTAAAGGTGATTATTACTCCAAATGTGGCTGGATACCTGCCCATGACCCCAGGTGTTGACAACCAAGGACAGGTTAGTTACAACAGGCTTTGGCAGTGTTAAGCCACATTGTATATAAACAGTTTTGTGTTTTTGTGTGTACATTTGGTGTCTATAACTGAGCATGATTAGGTCAAACTACTTAAAGGTCCCATATTATGCTCATTTTTTAAGTTAGTACTTTTATTTTGGGTGTTTACGAGAACATGTTTACATGCGTTAATGTTAAAAAAATAACATTATTTTTCTCATACTGAAATGCTCTGTTAAGCACCTGTCCCTTTAGGCCACTCCCCTGAAAATGCCAGTCTGCTCTGATTGGTCAGTGTTTACAGGTCTTCCACATCTATGCTCTGGCAGTCTCTGTACCATCGTTGCAGTTATGGAATTGACTGAAATGGTACAGCAGCAGCCCTTGCTATCGTTATAGGCCAAATCACAATGTTTGACATCTAACTTCTTACAATATGGGACCTTTAAAGATTTCATCAACATCATCCTACTGCGCATTCCTACTCTTGCCATCTTACTAATGCAGGTCTGTTTGTGTTGTCTTGTGCAGGCCATGTGGCAGTCGCGCTCTCGACTGAACTCGGCCCGCACCGTGTCTGAGAGCTCAGAGGGCTGCGGCACGGCAGTGGAGCTGGAGATTAGTGAGGACTTTTCTCTGGCAGGGAGTCTGAAGAGACGACGTCAACGTGAGGACAGCGCTTACATGTCCCAGAGGGACAGCCTGTCTGGCGGGCCACCAGAGACTCCATCACCAGAGATGGACGAAGAGGACCAGAATGGATATGTGCTTCCTGGAGACAGCCCAGAGAGAGGTGAGAGCATCATTTATGTTTATAGTCTATTGAAACAATAAAGTCAATATGTTTCCTGGAAAATAGGTTGTGATGTTCGGGTCAGTGTTGCTGTGTCATATCCACCATTTTAAAACAAAGCTGCAAGGTTAACACTATTTTCTTCATAGATCCTACATTACAAGTTATTCTAATTTAAACCTCACTTATTTCCATTTTTCTTTTTTCTTAGAGACCCTACTTTCCTCATCTCGAGCTGCTCCGGGTAGGATCGGCAAGTCTCATTCATCGGGCCTCCTTGACGACCCAGATGAAGACGAATACGAGTATATGAACAAGCAGACGTGTGTAACACCTGTCTCACCAAGACACAGCAGCCACTGGCTAAAGCCCAACAAGACACGCACCTCCTCTGTATCATCACAAGCCACGGCGTGCTCAGGTGACACCACACTGTCTGTGGAGGTCAGGAGGAGCAATCATACCTCTGATTCAGAGCAGCAGGGGTCTAATGAAGTTAAGTATGAATACATGGACATCAGGGGTAGTGACAGAGATGACAGCCCTCCAGTGCCTGACCCTCCTCCTCCTCCTCCGACACCAGCAAGGATGGGCAGAGAGGTGGAGGATGACGAGGAGGAAGAAGAGGAGGATGAATATGTGGAGGACAGTAACTATCATTACACAAACAGACAACCGAAGCTGCGTCAGGCCCTGCGAGACATGAAGGAGCTGAAGATAGAGGGAAGGGAAGAGGACGAGGTGTATGAGTATGAGGACATGGACTCCTTTGCTGCTCCACCGCCAAGAGATGCTGTGGTGTACCAGAACCTGAAGAGGGAGGGGGAGGGAGCAGCAGGATTTGGGTTTGAGCCGTACGTAAAAGTGCGAGCTGGAGTCGGCGTGGGGGAACCTCCAGCTGGCGACAGATCTTTTGACAATCCAGACTACTGGCACAGCAGGATGTTCCTGAAGCCCAAAGCAGTGCCCACATGAAGAACATTTTAAATCTCTGAGACGTATTCATGAAGGACCCAAAGCAGGAAATGCAATCAAAGCCATGTTTATAATGTAGCCTATGACACAGTTTCAAAAACCCAACATGTGACTTTTACAGCTTTGTCGTCTGTTACAGGCGCTTGTTATGTCTTGTATGCAGGCCTATGATTTTGGGCATTTCCAGAAATAATAGCACTGAGGACACTAACAGAAATGATCTGATTACAAGCTATATTTTTCTGTTTACATTTTGAAATGAACAAAGCTCGCTTTTAAGAACAAATGCGTTTGTTGGAGTTTTGACTTTTATGTTTTGATACCTCTTTTTATTGATGATATATGAAAAACATTTTCTACTCAATAAAATATTTTGAATAGCTATTTTGAAGCACCAAGTTTATTTAAACTTGCCTATATATCAAATGACATTGTGTACATTGTAAAGGCAATAAAGATATTGTGGTGAACCTTCCCAAACTCATTTTGTAAACTAACCCACTGACACGGTGAACCAGGGGCTTTTTTATGTGTCAAGCTCAATGGGGCCCCAGGCAGCTGCAGACTTTGCCTGGGTGGCAATACAGCCTTGATGAATAGGCTACCTTTGTACATCTAGTGGGGTTTTCAGGTTGGTCGTGCTTGTTTTGTCATGGGTGGTATCCCTAAATAATGCAATACATGAGTCTGTAGGAAGTTTCCTTTAT
Organism: Chaetodon striatus; assembly: GCA_029783705.1. Lineage (NCBI taxonomy): Eukaryota > Metazoa > Chordata > Actinopteri > Chaetodontiformes > Chaetodontidae > Chaetodon > Chaetodon striatus. Next base: position 21,582,774 of record JAPZEB010000012.1, on the reverse strand, counting down.
CTCTACCGTCACATTTTTAAGGTTTATGGTAAACCTGGCATAGCTTATGTAACCTTCTCCTAAAGCAGAACGGTAAATAAATATAACTTGACTATTAAAAAATAGTCAAGTGCTCCTATGAAGATGGAAATCCTCCTCCTATTCCTCCAGTGCAGCTCAACAGGGAAACACTGTCTAGGGCAGAGGTAGTCAACCTGTGGCTACAGGGGGCATGTGGCTCTTCAGCCCCCCTCTAGTGGCTCCCTCTGGCAAAAAAATGAAATTGAAATGATTAACAATTATTTTTTTAACATTTTAATTTCCATTCATCATTGCTGAAAGCCTAAATTAATTCTTACATTGTCCAATTGTAAAAATGTGTAGCCTATATGCCAAACAAAAAAAAAGTTTAACATTTTGTCAACTTAAATGTGCGTCACCTCTGTGGTCTGGTGCCTTTTCCTCTAAATTTTGCTAAACCTCAAAGTCTAGTCTAGTCTTGATTCTCCCTGGCAAGTCTATCTATGGTTTCCAAATATAACAAAAAGGAAAAGTCTCATAGGAACATAGAGAGTTCAATAGTGCATGGACAGATAAGTTTGCTTTCACCACCAACGTTGCAAAGTAAAAGTACAAATAATTGTAAATAGCCCACTGCAGAGTAGCCACCTTGTGGTAAAATATATTAATAAATGAATGCGCTTATACCTATTTAGAGTTAAAATGCTGTGTTGTCTGAATCAAAACATTGAAGTAGTGTATGTTTTGTGGCTCCAGACATTTTTTTTTTGGTCAAACTGGCTCTTTAATGGTAAAGGTTGTCGGCCTCTGGTCTAGGGAAAGCAGGACCCCAGAAATGCTGCTCAGCTTTGCTTCTATCCATCCATCCATCCATTTTCAAACTGCTTATCGCGGGGGGTGCTGGAGCCTATCCCAGCTGCAATCGGGCGAGAGGCAGGGTACACCCTGGACAGGTCACCAGACTATCACAGGGCTGACATGTAGAGACCAACAACCATTCACACCAACGGACAATTTAGAGTCACCAATTAACCTGCATGTCTTTGGACTGTGGGAGGAAGCCGGAGTACCTGGAGAAAACCCACGCTGACACGGGGAGAACATACAAACTCCGAACCAGGAACCCTTTTGCTCATTGTACGCTCTATATGAACTGCCCAGATGTGCTGTGTGCACTAAATACAGCCAGGTATGAGGAGGAAGTGTCAGCAAGATGCGATTCATGTTAGTCTATCTCGTCCAATCCTCCAACGTATTGACTGACTTGATGAGTGATTGCCCATAAACCATTTGTCAGTCAAATCAGCTGTTACACCTGTTACCTGTGGACAACGACATCATTCATTAGCCTGTGTTGTAACACCCTGCCTTCATTCATTTTCAATACAAATTCTGAACTTCTAAGTCTGTGTTTGTCTGTAAGTGAAGCCAGTGAGTCTGAATCAAATTACCCAGCCAAAGCAAATGTTTTCAGATACAAAAATATCCTGAAAAATATCAGTCAAGTTGATTTTAAACATAAAGCTCAGCCCTGATGTGCATTTGTTTTGCTTTGGAGAGTTTTAAATCTTCTCTCTGGAGGTCTGTAAAAGCATTACATTGCTAAAAGTGTGCAGTAACCTTAAATACAGTGCTTTTCTCCTCTTGGTAGTTCGTGCAGCTCCGTCGCTCGTCCACTCAGACCAAGAACTTTGCCAAAGCGGTGGTGAACATGGCCGACGCGGTGAGTGAAAATACCAGTTTTTAAATATGAGCTTCCTCTTCCTGTCATCTTTTTCTTTTTATTCTAACCGTGGCACGGCTTCATAGAGAGTCTATTGTAGGCAGTCTCTTGAGCTTACTCAGGACAGTTGCCATATTTTCAGAGCTTTTTTTTTTTCCTGCGGATGAAACTTTCCTGAGTGGGACAGCTGCCATCCCTTATTCACAGAAAGCCAACAAACTTTATCTGTATGAATTTATTTTTAACCATCATTTACATGCCAAACATTTGCTACCATCCTTTGAGTCCTCTCTATTTAACAGGATCTTTTTTATGAATGATTTTAATGGTTATTTCTTATTTTCTTACATGTTTTGATGTATAAATGTAAAAAAATCTAGTTAATATAAATTGAGCCCAGTTTTATTTTTATCTACATATTGTTTTCAAGGCATTAAAAGTTGCATCATTATAAGTAACATACATTTCAGCACAATATAATCAAAGACCAAACAACCATTATGAAGTAGAAAGACATTAAACCTAAATGGGGGAGGAATGACGTAGTTGGTAGTTGTGAGATGTTGTTAAATAGAGACCAAGACATTTTGCAGCATTACTGGCCCGTTCTTGTAGCACTCTTTGTTGCTATGGCTCCCACTTTAGGAGCACCTGATGTAGTCGGCCTCACAGTTTGTGTTGATTGGTCTTAAATTTGCTCATATAAATGGATACAAATTACAGCAAGTTTGGAGAAGTAGGCTGGAGTACCGGAGCAGAAGCTAAGCAATGTAAGGGGCTGTTAGCATGCTGCGTTTTTTCCACCCTCAAACTCATTGTTTGAGTGACAGCGTTTTGGCGCACACGTGTTCTGGAGCACCTATTCTTCAAGGCTCAACAGCCGCACGCTGAGACAAACTGAGTTCAACTTTTGGAACGCAGCAGCACACACCGCATGTCATGTGACGAGGACCAACCAATCACAGCCGACGGATATCTTTCTCCTCTTTGGTAAATATCAGTTTGTGATTAATATGCAAAAGAAGTTGAATATTTCAGTGCAGAGCTTTTCGTCTGTTCTTATAAACTTTGCCTGGAAGAGGATCAGCTCTGCGCTCAGGATTTCAGGTAAATAGGCGATGATGCGATGCTTAAGTTGCTTAGCAACCTCAGACGCAACCTGTTGCCGCGCTCTTGAAAGCTGGCACAGAAAAGGCACAAGAGTAGCACCCAGCGCCTGGCGCCTTTTCCAGGTGTTAAAATACACAGCATGTGTACGACCCCTAATGCTGTGGATGGGGCAGCAGCAAGATGTATTTTAGCCACATAGAAAATATTAATATCAGTTTAAGTGTACACTATATTTAGAATATTTTCAACGCTTAACATTTCCTTTTCAAGGCAGGAATATCACGCCGTTATGCCGCCTTGCTGTTCTGTATATAAGGTACAATCACAGAAAGGGGGGACAGAGTGGTCTGACCTTTGGGGCGGCTGTGGCTCGGGAGGTAGAGCGGGTCGTCGATCCCTGATCCTCCAGTCTGCATGTCAAAGTATCTTTGAGCAAGATAGTGAACCCCAAATTGCTCCCAATGGCTGTTTCATCGGTGTGTGAGTGTGTGTGTGTGTGTGTGAATGGTTACTGAGTAGCAGGTGGCACCTTGTATGGTAGCCCCGGCCACCAGTATGTGAATGGGTGAATATGATTCGTAGTGTGAAAGCGAATGAGTGTTTGGAAGTGTAGAAAAGTGCAGTTTTACCATTTAAGCTGCCAGAGGAGGAAACAGTGCCGAAACAGTGTCTGTATAAACAGGACAATCTGCAAGACGGCATCATGGGCGGTACGGGTGTGACATTTTGACGACATGTTATGCACGCAACCTACATTGGGAGATTTTAAAAGTAGCTGTTTGCAGTTAGCAGCTAACGCAAAGAAGGAGATAAGTGACAATCAGTGTTTGCAAAGTGGCAAACAATGGGATTGGGAAGCTCCTTACCCTCTGAACAAAGGACGAGATCAGCCGCCATGTAACAGGGACGGTAAATGATTGTAATTGACACCTTAATGTTATTGTTACTGTTTAGAAAGCGCTGCCAATGCGTATGCTTATGTCACAATAAAGGGAAGACGCTGTTGTGTGACATGTCATGCTGAGCTTGCCTTTTTTGATTCTGCAAAGCTGCGATGCCGTGTATACTCACACACTGGAGCGGCATGAAGGAGACCTGAAGAAGGGACTTTGTAGGGGCTTTTTAGCGCCATCTTTGTTTTACCTTGCAGAACACAGGAGTTGCTGGTCTACCACTGCCTCGGCCAGTTAGTAAGTTTGTGTCATCATGTGACTTTGGTGAATCTGAACTTACCTTTAAATACACCAGAGTCACACAATGACACAAACTAACTGATTAAGGCAGCGGTAGACGAGCAGCGTGTTCTGCCTCCATCCACAGCTTTACATTGCTTAGCTCCTGCACTAGTATTCCTGCCTGCCTCTCCAAACTGGGAGCGTGCTGACCACCATTTACTGTCCTTTGTACACTGAATGCCTCATACAACCCCACTTAAAAAAAAGTCTGAACTATCCCTTTAATTTATTTCCCGCATCTGATGAGACAACTGGGGACAAAGGGTGTCTCCAGTGTCTCAGATGGAATACAGTACAGTGATCAGTGTAGCCGTCCCTGCCGTAGCATCAGTACGGGAAACCCTTCCTTCACTGACTGGGGACAAACACGGTGATGTTGGTTTCCACGGCAACCGACTGCTGCCTGCCTTCACCCACTCCATGTCTAAAGTAGACAGATACGACTGTCTCCATTATCTGCAGTGTTCATACAGTTTTAAACATTGTGTTAGGGAGTGGCTGTCAGACCTGCCGCTGGAATTATGATCCGAAGATACAGCTCCCTCCTCCTCCTCTCCTTTAAAACCAGGTGTTCCTCTGAAAGGACGCAGTTTGTCATTATTTCACATTATAAGAGGTTAATCAGATGAGAGAGGAGCCCTCTGCTACAGCGCCACCTTCCTTTAGACTTAAGAAGAACACTCAGCAACACTCGCTGATTTTTTTTTTTCCCACTAACATTAAACTTTTGACCCTTTGATGTTTCCAGATCTACAAGGAGCAGCTCAACACTCGCATCGTCCTGGTCGCCATGGAAACCTGGTCTTCTGAAAACAAGGTCTCAGTGGGCGACGACGCCTTGCTCACCCTGCGTGACTTCATGAAGTACAGGAAGGAGAGCATCAAGCAACGCTGCGACGCTGTTCACCTCTTCTCGTGGGTTCAACATCCTGGTTTTCTTCTCCGTCTTCTCCTCTTCTTCCTTCTCCTCCTCCACCATCCCCATCTTATTGCTCCCCATCTTCTTCTTTGTCTTCTACCATATCTTGTTCTTTTCCTTATTCTTCTCCTGTCTCCTCCTCCTTCTCCTCATCCTCCTCCACCACCACCACCTTTGTGTTCTTCTTCTTCTCCTCCCTCTTCTTCTTCTTCTCTTCTTCATGTCTGTTTCTTCGCTGTCTTCCTATCTGTCCTCTTGTTCTTTCTTTTTCTCCTCTTCCTTCTCCTCCTTCACCACCTCTGTCTTCTTCCTTCCCATCTACTTCTTCATCTTCTTCTCAGTCTTGTACTTTTCCTTTTCCTCTACCACCACCGTTGTCTTCCTCCTCTTCCTCTTCTTCTTGTCTTGTCTGTTTTCTGATCTGTCATCTTCTTTCTTCTTCTTCTCCTTCTCCTTCTTCTTCTTTTGTCTTCTCCTCTTCCTTCTCCTCCTCCACCACCTCCGTCTTCTTCCTCCCTACCCTCTTTTTCGCCTTCTTCCACATCTTGTTCTTTTCTATTTTCTTCTTCCACGTCTCCTCCTCCACGATATTTGTCTTCTTGTCCTTCTCCTCATTCTCCTCCTCTTCCTGCACCTCTTCCCTCTCCTTCCTCTTCTTCGTCTTCTTCTTCCTGTCCTCTTTTTCTTCTTCTTCTCTGCTGCCTTCTTCTTCTTCATCTGTCTCCTTCTTTTCCTCTTCCTACTCCACCTCCATCTTCTTTGTCTTCTTCCTCGTCTAGTTCTTTTCCATTTTCCTCCGTTGTCTCCTCCTTATCCTCCACCATCACTTTGTCTTCTTCTCCTTCTCCTCCTTCTCTATCATCCTGCATCTCTTCCTTCTTCTTCTTGTTCTTCTTCTTTTGTCTTCTTCCTCTCCTCCTCCGCCACCTCCGTCTGCTTTCTTGCCGTCTTCTTCTTTGTCTTTGTCCCCATCTTTTCCATTTCTTCTTTTCTTCTCCTCCTCCTCCCCATGCACCACATTTGTCTTCGCCACCTGCTCCTCCTCCTCTTCTTTCTGCACCTCTTCCCTCTTCTTCTTCTTTTTCTTCTTCTGCTCCTCCTCATCCACCTCCTTCGTCTCCTCCTCCTAACCTGCACCTATTATTATAGCTCCCTGTCTCCCTGTCTTCTCTACAGTGGGAGGACGTTCATGAGCAGCCGCAGTGAGGCAGCCTACATCGGGGGAATCTGCTCCATCACGCGGGGCGGAGGCATCAATGAGGTGAGACTTGTGTCCTCACACTGCACAGATCACAGAGCCTGGCTATAAGTCATCGTGTTTGTCCCGTCAGCTTCATAAAAACGGCTTATTTATAGAAGTAATGAATCGTACTCTTCACTGACTCTTCCTCCTGCTTGTTATTGTTAACTTGATTTATTTGTGTCTTCAGTTTGGCAGTGTGGGCCCCATGGCCATCACACTGAGTCAGAGTCTCGGCCAGAACATTGGCATGCTGAGAAACAAAGAGCGACTCGCTGCAGGTGAGACGACACCGCAGATATTGGTTCATGGGAGGACAAACTGTCATTGTGATTGAGAAACACAGAGTTGATACGAGCTGCCATACAAGCCCTCAACTTTAGATACTGTTGACTGCCATAGATACTTTTTTTCTGTCTTTTACAAATGCCCTTATTAAACTCAAGTAGTGTAAACATACTGTACAGCACTTATTTGACTCATGTGAGAAAGGAGTCCACCTCTGCTGTACTAACAGCTCCCTCAAGTGGTCACTGAGTTGCTCCAAAATGCTTTGTTGTGTGCAGTCGTGACCTGTCGTGACCACAGAAATGTTTTTTTTTGTGTGTGTGTGTGTGTGTGTGTGTGTGTGTTTGCGTCCAGAAGACTGCCGGTGTCCAGACCCATGGCTGGGCTGCATCATGGAGGACACAGGGTATGCTTGTTTTAAATGTATTTCAAAAAAATAATCAGTGACCTGTTGTACATTAAGAACAATTCTCAAGTAAAACAGGAGTCTGTGAAAAGAGAGACAGACATATTACACACCTGGTCACTTTTATTTTTGTCAGATATGTCTCAGTTTTTGAGTGTGAATTGTACTTAGAAATGTAGCTCGTGTAAGTACCCAACTTTATGAGGGCAAAATATTAGCATGTTAGTTGGCAGGCATATTTTATTCTGACTTTTGAAGGTTTTAAAGGGACAGTTCACCCCAAAATCATGAATACAATTTTTTTCCTCTTACCTGTAGAGCTGTTTATCAGTCTAGATTGTTTTGGTGTGAGTTGCAGAGTGTTGGAGATATCGGCCGTAGAGATGTCTGCCTTCTCT
>JAPZEB010000012.1:21563067-21575355 GCA_029783705.1 Chaetodon striatus | reverse complement strand
TTTTATGCTTGTATGATTAAAAACTCCTGGAGATTTTATTCCAGATAAATGCGCTGGCGCAGGTTTCATTGAAGAGGCCCAGCCTTCACTTTGAGCAAATCGTGTGCGAAGAATTGTGGGCACTTCATACCTGCTGAGGATACACATGTGCATCCTTGAAAGTTCTCTGAAGGAAGGACTCTGTCCTTGGTAGAATTGAAAGGAGTCCTAAGTCGGGATTTGATGATGTAGCATCCTTTAAATTCAGCCATTTAAAGACCCTTCCTTGACTTTGAGAAACACCCAGTGTATATGCATGCAACCTCCTCCATTTTACATAGCCTTGATTTAGTGTACCATGCATCCCTAGGTTTTATTAGAAATGCAAAGTCACTTACTCATCACTGCATTCTTTATGATTCGTTGGGGGGTGGACGTCATTGACCACTCACAGACAACAGCACTGGTATATTTTTTATCTATAAAGCAATACTGGGCAAACTTCCAGCCTTCCTCTGCTCCCCTCTGAGTGTCAGCTCTGGTGGTTAACCGCTACACTCCTCCAAGTGGTTGCTTTTTAATGTACCCTGGGTTTTAACAGATCTCCTACTCTGAACCTTGGACATGGAACAATCTTTAAGAAGATCTAAAATTAGAAACACTTATACCCATTGATGAATTTAAGGGCATCATAATGAATGTGGTGATAGAGACATGAACTTGTTTTTCTTGAGAGGCCACTATGTTTGAATAGCTGCTACCTCAGCCAGGTCTCTCTTGTAAAGGAGATTTTTCAATCTCAATCAATGGGCCTTCTTGGTTAAATAGACGTTAGATTAAAAATGTATATATTTTATTTACAGTATGTATTTGCAGCCGGTAAAATTACCTGTATGTAACATGTTTGCAGGCAGGTGCTGATGCAAATCTGCAGAATAACATGGGCGACACACCTCTACACAAAGCAGCCTATACTGGAAGAAAGGTAAAAAATAAAACAGAATACCTATCCGTCCATTAACTATAACGAGAGGTGCATTCTGTATTGTAACTTGTGATAAACCCTTTTGTTCCCCAAACTAATGCCAGCTGGAGTCTCCGCCAGATACTTTCCATTTTCCCATTGACGCTTTTAAGTGTTGGCAAATGATGGTCAGATTTTAATCTTTTCTTTGCCTATTAAGGAGATAGTTCTGTTGCTGCTGCGGTATGATGCCTGTTCCAACATAATCAATGGAACAGCCCAAATCCCTAAAGATGTCACAGAGGATGATGAAATCATTACAATGCTGGAGGGTATGAAATGATGGGAGTTTTTTTTTTCTTTCTTTCTTTTTTAAAATCGCTGATGGCTTCTCATTACTGTAGATCAGATGCCCTTGTTCTCAAATGGTGTTTGATTTGTGCAGCTGCAGAGAGAAGAGAGAAGAGGCGGCGGGAGGAGAAGCTTCTAGAGGCAGCCAGAGAGGGGGACATCTCCACTCTGTCTAAACTGGTTAGCATCTGACCTTTTCTAAGAATTTTGCAGAATATATTACACTTTGACAGCATCTTTCTTTATTTAAGAAGTATTTCACTGTTGGAAAGATGGTCTTTTCATAAAACTGGGCTGTCTATGCAGCAGAAAGATGCAAATACTTTTGAAATTGGTGCTACATGACCAGAGAAAACAAAGGGAAGGGGCTGCGGTACCCACTTTTGCTACTACAACAAAGCACAGTGCCATACTGGCCCAATAAATGGCTTACGCAATGCAAACCTGGCCATTTTGACTCTGGAAACAATATGGTAACAAACAATCCTTTATTGCAGTTAAAACGGTAAGCTAAAATATGTTTCTGAAGGCATTTTAGGCATGAAATAGGAAATACAGTAACAAAATCTTGGTTCATATTTGATCAGAACTGCTTAGTTTTACAGTTTGATCTCAGTTTTTCAGTCTTCTACAATACAGGAAATGGAATTGCACCCACTTCTTGTCCACAATTCCTTGTATTACAGCCAAACCATACATTAAAATATGTTTCTGAAGACATTTTAGGCATGAAATAGGAAATACAGTGACAGAATCTTGGTTTATATTTGATCAGCACTGTCTAGTTTTACCGTTCAATCTAAGTTTGGTCTGAGTTTGACAGAAAGAGGGACATCTCTCTCTTAATCTGCGTCTATACTCTGTGTTCATGGTGGTGGGTATATAAAAATGGGGAAAAATGACATATAGTTTGAGCAATAGCCCTAGTGTCATCTGGCAGATTTGAGCAAGGAAATCTTGGCGCTGGTAAGATGGAGGAAAGTTTACCGCAGTTCATTTACACATACTTTTCACAAATTTATGATACTAAGCTGGCTGAAAATCAGCCCAGTACCCCTTTAAAGAATTTTCTCTCAACAAACCATTGTCCTTCACATGTTCTGCTCTCTGAAATTGGTAAAATGCTCCAACTATCAGAATACATTCACATTTGGCCAGATTCTAGTTTCAAAGGTCCAACATATTTGATGTATTTGAGAAGGGTCTGACATCTCTGATGCCTAGACAGAAAGCAACAATTGTGAATCATAGACAGCTACAGACAGCATAATATGTGCCAATTTTCCTAACAACCTGCCTTGTTTTAGCAGACCAAAGCAGATTTAAAAATGTCCCTTGCTCCTGTGTATTGTGATACTGGATTAAGCTGGCTACTGAAGATATTCAGATATAAATGAGTTCCCATTGCCATTAGATGTGTAAAGGAAAATATAAAAAAATAAAAGGTAAATGTCAGGGTGTTTGGCTTTGTTAAGTTGTCTTCTGCTGTTTAACTGTCGTCTGTTGTTCAGCTCAGTGGAAAAGAAGCTCCAGATATTCACTGCAGGGACTCTGTGGGGAATACACCCTTACACTGTGCGGCCTATAGGGGGCAGAAGCAGTGCATTATAAAGCTGCTCAAGTCTGGAGCCAACCCCAGCACTAAAAACATCAATGGTATATCACTAAACTTTGAACATCACATCTTATTATTCTGACTAATGTGTTATTAAATGAGAGCCACAATTTGTAAATACACACTTGTGTAAATACTGCAGAATATTCTAGTAGTTTTGTTTCTGGGTGTTGCATTATGATTTATTGTATGGCTGATTGTGTTGCAGACCAGACAGCATTAGACCTGGTCCGCAGTGATGAGCTGAGACTGATTCTAGCTGCCTATCAAGACAAGGTTAGTGCAGATAAGAAGTTTTTAATCATCCTTTTAATAATATAAGGTAGGCACTGGCACATGAATTAAGGTACAGTAGCACATTTTCTAATCTCTTTGTATGTAATGTAATGTGCTGTGTATCATTCATTCAGTCTGTGTCTAACTTGAGCCCATTAACTCTACATGTTGCCATTAAATTTGGTGTTTAAGTTATGGTCTACACAGCATGATTACTAATTATCTTGGCCTCTCCACTATCACCACCACTGGGCCAGAACCTCTCTAGGCAAAAGTCTGAATCTAATGAACACATTTTAGTGAAGTTTACCAAGTTTATTCATGTTTCCCAGGAGATTAAACGGTCTAATTTTTGGCTCTCTGTGAGTTAATAACTCATTTTTTGTAATTAACGGTAAAAATTGGTGTCTTGCGCCTTAAGGAAAAAGTGCTACCCTGCACCTGGCCAAAATATGGCTGTACACAGCTATCTTTTTTGCATTGTCTCTTTTCACACATCTCTATACAAGGTTCTGGTGACTGTGTAGAAAAAAACCTTGCAAGTCAGCAGTCCTTGCTCTTGCTTGGATGTCCGATAAGCCTGGCACAGCTTCAGTGCACAGCATTGCATAGTCATGGTGGAAATGAGAAAAACTAGGCTATTAAGTAAATTAAAAGATATATATTATTAACCCCTGAAACTTTTACTGTAATACAAAAAAGTGTGTGAGTTAGGTGTCTCTGGTCTCACCAAAAACTCAACACTGTCCATCAGGCGCTGTCTGTGCACAAGTCTGAGAGTTGTGTTTTTCTCACAAAGGATGTGAACGGTGGGGTGCAGAAGATTGAAGGCCCTCTTTGGAAGGTACCCAGATGCTGAAGTGTAACCTTGTCTACTCTTGATGTCAGGCAGTGTTTTTGTTGAGACATATTTGATGGTATAGACTTCACTTTTGTCCTGTAACTCATTTTTAATACCATAAAAAAGATGAGCAATACAAAAGTTTTAAAACAGAAATTGTTCTAACCCTCTATATATGATATATTTATACATTTATATGATTTATGTATTTGTTGACAGAGTTCACGCTTTCTTGGATGGCGATCCCACTGGGTGATTATTGAGGACGGGACTCTCTCCTGGTACCCCAGACAGTGAGATAACTTTTTATGTATGCAGTTTTCTTAAGCTGAAAATATACTATGTACATGTATAGAATATTGTATTGTCTGTACATATGGTGTTTGCTGTGGGAGAAATTTCTCTCTTGCTACTCTGGCCCTGACTCGCTGTGTGTGTAAAAGCCACACCACCTAAATTAAGAATTACAATGTATTATTTCCATGACCTAGAAAATTTCAATCAATATTTGTGAACATGATCCACTCTCTCTCAAAACCAGAAACCAGAGAAGGAAGTCTCAAACTTGTGATGTCATCAAGTATAGGATCTAGACAATGAATGGGAGACTGATTTTGTGGCCCTACAGAGTGTTTGTTTGTTTTCTTTTTTATACCCAAATGAGCTTCATTTTATTGTAGTGTTCTCAGTTCTGAAACAGAAAATGTACCCATATATCCAGAATGTTCCCCTTGGTGCTCTGTTTCCTCTATAATATCTTTCCCCATTCATTGTCTGTGGAGCAGTTTCAGACTTTATACTTGATGACATCTTAAATTTAAGTTTTAGCACTCACACTTGATTTGGGAGAAAGTTGTTCCTGTTTCTAATATTTTTGGACCATCGTAGACCATAGGAATAACATGTATGAATGTTGAAGTTGAGCATAGTTCCCCTTAACCATACAATGCCTTTTCAGCTGCAGTGGGGGAAATAAAAGCGCATCTTATTGTCTCCAAATAATCTTGTTGGAGATGGAGACATCGGCAGTAGTTCCCCAAGCATCCAGTGAAAAATGGAACTTTAATGAAATACGTCACCCTCCAAATTTGTACGAGCTACTCACGACATGTTACCTTGCATTTGTGAAGAACACTTTGTTTTTCTCACACGCTTCCATGGTGAACGGAGAATCCATCAAAGCTGAACATTCTTCATGCAATCAGTGTCCTCATTTAACAACAGCAAAACTATATCAAAACACTCGTTTACAAACTCTTACAACTTGTGCAATGTAACCCAAGTCTCATTTATCCTGTCGTAGGCTCAGTACTTAACCAACACATACATTTTCAGTAAAACTGTCTGATATAAAACATTCATTCTTTTATTTTCAATAACTGCTTATCCTGTTAGGGGTCGCTGGTGTGCTGGAGTCTATCCCAGCTGACACTGGGTGACAGGTGAGGTACACCATGTACAGGTTGCCAGGCTGTTGCAGGGCTGACACGTAGAGACAAATTCACACTCACATTCGCACCTACAGGCAATTTAGAGTCCCCAATTAACCTGCATGTCTTTGGACTGTGGGAGGAAGCCGGAGTACCTGGAGAAAACCCACGCTGACATGGGGAGAACATGCAAACTCCACACAGAAGGGCTCCCCCAACCTGAGGTTTGAACCAGGAACTCTCTTGCTGTAAGGCAACAACACTAACCACTAAAACACAATACAGTACTTTTAAATTGATGTAATATTCATTTATTGTGCAAATTAAGAATAAGCATGTTGGCTAATTCCAATTCTTCATTTTAAAGCCAATATCGGCCGATACCAGTGATGTGCGGATATTATTCTGCATCCCTTATTACAAAAAAAAAAACATGAAACAATGTGAACTTATCCTTAAATATAACAATGAAACAGTTAAACAACTACTTGACAGGTCACTGCAGCCGCTGCCACAAGATACCTCAGGAGGCATCTGAGCAGCCCTGCGTTTTGGCGGGTCGGGGTCGACGTGACGTCGTCGGCGTCACGGTGAAGTGGGAGGGGCTTGGGGGGCAGCGGGAGGCCGGTGTTAGCAGCAGCCGTCAGAGCCGAGCTGAACTGCGGGGAGCTGTCGCTGTTCAGGGCCGAGTAGCGACTGAAACTTCACTGCCAAGATGTCCGACGAGGAGCAAGAGCAGACCATAGCCGAGGACCTGGTGGTCACCAAGTACAAGATGGGTGGTGACATCGCCAACCGTAAGTGAATTTAAACGAGCAGCCGTTGGTGACGGGGTGAGATGACCTGCTCTATCCGGCCTGTCGTGCAGACAGCTAACGTTACTCTCCCCACACAGCAGCAGCCATGTGGTTTACATGCGAGGCACACATATGCTGTACTCACTGGCTACATAGCTAGCAAGTACCGCTGGCTCGATGTTAGCCAATGCTAGCTCCTCTGTTACTGCTGATGAACGTTGACGTTTTGGGGCTGTGCTGTAGGTAGGGAGCTGTCTGCCTGCTTAACTAACGTGGGATGCTAACGTGCTAACAAGCTAGCTCAGCCTGTTGCCCACTAACGTTACAGTCAGCTAAACATGATAAGTCAACGTTTACAGATAAGCAGGCAGCTCCCAGTGTGAAGCCACTTTAATGTTAGCTACATGTTCACGGTTATCTTTCTTACATCTCCAGACTAAACTCTGTTAGTTTACTATGAACTTTTGATGGTTATTTGTCAAATTGGCATATATTGACACGCCACAAGATGAGGTCTGAGCCACAGCCTGTATGTTTCTCATTGTCTCTGTGCATTCTCAGACCCAGTCAGTTTTACTGTTTTGGGTAATATGTCAAAAATATAGTTAAAAATATTTGATGATTCTTTGCAAATGAAGGAGGACTTATTATTTGAAATTAGGAGTTGGAGATATGGGGAAAAAAGGCTTTGTCATAGTCCATGTGATTATAAGTCATGGATTATTATATTGTAATTTCATTTTTTCAGGAGCAGTTTCAAGATAAAATAACCAGACAGTAACATGTCTTTGGCGAACCCAGTGTATTAAATAACTGACAAATTAAGTTATGACATCACATTGATCAAAATGGTATTAACATCTAATATTATAAAGCAGTCCTTATTTGCATCAATGCCTGCTGATATGGTACTGCTGAATCACTGATGACTAGCAAATCTGTATCACCCCATAGTGTAAGCTGTCATACCACCCAACCCTGTTTAAAACCTTGCCTTACTTCTCAGACCATTAGGGCTCTCTATCAGTACTCAGTACCTTTTAAAGTATCAACCGAAATTACAGAGTACCAGCGAAACTTCTCCAGTCAAATGACGACTGCATTTCTTTTTGCACCAAGATCTAGAAACCAGTTGCTAAATTTATGGGTTTGCTTGCAGCCAGTCATTGTAAGTGTTCTTCGATTTAATACTATCTGATTGGCTCACTACTGCAGCAGCTACAACTCAGATGCCTAGATGCCACCAAAATGTTTGAAATTATGGCTTTACTACACGCCTGTGGCGCCTGGTAGCATTTTACGTAACTGAATGCTCCCATTGACACAACGGGTATTGAATGAAGTAGAAAAAGGTATCAAATTTAGTACTCTGTTGGTGTTGGTATCACTTTAAGGATACTGGTAGTTTTATAAACAATACCTGGTAATATTGACAGAATCAAACAATCATAATATTTTTGAGTCAGTTCCCTGACAGCTTATGGTGTTAAAGTAGGGGTTGGTTGATAATGATCACAGAAAAAAAATCATTAATCGTGTGTTTGGCATTTAGCACTCATTTCACTCAGCTGACTGCAGTGCATGACTATCAGACAATACCAAATGAGATATCTGTTTTCACATCACATATTGATACTAAATCATGTTGTCAACCTGCGCTACTTGTTTATTCTTCTGCTGCTTTTAATCATTTGCCGTTTGTGTCACCCAGAGGCTCTCCGTCTGGTTGTGGAAGCAGCCAAACCCAGGGTGTCAGTGCTCAGCCTCTGTGAGAAGGGGGATGCCTACATCATGGCTGAGACTGGAAAGGTCTTCAAGAAGGAAAAGGAAATGAAGAAAGGTGAGCCAAGGATGATACTAGTGAGTCGTTGTTTTTTGGGTGATCTGAGGTGAACCCATCAAGAAGAATCTAGACGCAGTCATGCAAATTGTCGGTGTGTTTGTCCACACAACCTTGATTAGCTTTAATGACAGCAGGAATTTCAAAATAGGGTGGTGGAGTATGACAGTGTACAATTTTTTTTTTTGGTGATCTCTGTCACTCCCTCCATCCTTGTATAGTTTTCTTGCTAAACTTGTGGATGATGTCCAAATGAAGACTTGGTGGTTTTCTTTTCCCTCTTCTAGGAATTGCCTTTCCCACCAGCGTCTCAGTCAATAACTGTGTTTGCCACTTCTCTCCCCTGAAGAGTGACCCTGACTACACACTTAAAGATGGGGATCTGGTCAAAATGTAGGCACCACGCTCTGCAATAATGTCACCCCCGTGTGTCTTCAGTGTCCCAGTGTTGTCTTCCCTTCTCTCTATGTGACATCTTGGCTTGTATGTGAGGGTTTTTTTCTTGGCTGTTGACTGTCTGCTTCATCAGTGAGGTCTTGTCTGTCTGTCTGTCTGTCCTGTGTGGCAAACGACAAGTAAGGTTGGACACTTTTTAGTACAGGTGTTCTTCGCAGTTATTGAGGTGATATGTTGGATTTTAGCACTGGTGGCCATCCATCTGCAAAATCCCGTTTATCACATTTTTCTAATGTGCTTTGAAAAAGGAAGACGGCTCATCTTAGTTGTTGTGTTGCCACGTATGTTTTCGTCCTCTGTGTCGTCTTTTGTGCTGCGTGTGGATTTGTGATGTTTTAAAGATGTTCATTGAATTTTGCGGTGATGTGGTTACACACTTTTTGTATGTTTCTCACGTTTCATGCACTCATGGCCTAACCTTCTGTCTGTTCAATTTATTACAGCCTGTACTGATGCCCCCTTGAATTCACAATAAGTCCTTCACTGTATTCCAGCTGATGTACAGCCAAAAAGAAATTCACCTTGGAGTCTATCTTCCGTTTAATGGCCATAACAGATTAAATTGTTTTATTTTTGTCTGACCTTCTTTTATTCTTTAGTCTTTATTAGTCTAACTTTCCAAAGTGGAAGATAGTTGACATTTTGTCCTTCCAGACTCAATTTGATTGATTGGTATCAACATTAGTAATCCTGACAGATGGGTGGCAGTTAAACTTGCATTGAATTTGACACAGGATCACTGACAGATGGGTGGCAGTTAAATTTGCATTGAATTTGACACAGGATCACTTTAATTTGTTTTATTGTTATTTCATACTCTCATTTCTTCTTTTCCTCTGACTTTGTGTAGAGATCTAGGGGTTCACGTTGACGGCTTCATCGCCAATGTTGCTCACAGCTTTGTGGTGGGAGCCAGTAAGGTAAGGGCCTTTTTTAAAATGCTGCTTTAGTCTTCAGTTTGCGTTCTTTCGCTGGAGCTCTCATTTAAGTCCTCTTCTCGCTGTGTCTTGTTTCTGCAGGAGAACCCTATCACTGGAAGGAAAGCTGATGTAATCAAAGCGGCCCATCTGTGTGCAGAGGCAGCTCTCCGCCTTGTTAAACCTGGTAACCAGGTACAGGAACCACCTCTCACTGTCCTCCCCATGTCAGCCATAATGAGGAGATACTTTCTTTGCCATAGCTGGCTCTGGCTCATTACAAGATGTAGATTGGCCCTAAAGTGATTCTCAAAGTGATTCTTTCTAAGTAATTTCTCTGTAACAGTTTACTGCAGATCCTCCAACAGTTTTTCCTCTGCTGCTCTTCCCTCATTTTAATTGGCTGGTGAGTCCATAACTGTGTTTGGCATGTAAAAGTAAAGTAATACATTTTTCTGTCTCTCAGAATACTCAAGTGACAGAAGCCTGGAACAAGATCGCTCAGTCGTTCAAATGCTCACCAATCGAGGGTGAGTGTCTGCTCAAAGTTTGTACCTCTGATGCCACCTCCACACTAATGTGTTTTAAATTTTAAAATGAAAATAATATCTGTATACAGTAGTGATTTAGCATGGTATTAGAAAAATCTTCCATAAACACGCCCGCAAACGCATAAAACGTGACTATTCATGGACACTGGTTGCACGCGTGCCAGTGTAAACAGGAAGCAGATTGTCTACTCCTTGGTTGGTTGCGTAGTTCCAGGAAATACTACAGAGATGGTGGAAAGTGAGCCCAGAGATTTCTTAGGGCCAGTGATGAGGTTGAACCGTGACTGAAAGTTGCACGAGTATAAGATGGTCAAAGCAGCATAAAACAATTTGGGAGTTGTTGCAAAGCAAATTCTGCGACTTATTAGAGCAAAGCGTTATCCATTGATGAAGGGAGCCATGGCAATTGGAAAGGAGTGCACACACAAGAAGGATAAAATTATGTAAACTTTGCTATAATGTTTTGGCTTGATGCATCAAGACTGACAACACCCAACTGGGAATCGAACCTGGGTGTCATTGTCTCTGTATGTCCAGACTATAGTTTCCATTTTAGGGGCTCAAAAACGTGTGGATAGTGTGGACGCTAGATGTAAACATAGCAATAGTTCTGTGCTATAAAACATAGCAGTGTGGATGTAGCCTGAGTGGGCGGTCAGGGCAAACACAAGTGTTTGCATTCAGACGACTGTTGTTATTTTTGTATCTGTCCAGGTTTGTTCATGTAATGTGAAGATGATGACTTTCACAGATTCATAACATGACAGTGGATGTTGTCATGGAAATGGCTCTCTTTTCCTGTTTTAATATTACCTTTTCTGCCTGGCTCTGTCTTTGAAAGGAATGCTGTCTCATCAGCTAAAGCAGCATGTCATAGATGGAGAGAAGACCATCATTCAGAACCCGACAGACCAGCAAAGGTACGTTTGGTTACTTTTTACACAGGTGGAAGGGCGGAGGGGGACCTGAGGCGTTCTGTGGGTGTTGTGGATTGTAGTAAACCTCTAAGACTCCAGTTCAGTTGCCATTTCAAATAGAACAGGGCAATATATTAATATTATATTGATATCATGATAAGAGACTAGATATTGTCTTAAATTTTGTATATCACTATAGCCGAAGTATGATGTAATTTCCTGAACTTAACAGCCTGTTCTAGTTGGTCTGTTACTTGCCTTTACCCACTTGGTCATTGTATCTACAGTACAGATGATTATTTATCAAAAAATTTATAGTGTAAATATATTGTGAAAGCACCAATAGTCGTATCTACAATTACAATATTGAGGTGTTCACAGTGACATTTGTGATTTATTGTGAAGAACTGATGCATTGTATCGAATATGCCACTCGTTTTTTCACTGGCTGCTGTCGACTCTAATTTTCAGAAAGGACCATGAGAAGGCAGAGTTTGAGGTACATGAAGTCTACGCTGTGGACGTCTTGATTAGCACCGGAGAAGGGAAGGTCAGTGTCCTCTCTTGTCTTAATTCATTGTCCATCACTATTAAAAGTGTAGCTAATAAACTTGTTCGTATAAAGAACAGATACATACGCTGCAGTTTGACTACATGGTACGGCACAGCTCCACTCAGCTTCACTTGTTCTTTTGTTTTCTGCAAAATTTGTGGATAATACCTGGTACATTTTTTGGTAGCATCTAGTTCGAGGTTCCAAGCGAGCTGAGCCAATGCTAGCAGGGGGAGTTATAACACGGAAAAATAGAGCTCTGATCAGGCCCAAAAAATCAGACCCAGTCCCACATGAACCCGCATGGTTTCTGTCTAAGCCACAGGCAACAATTTTGGGCCCAAGCCTGATCAAGGCCTGAATTTCTGCTGTAAAAATAAATTTTATATGTTACAATAAATGTTTTTAGTAATGAAAACACTTTACAAGCCAAGGGCCAACATGTTTCCTCACACTGTTTCTTTTCTCCCCTCTGTTATTTCATGAGTCTCGTCTCGTGCATGACAGGTTCTGCAGAGTGCACTGCGCCACTCGGTGTGTATAGTGTCCATTAAAACTCATAGCCGTAGCCAGCAACATCTCACAGGTTCAAGCCTGGGAGAATATGGATAAATTACTCCCAGCCTGTCCCGAAGCCAGTGGTATGGTTCAGGCCCGATCGGGCGCGGGTAGAGAATTGGACCTCTACCCGTAACCTCTGACTGTGGTCAGAGAGAAACTGTTGAGAGCATGACGCATGATATACTGCATAAATTTGCATTCCAAAAAAGCCAAGCTACTGTCATTAGTGACCACAGTTTT
>JAPZEB010000012.1:21551974-21562967 GCA_029783705.1 Chaetodon striatus | reverse complement strand
TTTGCATTCCAAAAAAGCCAAGCTACTGTCATTAGTGACCACAGTTTTTTCCATTCATTCGCCCCTGATTTTAAAATATAGCAGCCTGCTAAAAAAAAACAAAAAAAAAAAAAACGAGGTGTTTGGTTGCCAATGAAAGTAATCAGAAAACGAAATAGATAAAAGAAACTCTGAGTTGAGTCGAGCCAAACCATGCAGCGGAAATAAGCCATTTTTTACCTTCTTTTATTTTCAATCAGGCCAGAGATGGAGGTCTGAGGACCACCATTTATAAGAGGGACCCCAGTAAGCAGTACGGCTTGAAGATGAAAACTTCCCGTACATTCTTCAGTGAAGTGGAACGACGCTTCGATGCCATGCCCTTTACTCTACGGTATGAATACCAATTCATGTGTAACTACTAATATGCATAGTCCACTGCCTGCTGATATTTTAAATACATTGATGGAAAGTTGAGTATTGATAAACTTTGGCTCAAGCAGTTACTCAATACTACCAACCATTTTCCATCAGGGCGTTTGAGGATGAGGCCAAAGCCCGTCTGGGTGTGGTGGAGTGTGCCAAACATGAATTGGTACAGCCCTTCAGCGTGCTACACGAGAAAGAGGGTGAGTGTTGACCTCTCAACTTTATATTGTTTTTGCTTTTTAACAGCTCTCCCTGTTTATTTAAAGCCCCTTTCTTCCTGTGTCTTTGTCCTCAGGAGAGTTTGTAGCTCAGTTTAAGTTCACAGTGCTGCTGATGGCCAACGGGCCTCACAGAATCACCAACGGGCCCTTCGATCCAGAGCTCTACAAGTCAGAGCATGAAGTTCAGGATGCAGAGCTACGGGTAAGATCATGAATTCACTGTACGCTAGGTCGAGTGTCTTGGTCGAACAGAAACTTTCCCCATTAAACATGTTATTCCCTGCTCTTCCCCAGACTTTACTACAAAGCTCTGCAAGCCGTAAAACACAGAAGAAAAAGAAAAAGAAGGTAAATTATTATTCTAACCAACCCACATGCTGTCGTACCATCACCTCCTTGTTACCTCACTGATCTGTGCTTTCCTTTTTCACATCCTACAGGCCTCAAAGACAGCAGAAAATGCAACTGGACAGCCGACCGAGGACACAGAAGCTGCAGAATAAACAAACACTGCCTTTCCACACATGCAAGACCCCAAAGAGAAGCAAGAGAAAACATGACAAATTGCCCCAAACTCTCTGCCCAGCGTACACCTAATAGAGTCGCTTTCACTAACTAAACCAATGAGTTTTAGATCCTACGTGGAGGCTTAACCCTTTACTGCATTCATTCAAAGTACCATGTTGCTTTTTCCTCCCTAACTTCTGTAGGAAATAAAGAATATTTGCAAGTAGTTTTACATCTTTAAAAAAGACTTGTTGCCAAATGGTGCGCGTGCGACTGGTGCCAAATCCTTTGGTCCTCATAATGTTTGTATTTTTTTTTCCTTTTAAGTAAAACTGAAACTTACAGTGGGCATTATTGGGATTGGATCAGTCTTTATTTTTGTAATTCAGCAGCAGGTGAAGAATTATTGGATGATATCAACAAAAGCGTGGATCATATCCATGAACTTTTCCTTTCTCTAAGGGCGTCATGGATTCCCCTTTTTGAGTAGGATGGTTCGACTGAGCAGTCACATGATGTTTCCCTTTGGCAACAAAGTTACGAGTTTTCTAGACTTGTTTACATCTGAACAAAATACTATACTAAAAATGAATCTTTAGATATTTTATTGAAAGGTTTACAAGCACTTTGTCACCTCTATCATGTGTTAATGATGAGTAAAGACGAGTTTAACCATCCAGCACATTTTGAGAAATGGACCTTTAACATTTAATATCATTTCATCAAACACATTTTCTTCTTAACTACACTTTGCAGTAAATGGTTAAATTATAAATTTGTCTCACTCATTAAATGACAAACTAAAAAAAGTAACAAAAATTTACAGTAAATAAATGACAAGGATTGTGATATGAATGATGGCTTTTGCGTCAGAGTTAACATAGTGAGGGTTTATGGTTACTCTTCCATCATCCAGGCCAGATTTAACCACACTAGATTCTTTTAAAGCAATAACCTGAGCAGAAGACTGGAATATTTTGAAGTATATGAGCAAAAATCCGTTGTAATCAGCTTGACTTTAGGGAACAAACCTGCTACATTTACTGCCATTCCCCTTGAATTTTATGAAACGATGAAAAATGTATACGTTCCAGTTTTGAAGAACTTTTCTATCAGTGACACCTGTTACTTGCTTTATCATTGGTCTGTGAAGCATGGAAACTGAAGCTGACCAAACTTTAACAAAAGGTTTTATGGGTGTCTTCAGTGGAATTGGACCAGTCAGAGATCATTTTGAGTCTGGGTCAGTGTTGGGTCAGATTTGTCAACAGTTGAAGATGTTGAGAAAAGTAAAATCCTGCTTTGTAGCTCAGTCAGTGGGCAATGGAACTTTACATCTAATGAAATAAAAACATTTTCATACATTTCTCTTTGTTTTCTTATGGGGTTTTTTTTGGTCAAAGTTCAACACAGGAAATGCCTGCAATGGGATATTGTGACTTTACAACAGTGAGGTATTGAGTTCAGGATATGTGGTGGTGTAAAATGAGAAGGAATGAGACAGTATCAGAGGGACTGGCCAAAATGATGAATCAGAAATTTTGCTAGCCCTTTATTATCTGTGGGTGTGTTTGATCATTGGTTAACACATTGACAGACAGACAACATGAGGCAGTTATGATGATGTAAGTGGTGATATGATAAAGTCCAGGGCTAGAGATTAGGGCACGTGTTGGTAATGTGTGTGTGTTCATGTTTCTGTTTGTGTGTGAGCCAGCTGTGTGTGTGTGTGTGGTTACTTATTCTAAAGAGGTTTGTGGGGTAAGGAGTAGGCTGTGGGACGTGTGGCAGAGAGGAAGAGAAAAGGGAAATGTATTGATGTTAAAGTGACCGGAAATACATCATGCATGACAGCAATATAATTTAAATAGTAATATATTCATTAAGTATGAAATTTAAGTGATATGACAATAATATAATAGTCATCAGTCAATACATTACAATATAATAAGCACTTGTGGTAAGCTTTGACAGTGATGAGGAGCGAGCCTGGACAGGTGCAAGGGTGAGGCAAACAGGGCTCAGGTGGGGGTTGACCTCCTGTTTACCTCTGCCCAGCAACATTATTTTTTCAGTTAGTTGAAATTAATAAATAAAAAGGTTATTTGATGCCTAGTTATTTTATTTTCTAACAAATTTACCATATCATGGTAGGTATTGATAACACTGTTAAATTAGAAATACCCTTTTAAGAGGGTTTTATCTATATTGCCCTCTCCTGAGCATCAGGAGGGTTTTGTGCTTAAATCTTTTTTGGGGTAAGGAAGAAAAAAAAAAAATATGGATTTTTGACAAAATGTAATCTAATGTCAAGGTGGTGTACTGGAGCTTTTGACAGACTCCTCATCAGCAGATTTAGGTTGCTCAGTGGCCTTCCTTGATTTTGAGCACATACAGGACTTGATTTGCTGATTAGGACTGTGCAATAAATTTTAATCTCCAGATAAGCGACTAAGGGGCCTTTAAGGTGCTAATTGCAAGGTCAAGAATTAATTTTGGCTTTTAAAACTAACATTACAATTCATTTTACAGTATCATGTGGAAATAAAAGTTACCAATGTGGTCAGTGAAGTTATTGCTGTCTGTTGGCTTATTATTATTATTACTATATTTCAATTCAGTAGTTAGAGCTGCAGCTGTGAGCCAATGTACAAAAGCCAACATTTTGAAACAATAATTAATTAGGTCTCTATTTCCAGGAAAATAGGCTAGTTTTCATTTGAGGCCCAAAAATCCTGGCTCAGTTTTAGAGTGTCACAACCTCAACTGGCCCTACAAGCAATTCAAGGGATTCTTATTTTGGCCGGGAAGACGAAACAATAGAGACATCTTACACAAATCTGATAAAAAATTAAATGAATAAACTTAAGAACTATGCATATAACTATACCTATACTCCCCAAAACAAAAGAAACACATTCAAAATTGTAAATTTATGCATTTATCCTTCTAAAAAACATATTTAGGCCACGTTTTAATATTGATGATAATATATGCTCATTTTGTAAAAGTTATATTGAAACCACAGATCATATATTTTTCTTGTGCAGTGTAATTCATGCACATAATTTCCAGCTTCAAAATCTAGAAACAATATTTGGTATGATCTTAAAAAACAAAGGTGATGAACACTGTTGTAACATTATCATATGTTTGGCAACATTTTTCATACATAAAAACAGAATCCTGAAACCCTCCCCTGACCTTTCTTTTTTCTTGAATTAATTTATACTGTACATAAAGTCTTTAAAACTGATAAAAGGAAGAAAAGCACAATAATATGATAGTCTGTAATATTTTCCTACCATGTCAGATAACTAAGAAAAAATATATTCCCCCTTGTATGTATATTATTTTATGTTTACTACTTTTTTCCCACTGTTTTTGCCTTCCTTTACTCAATTCAACTTGCTGTTAATAGCTCCCTTTGTAAGCATTGTTTTAATCTTGTACTATAGAAGTTTACACTCTCAATAAAAATCATTTTTAAAAAGTTTTAAAGCGCCATATCCCAAATTGATTACTCCTGTGCCTGAAAAACACAGACCTGACAATTAAGACTACATTTCCCAGCGAGCTTAAAATACTTGGCGCTTGAACATGACGTAAATGTCTCTATAAGTTCCGCCCTCTCCTTCGTCACATCCTCTTTCCGTTGCTCTCCTCGCTCTGAGGTATGGGAAATCATATCGCTGCTAACTGAATCCAAATAAATCTTTAAGTTTTATTAATCATCCGCAGTCACTAATAATTTTACTTGTGTTGTTTTTACAGAAACTCTCCACACGATGAGAGCCAAGGTGAGTTGACCAGCCTGTATCAGTATTTTAATGTTTTTTATCCTCTTCCTGTTCCAGTCAATGCTGCTAGCTAGCACCTGGATAGCAACCGTTGTGCTGCTTTATCCTCTTTTGTGGCTGAAAAATTATTCTGTATCTAAGCATTTCTTCTCCACTCACTATAGCCATACTAATGATTTAAACTTCACCTCTTGTCCTAGAACAATACAAGAGGAATGTAGTGTAAATGCTATTGCAGCAGGAGGGCCGCTTTGCTGCATGCTTAAATATTAATGCTAAGTTTCTGTGCTGCTGAAAATAATTCGCTTTGTATTTAATCTTCACTCATCTCTACTGTGCTATTAACTTAAACTTTCTATATATTGGGGAAAGAGGTGCAAGTGTTACAGTTGCAAGGAAGTCTGCTTTGGTTCATACTGTAATGTCAGCAATGGTGAACCTCTTGGTTATCTGTGAATAAATAGTCTGGTTCTGTTGGGAGACCAACATTACTGTTTACTGTCTTCAGTACCACTGTAGCCTGCAGTGTGGAGTCCTAGCTGTAGTTTCTTTGCATCACAACAAGCATGCTGTCTAACAGTAAGAGGGATGCCACACATGGCACACTTTACTGCACCTACTGTACACTAATAACTGTCCCTCTTGTTTTCCAGTGGAGGAAGAAGCGTATGCGCAGGTAAGCATCACTGATCATCACTTTCATTTGCACAGAATCAAAGGTGCCGGTTATTTTAGGATTTTTTTTTTTATACATAGATGTTGAAAAAATGAGTGCACATGACAGGAAAATTATAATACCATTCAAGTAGTAGCAGTGTGTGACAGAGCTACCTTGGGCTGTTTCTAATCTATCATGTATTGAATCAGTGCACTGGAAAAACCTTAATTCCCAATCCAGTTCAACACTAGCACTTTATCAGGTGATGGTTTTACCCAGTACTCACAGTTTAAGTACTCTTCAATAACGTGTCTACAACCTAGTATTAACTGGACTTTTTCCACCTTGGAAATTGGATACCTGCTGAGGTCAGTTTTTTTTTTTTTTTAAAGGCTTATACATAGCAAACTCTAGTCGTAAAGGCAGGACTGGAGCCTGTTTCACAGATATTGCTGTAGACATGTTCATGGATTCATGTTCTAAATTGTCCATGTAATTATCACTTAAAACTCGATCCGCAGAATAATGGCTCCAAGTTACAACCCATGAATTTAAAATGGCTTAAATTCATTAAATTGCATTGAGCCTCAATTTCCTCAAGTTTTGAAATGTAACAGTTCATCAGTAGTTCTTAGTCTGACGCTCAGGAAGTGTCCTGTAGTTTAACTCTCCTATATACAAAGTCTGTAACATGATGCCAAATGCTGAAGTTACATTTAAAGGTAAAACATGGGATGGTAAACATGTCTAAGGAATTTGGGGAATAAAACTACATTTGCTGTGGGGTGACAGTCTTGTGGCAAAGTGACGCCCTGAACTGTAAGCCAAAATGCAAATTGAAGGATCCCATGCAGAACTGTACCCAATACAAATGTCAACACTGATTGCGGATATTAATCAGTGTTTCCACTCATGACCTCAAATTCCAGGTTCATTTTTTTTTTAAATAGGCCATTAAATCTAAATTATTAGGCCAGTAAAAGTGTGGAAGACTTGTGGGGTTTGAACAGTCCAGCTTCATGCACTGTTGAAGAGCTATTGAGGAGCAAACATTCTCCTGACAGCTGGTGTCTTTTTTTGTAACAGGCTGAAGCGTAAAAGGAGAAAGATGAGGCAGAGGTCAAAGTAAGCCCTCATCCCCGCCAGCTGTGGTCCTGTCGGAGCCTCTCCAGATGACTGACGCATGTGGCTGAAGTGGAGCCTCCATCACTGGAACGAAGGCCTCAACCCCTGACTTCAGATGACGGCGCGTCTCATGGAGCCTGCTGTGAATGTCTGACGGGAAAAGGCAAAGACGCTGGACGATCTCTGAACATCTGAACTACAGCTGCCTTGTTCATGGACCATAATACATTTTAAGCGACAACTGTGATGTGGTGGTGTATTGAACAATAAATGAACACCGTTTAAAAATTAACCAAGTTCCTGCTTCTTGATTCATTGTACTAGAACAGGATTAGACTGCATGTTTTATGTATTTACATTTACTTAAATGTATTTGAATAGCATGGCAGGAGCAGTGTTCATCAGTCTTTTATGCCATAGCTCTGGTTTTTGGTTAGTCACGGAACTTGGGTTTAAAGTAACTTCAAATATATGGAGCTTTATACAGAAAGTGGCATCTTACTTGGTACCAATGGTTGTATTGAGACTGCAGATAGCCAGTGACTGCAAAGTATTTCATATGATCTTGTCAGGGCCTCTGAAAGTCACCTTGAAAGTCAGTCAACAAATCTTAAATTTTAAATCTGGAGAAGTTTGTCACCCCTGGGTGTAAGACCAGTACCACAGCATTACTGGAAAGCTCAGTGTTTCACCAGCAACATGTTTGTCTACAAAAGACAAAGTCACACTGTGTTACAGGTGATTTCTCACATCATGCATACACCTTCTCTTATACAAGCAGATTAAAACACAGGCATAAAAGTGATTTAAACATTGATGGTGACATAACCATAAATCTTACACAAATGTTAAAAACAGTCTCAGTATTTGACAACTTTATTACTGACCATTAGAGATACAAAAGAACGTATTCAAAATGAAACAGTGCTTCTGAGTTGTTTTTTTTTCCAAGATATTTTATTTAGTTTTCAATTTTAACAAAACACAAACCAACAACAGAGGCCAAATAAGAGAAAAGAACAAAAAACCCTTGACAGCAGAGATGAAGAGCACAACACAGACCATGGGGATTGGGAGAACTCCTGGGTGTTTCTGATGAAACTTAAGTTGCAACTGAAGCAGAAGAGCATAGCTATTGATTTGCTGATCTTTTGTCAACTTCAGTTTACTTTCTTTCCAATTTAGCTTGACCCGGTTCTTTTTAATTATCCAATTATTTCCGTGGTTTGAATTTGTCACGCTAAACCTGACACATAATCACTTGTTCTGTTGTAGTAATGTGATTTACACATAAACTCAGTCTCTCTGCTTGTGAGTAGAGATGGGATCCAATCAGATTATTGACTCAAAGGCTCAAACTGCTGCATGAACTGGTGCACACCAACAGCATGCATCTGTTATGCACTGTATGTTTCGCATCTATGTGCATGGTGATCTGTTGACCCAACTGAACTCAACTATGGCACTAAGAATGCATGATACCGAATGGGTCAGACTTGGAGAAAAAAAACGTCAACAAAGTGACACTCAGTACTATTGAATAGATTGACAAAGTCATTTGATACCAAATGAAACTTCAATTTAAACAATTTATGTACAGGCAAATAAGAATTGGAATGTAAATGTGTTGAAAATTTGTTAAATTGATGCAATTGTATTTAGTAATTTAGTAAATATAAATCAATTTCCACCAAATATATAAAAATAAACTAATTTTGCTCAGATACTACAGATAACAGTTTTTCTTGTGAAACTGATTTGGATTCACTAAATATTTTTGGGCTATATAACTCATCGTTTGGCATGCTATTACAAAATACAACACGTTTTTTTGCCTTTATTACTGTGTACCTATTATTTTTGTTTAAATGTATTTAATTCATTCAGTGGTTTTTAATCAGAGTTGTAGTACTTAAAATCTTTTCAATTATATGACATGTCACTTTGTTTTTACATATTTTTTTTAAAGTAATTGTTGGTCAAATTTTTTGGGGTGTATCAATTAAATTAAAAATTTTAAGTATTAAGTTAGAGTATGAAGTTGGTTGCTAAAGTCAGGAAAAAAATATTTGGTTACAGTATTTTTTTTATGATTATAAACTTTATTTCAGACTCATAAGAGGGCCCAGCGCAAAACAGAAAAAGGACATAAAAAACATGTTTTCTTAGCCTGTAGAAGTCCTGCATTTAAAATTTTCCTTTTATCAACAAAATTTGGCATAAATTATGAAAAGAAGAAGTACCAATCATGGAGGCAGAATGACCTCTTCTGCAGAGTAAGTGGCTCTAACTAGTGGCTTTCAGATAAATGTAGTGGAGTAAAAATGCCCCAAAATATTTTCCTATGCAATATGGTGGAGTAGAAGGAGACGAAGCACAAATGGAAATACTCAAGTGAAGTACAGCTATCTCAAAATTGTACTTAAGCACAGTGCTTGTGTAAATATATGTGATTACTTTCCACTTCTATGGATTTAGCCATC
Organism: Chaetodon striatus; assembly: GCA_029783705.1. NCBI lineage: Eukaryota > Metazoa > Chordata > Actinopteri > Chaetodontiformes > Chaetodontidae > Chaetodon > Chaetodon striatus. Next base: position 21,553,765 of record JAPZEB010000012.1, on the reverse strand, counting down.
AAAATCCTACAGCTGTCTCAAGGAGCACTGATTACCAACTGAGACTTGAAATGGCAAAGTATTATGAATATGTTTTATATATACCAATTTAGTTTTTGTTTTTTTTTAATTGGGGCTTTCATATGGGAGTATGACAGAAAAAAAACTGGGAGCCACAAACATAGTGTCAGCGGATTATTTTAATCTGCATAATTTAACCCATCTGTAATCGTGACACATCGCCAGGGGGCGCTCGGGGTCCACCTGGATGCTGCACACTGAAGACGCCGTAGAAGAAGAGTTAGTATTGTAAACACAAGGATATGGCTGACGAGAGGGGTGGAGGTGAAGACAACATTAACGACAACATGGGGAACCAGTTACAGCTTTTACCAGGTAACAGTTAAACTCGCCGAGCTGCCGGTCGGTCCGCTCGGTGTTTCACCGGAACTGCGTTTGTCTCTTCGCCCTGCTAACAGCTAACTGTTAGCTAACATTTCTCCACAACAGGCCACTGTCAGACATCACACCCTGACTGACACATTTAGTCTGCTTTCACTTTCCTTACATTTCTCCCATCGCGGTGACTTATTAAAATGATATAGTTGCAGTTGTAGGTTGGTTAGGAGACACTTAAAGAGCTAACTGGCCTCACTGTGAGCCTCTGTCTCTGCTGTGCCATGACAGACAATGAGGAAGAGGAGGAAGAAGATGACATGGAGACTGAGGACCGAGACAATGAGGAGGCAGAGAAGCCCACCATCATCACCTTTGACCCCAGTCTGCCCACAGCACATGCTGTGAGTGATGCTTTCTTCCTCTGCATGTTTACTACCTTACATGTGTAATCCCTCCTCCCCAGTGTGTGTTACTCCATCACAGAGCTGCTGTGTGGTTAGTGCTCTGCAGCTGCTGTGTTGTGTTGACTCTGACCCCTTTGCTGGCAGTACCTGGGAGCAGACATGGAAGAGTTTCACGGCCGCACAGTCCACGATGACGACAGCTGTCAGACCATCCCTGTGCTGCCACACACAGCTGTGATGCTGGTGCCGGGTCAGACGCTGCCACTGCAGCTCTTCAGGCCACAGGAGGTCAGCATGATGCGGAGCGTCATCCAGAGGGACCGCACCTTTGCTGTGCTCGCAGACAGGTCAGCAGCATCGCAGATGCCTCTGTAGCCACTAGCAATCATCACAGACTGGACTGTACAGAGGGAGGATTTCTTTGTTTGGTATAGGAGTTAAAGGCTTTCCTAGCAAAGAGCCTTCTGTTTGGCCTATGAAACCTGTTGTATAAATGGAGAGTTTATAGCAACAGTTGCTTCCTGGTGGTTTGTGGCTCCAGTTAGAAACTTAGCGTGTTTTCACACTTGGTCCTTTTCAGCCCTCTAAATGGATTCAGAGCGGTGACTCAGCATTTTTTGTGCATATGTGAGAGAACTCAGACCCCTCTGAAGCAGGTGGTCTAAGTTCGATTCACTTCAAGTCCGCTGTGCAGTTCGCTTAACCTGTGCACTGTGAACACAAAGCGCTCCAGGGTCACTTTGCTCTTTGTCATTATATTTAGCCCTCTACATCACATGCTATTGCACTGGGACGCTTGAAAAATCAGAGGAATCCACATCGGCCTGTAACGCTTGCAAGAAGTAGTTTGATCCACATGTCTCTAGATGTGGAATGTAGAATACATCAACTCTAATGTTTTCCTCTAATTTTAAGTTAATCTGAAAGGGAGGGGCTTCATAACCATACTGCAGTGCCACGTCAAAGTAAGAACAAAACTACGTCAATATGTTATGTATACATAATATAG
>JAPZEB010000012.1:21521038-21538747 GCA_029783705.1 Chaetodon striatus | reverse complement strand
TTGTTTGCTCACTGCTTCCCAAACAAAAGCATTTTCGATACTATTTAAAAATAAACTGAAAATGTAACATACTTTTGCTCTCCTCAAAGCCAGACTCCATTGACAGAAACCCTAGTTTTACCTCGCTGAACACAGAGCTGCTGGTTTAACACTGTATGACTTTGGTGTTTTAAAGCAGTGGTTCCTAACTGGTGGGTCCTGGTCCAAAAGTAGGTCCTGGGTCCACGCTGAATAGACAGCGAGTGACTTGTGAACGTGTCAGGTTTGTAAAAATCACATTTTATTTTGAAGTACAGTGAATTTCCGGCACAGAGCTTTTACTTTGAAGTGCCGTTCGCTGCAATTCCCTGTCAGAAGATGCTGTCTCTCTGGGACGTCCCTGAGCACACGACTGGATAAATGAGACTTGGATTTTACTGTATGAGTTGTGTGAGAGTTTGTAAACGCATGTTTTTATATAGTTTTGCTGTAGTTAAACGTGGTCACCTATGACTTCACTTCATCAAGAATTTTCTCAGTTTTTGGATTCTTCATTCACCAGACGAAGAAAACAAAATTTTCTTCACAAATTCAGTGTAACACATTTTGTGTAATTGATATACAAATGGTCATTTGGGGGATTAGATATTCCCATGATAAAATCTTGTCCTCTCCTTCGGCTCTCAGGTACGCCTGGACAATCGCTCAGTGCCGAACCTGCGGGTCTCACATGGGTTGGAAGTTCACAGCCACCAAGAAGGACTTGTCTCCACCTCGCTTCTGGGGTCTGACCCGTTCAGCTATGCTCCCCCGTATCCCCCGGGGCGAGGGGGAGGAGGGGAGAGAGGGCTCTCGCCTGTTCTGCCTGTGATGTCGGACCATCATTAATCGTTCAAAAAAAAAACAACAACAACCTGCGAACCCCCCCAAGCCTGGATCTTCATGCACTCTCTTGCTGCGATTACATTTAGTAATCAATGCATCACACTCCAGCTGTCACCCTTGGCTGTAAATCCATCATATTAGTGGAAAGGTCAGTCGGCCTTTAAATGGCACTCAAAGAGCAATTACAGCAGGATGGAGGCGTTGATTGTTCTTAAAGGTTGTAGAGACGTGAAGGCAGCAGTACAATGACTCAGAGCATTGGGATAAAGTGAGAAACAAATAACAGAGCTAACAGATTGAGTCCATGACACGTTGTAGCATCCTAGCATGCGGCGGGCTGATGTGCACCCCTGTCCAGCTGATTCCTTGGTACCTGCAGACACACACAGACACAAGAGCTTAATGCTTAATTTCCTCTCAGCTCCTTTCCTCAGTAAGATGGAGAGTTTGACTGCATGCAGTTGAGTTATCGTTGAGAAGCAGGCAGAGTCACCTACTTTAATCTGTTGTAAAACCAACAAGTTAATATAAATTTACTTAGCATTCAGATCCTTTGTGGGTTTCTCAGATGTGTTTATTATCAGTCATGACGTTAAGCTGCTGTAGGTCAGTGGAGGGAATGAAAGTGCACTCATGTTGTACGTGTAGATCTGTCACTAAAGGGGATATTTTGAATCTTGGAGTTAAATTGGATGTATTTTTGTATGCGAGAAGATTGGAAAGTAATTTAACAGACTCATCCATGTGTGCTTTTTATTATCACACCAGTTTTTTATGCAATAAACAAAAAACTGAGGTGACGATAACGACAATGTGTAATATACATGATATTATCAGTGTCTGTTTTGTTCTCAACCGAGGCTCATTATCCTGTCAGATGATGTGCTTCAGAAAAACAAGCAAGTGGAAATTAGAGATGTCTCGGTGCCTAATGGAGGACTGTTATTTAAAGAGGTTAAAGCTAATTATCCCAGAGAGCGAGAGGAGCATTTACTGTCTTCATTTAGTTTGCTCATGTTGTGTGGCGTGTTAAAATGGTGTGCCTACGCCGCAGCTCAGTGTCTTTTGATAAGTTTGATGAACCGGTGAACCACAGACGTGAGTGAAAGACTGTAAATGATGAAAGTGATGAAGAGATTAAGATTTAATTAAAATTTGTTTTTAGTTTTTAGTTAGGGTTTTTTTTTGGGTTTGTAGTGTCGCAGTTTTCAGGATTTTACTTCTTGCGATTTTGTTGCAAGGTGCTGGCTCACGTTTGTATAAATGTAGCTGTAAATAAGAGGCAGTTATAGCATTTGTTGTCGCATATAACTGGTGTTCTACTGTTGGTAGAATCGGACTCTTATTTCGCGTATCTCCTAACGTCACAGAGAGTTGTTAGGAATGAATCTTTTCGTCAGTAAGCAAAGTCATTGATTGCAATAAGAAATCATCTAGGTTTTGAAGATGTTGGTCAGTCAATTTAAATGTTTTTGGATCATTTCTTAAAGGAATAGATTGAAATTTTGGAAAAATATGTTTCTTGCAGTGAGTTACAGGAGAAGAATTATATACCGGTGTCATGTCTGTAGGATAAACATTAAACTACGAGCAACAGCTGGTTAGCTTAGCTTAGCATACAGACTGGAAACACAGGCAAACAGCTGCCTTGCTCTGTCCAAAGGTAAGAAAACGCACCTACCAGCACCCATAAGTTTTACTTATTAACACGTTATATCACGTTTGTTTAACTCATAAAAAAACAAAGTTTAAGAATGTCAAGTTGTGTTTTCATGGAGGTTATGGCTATTTCCTGAGTGCAGAGACTTATCCCAGTTTTTACAGATTGAGCAAACAAGATATAACGTGGTAAACAGTGAGCTTTAGAGGTTCAGGTAGACAGATTTTTTTGCCTGTAGACAGAGCCAGGTGAGCTGTTTCCCCTTGTTTCCAGTCTCTAGCTAAGCCGAGCAGCTGGCTGTAGCTTCATATTTACTGTACAGACATGAAAGTGGAATCTCGATCTTGTCACATAGTCTTTGATATTAAAGGGGAACAACAGCCATTTTCAAAATTCATTTATGTGGGGCAACCTCTGGCTCACCTGGGGGAGCGTTCACCTCGTGGGCTAGGTCCTTTGCAGTGACCAGGGTTTGATTCTGATTCACAGCCCTTTGTTGAATGTCGTCCCCATTCTCTCTCCCAACTTTCCTGTTCATTTAAAGGTAAAATGCCCAAAACATAATTTCAGAAAAACTCATACATGTTGTTCCTACGGTCTAAAACAGTCCAAAACTATTTGTGATTATGAACAACTCTCTCCAAAGTCTAAAAACTAGAGTGCTAAATCTCATCACTGTTTCAGAACAGAGAACACTACAAAAGAATAAAGCTTACTTGTGTACAAAAAAAGAAAACAAACACAAATCAGGCAAATTTGAAAATATTCTGAATTTGATAGGGTTCATGTAAACAGCATAATTTCCAATTAAAACATTATAGTATATGTTGGTATTACTAGTGTTTTAGGAGCATTATTTTGACATGTGTACAACACAGTTTGGGTTTTTACCACAGTTTGCAACACACAGCCTCACTGCCTGTGTACGGTCAGCTCTGTGCATTGTCCTGGATGTGTTGCAAACAAAACCAACTTGCCAACAGTTTGAAAGGCTGTGGGGTTAAGATGCATGCCCAAAAGTAAAGCCATATTTCTAAACAAAAGGAGAAGTACACCTGTCTTTAAATATCATGGAATACTTTGATAACAACAGCTTCTCAGATATTCACAAATATAGCCACGCCAGTCTATTCAAGAAGTTGGCTGATGGAATGAAAGAGGAAGACTGTGTTACACAGTCCAACAAGTCCAAGGCTGCATGTACACAGGAACATTAGTGGAATATTAATTTTCATTCGCCATTAGAATGAATATTGTCTATTTTGGAATAAGAGCAAAAATTGGAAAATAGCAACATAGTGTGTGTAAACATAGTGTCTATGGAACAGCTAAAGACATTATACTTGACATCACAAGTTTGAGACTTACCCCTCTTGTTTCTGGCTTTGAGCGAGAGCAGCTCATGTACACAAATATTGACTGATCTTTCCCAGACCATGGAAATGACATATTGGACTTCTTAATGTAGGTGGTGTTCCTCTTTAAACCAAATTGGCATAATTATCAAAATGTCATAACTACTCTTTAAAGGGCGATGGCTTTCAGTTTAAAAATCATTATGTCTTGTTCTTACGGCCTGAGCACGATGTCCTATGGGTGTACTGTTCTGAGTTGTGTCGACACTCAGTGGGAAAATAACTAGACTTTGTGGTTTCATGCAGAGTTTGTTTTGAATGAATCTTTTAATTTATCTTCTTTTCTTGTAGTCTTCCCTTAAAGGAGCACTCCACCGATTCAGCATTGCATTTCTGTAACTCTGTTAGACTCAAGATGGACAGTTAAAGATATGCTGTGCAGGATTTTCCTTACACAATGTATAGACTCATGCAGAAGTAATCCCTCTCAATCATCTTATGACCTACTAGAAGTGTGTGGCGGTGTATTTTTCTGCCGAAACTCTTCCCTCTCTCTGCATTTTCTTATTTCTTTGTTCAGGACATTTATGGGCGTGTACCCCCACAGCACTCACACGAGGTCAGGGCTTTATAAAAAATAAATAGCAACCAGATGCCAGATCGTAAGCAGCAGGCGTCCAAGAGACACAGCGCCAAGCACACAACAACAAATATAGCGAGCTGAAATGCCAGGCATGAGTGGATCTGGGGTTGGCGTTTACCTTTTCTAGCGAGCGTGTTTACAAACAGTAAGTGACAATCTTGCATAGTATACCTTTAACATTTTTTTAAAATTAAAATCGATGCAGCAAAAGCAAAGATAGCCTTTTTTATTCAATGCATTCTTCTTCCTTGTGAAAACCTGCTGCCTACATTACCCACAATGCAACTTAACCGCTGACGATTTGGTCTATTATATTTGGTGTGTTATGCTAATAGCGACTAATATAGCCACTAGTCTCAAGCAGAGTTGAGGTCCAGGCTACAGAGGTTTGGTAAACTCACTTTATTTCTAACTCCAAACCACCCAGATCGTTTTATTCCTCCACACCAGTGATAGCCGTGGTCGCATGTACGTACATGTATCTCATTCTCCTGAACGCAATAACTCAAGAACGCCTTGAGGAAACTTTCCCAAACTTGGCAAAAAGGTCCATTTGGACTCAACGATGATCTGACTAGAATTTGATGGTGAAACATCACTGTGACCTCACGAAATATGAAATATGTATTTTTGCTATAACCCCAGAATTAGTCAATTCTTCAATTAAATTTCACACGTTTAATAAAATAAAATGATGAAATGATGGCATTTTATATCCAAAATGTCACAGGTCAACTTCACTGTGACATCATAATGCTCTGCAAAAACTCTTCTCTGGCCATTACTCAACATCGTAACTCAGAAACAGAAGGGAGGACATTTTGTCAGATACTGAATTAGTGACACTCATCTTGGGTGCCCATCTTGAAACTCTGCGGATTGCACAGATCTTGTGTGCTGCCGAGGGGAAGCTGTGTGTGAAGCATCCATGTTTCCACAGACATGGATGTAAACTGTAACAGCAACTTTGACTGCCATACACCCCCGAGTGGGTAATTCTAGTTTCACACATGGAGTTGTGCTCCGCAAGACCTGTAAACGGATGTCAATGTGTAAAATCGGTGGAGTTCCCCTTTAAGAAACAGAAAATATAAAGTTCCTCCTTTTTATTACATTCACATTTTAAATCTTATTTATAATTCTCTGTCAGACCCTTCTACAGTTTCATATCATTTTGTTTGAGAAAGGAAAGGTTTTCACCCAGAGAATAACCGGTCATATCTATCATACTCTTTTGATTATAATCTCTGTCATATCACTGATTCAGTGTTCGCCAGGCTGTCAGACTTTTTTCACCCCCAACAATAAAATGGATGCTTCGCTGAACAAATCGATGGCCTGTTTCCAAAGAAGGCTTTTGCTTGTTTTTCCATGACAATCGGTGTACCACAGAGTCGAATAAACATGCAGTTATCCTGTGACTGTTTTCTTATTTACACATTTCACCAGGACATCCAAAGCAGGAGGTGCATCAGGAGACATCAGTGTGACAGTTAAGACAACACGTGTGTGTGTGTGTGTGTGTGTGTGTGTGTTTGTGTGTTTGTGTGTGTGTGCGCCAGACTATGTGAATGAGACATGTGGGTGTGTAAAGCCACAGATCTTCTTTAGGTAGAAGGCTGCATGATGTCCTTCCAGAGTGCATGAATGTTCTCGTCTACAGTGAGATGGACATGTGTCCCATGTTCCTGCACATGATGAGTTTATTTATTTATTTATTTAGCAGTGTATAAATCCAACGTGCAGATACACGTGGACAGAGGATTGTTTGTGTGCCAGCACAGTGAGGGTCTAATGAGTCTGAGTGGGAGAGGAGTCACGTCGCCCATGTGAGGGTTCCTCAGAGGAGAGCGTTAGTAGTAATAATCATGTGGACAAAATTTGGGACATGCAACATGTGACTCCTCGTGCCTCACCTCCGCTTCAGCTTCATCCCTAAAATACTCCTGACTTGTTTTGTGGCTTTAGTGGTTGTTTTGTCTCCCTGCCTCTCTCGAGGAAACTCTCTTGATTCTTGAAACTGTTTTCGTAATGTGTTTTTGCTGCCTTCTGTCAGAAAATGGTGCCTGTCACAATTTCCCAGAGCCCAAGGTGAGGACCTCAGATTGCTTTTCGTCTGTTGTCAATAGAATTCATAGAAAAGCAGCAAATCTCCACACGTGGCAAGCTGCATGCAGGGAAGGAGATTTTTGTTTGATAAATGGAGGAAACAATCCGTTATAAAAAATTATTAGTTGTTGTAAATATTTAAATTGTATCCTTGCATCTTTATTGGGTATTTAGACAACATGAGCACATCTACTGTGCGGCCTAATGCAATCTACCTGCCCTAACATAAAGTCTACTTTTGTCATGCCTATAAGGCTCAGGTTTTTTATGGGGATGTAAATCACAAGTTTCATCATGACGTATTTGCAATTCCAATTGGATTCAATTCAGGGGCCTGTGATCAATATCAGACAATTTCTTATCACTGTCTGGCTGGTGCTTTAGCCTGCTAGCACTGTTATAGTATTTAGGAAGGAGGTGCACATGGACAAAAATGGTGACATATACGTGCCATGGGAATTTCCAAATTAAAGTGTATCTTAAAAATGATGATACACCGATCAGCCACACCATTAAAACCACTGACGGGTTAAGTGAGTAACATCAGTCATCTTGTGCTAATGCAATGTTCTTCAGAGGAACTTTGACCCAGAAATTCATGAGGATGCCACTTGATGCGCCCCACCCACACAAACACCTCCGCAGACCAAGTATTGCTACTCATGGCAGCCCCCCCCCAGTAGGACAATGCACCATACCACAAAAACTGCTCAGGAATGGCCTGAGGAACGTAACAAAAAGCTAAAGGCATCGACCTGGCCTCCAAATTCCTCAAATCCAAATGTGATCGAGCATCCATGGGACGTGCTGGTACCTCAGAGGTACCCCTAATCCACGGAAGGGCCTCACTAGATTGGACTTGTCTCTGACATGTAAAGACATGGACACGTGACCTTTGGAAGGTGTCCTGTGTTGTCTGACACCAGGGTGCTGGCTTCGGATCATTTGAGACCTGTCAGTTGTGAGGTGGGGTACCAGCACCTCCCATGGATGCTCAATCAGATTGGGGTGTGGTATGTATACTATGCAATATGTAAACCATGGCCCTAATTATAAACATCTGAGTTAACACACGGTCAAAAAAATATACATCCCAACCTGTGTGGCTCTTATCCAACATGTTTACCTCGACCATGTCAAACCACGCAGATCATCAGATGTGGAGCAGCTCTCAATGGTTATTAAGTGCTTGTACTGTATGTCTTTACTCTTAATGTGACTTCATTTTATTTACAGGGACTTCCTGTACTGTACAGTGATACTGCGACAGGATACTGATTCACAGTGATGGCAGTGAGTTGATGGCCCTGGCTCAGGAGGTAGAGCAGATTGTCTGTTTAACTGAAGATGGGTGGTTTCATTCACGGCTGCTCCAGTCTGCATGTCGAGGTGTCCCTGCTCCTGATGATTGTGTAACTGAAATTGTATTGTGTCAGTACGACACTGTGAATGTTTAACTGAGTAGCAGGTGGCACCGTGTGTGGTAGCCTTGGCCACTGGTGTATGAATGTGCTTGTGAATGGGTGAATGTGACATGTAGTGTGAAAGCACTCTGAGTGGTCGGAGGACTAGAGAGGGACCATTCAAATGTAAGTCCATTCACCGTGATGTTGGCAGAGAAAGTAATGCTAACTAATGTAGTTTCTTTCTCTCCTACAGGAGAATATTTGTTAAAGCCTTCTTAATGGTAAACATCTGCCCTGATGTATCCACAGGCAGCTCAGTTTCTTCACCAGTTTACAACCAATAGCTCTGACTTTGCCTGTGAAGAGAGAGAGCCACAAGGATTCCTCACCAACAGGAAGGTACGACAACATCTGGTGACTTTTGTCCTCCAATACATGCGCAAAACATGTTGCTACAGTATTCTGCTCATTATTGGGGTATGTGGCTACTAATAATCATAAAGGTGCTGCAGATTCCTTTCAGAAAAAATCCAAAGTCAGGTAACACACGACAACAAGAATGCCATCAAACACAAAAAGATGAAATAACTGCACAGAGTCAGAGCCGTTTACGAATTCCACCTGTAGATCATGAAGGTCAAAGTATTGAGCTGTGTAACATTCTCAGACGTCTTGGTTGTAGCCACCATAGAGACACTGACAAAAACCTTTTCACAGGTTCCACTGCTGCACACGTCATATCACACAGGCAATGGACACTTTTGACCTGCTGTCAGTCCCGTCTGATGATGGAGCATTTGGTTTCTATTGTTTAAAGAAAATTATGGCTTCTACTTATGGTATGGTAACTAAGTACATTTACTCAAGTGCTTTAATTAAGTACAAATTTGAGGCACTTGTACTTAGCTTGAGTATTTTTTAAAATCTCACTACAGAGGGGAAAATTGTACTTTTTACTCCACTGCAGTTTTCTAATAACTTAAGTTGACAATAACTTAATTAAGATTTTTTTTTTTTACCCACAAAACATATGAAAATGTTTAAGTGCAGCTGAAATGATTAGTTGATTGATCGATTGACAGACATCGGTAACTGTTTAATTATGTATACACAATGTACATTTTTATAGTACTTTTAACACTTTAACTACCTTTCCTGATTATACGGACATACTTTTACTTAAGTAACCTTTTCAGTGCTTGACAGAATATTTTTAAAGTGTGGTATTAGTATTTTTATTTAAACAAAGGATCAGAATACTTCCTCCATCGCTGCCTACCTGGGTATAGTGAAAATAAATGGGTCACCGTCCCTGTGTGTGTGTGCATGTGTGAAATTTTCAGACTGTGTCAGCCTTTTGGTATGCTGCTCCATCAATGTGAGAAATACCTCTGTTGACCAGCAGATCATGCACATGCCGTGTCTGACATGCACCAGGTTTGAATCTGGCTAATATTTGTTCAGTACTATCAACTATAACCTAGATGGTAAAAAGACAATGTGATACTTATGCAAGAGAGGATTTATCAAAATGGGTCAAATTAACCTCAAGTGGCTCCCTGCAAACTCCCTTTTTATTTAACGCTCTCGTTTGATTATAATTATGCTCTGATTTTGTCACAAGTGGCTTTTAAAATACATATTGTACATTATGCGTACTTACACACAAGTAAAAAGTCAAAGCAGTTGTGAGAATATGAATTTATTCCACACGTGCTTTCTGTAGTTGGTGACAGCCTGAACAAGATTTTACAAACACAGTCACTCAGTGTGATTTTAAAACAGTTATTCACCACAGAGCACATTTATAGAAGTGACAAATGTATTTTACAATCTTTAAATACAGCAATGTTACAACAGTTTTTTTTGGAGGCAGGCACAAATTGCATTTCATGATTTAAACAATGTGTTTGTATCTAAGATGAAAACACAATTGTTCCTGCCTTCACTCCTCGTGATAGCTTTGTCTTTGGAAAATAAAGTTACAGCATGTGTGAGATATCTGAGCTCATTGAAAGGACCGCAGTATAATATTGTAGAATACTTTTACGTATTTGTTCATTTTCTGCATCAATTCATGGTGAAAATGTCTGTAATTTTGTCAGAAATAAAAGTGCAACAAATCCACATGCTTTATTGAGGGGGACATGTCCCCTTTGTCCCAGCTGAAATCTACGCCTATGCAACTGCATTTGTATTCAGCTGTAGTGAGGATTCTTACTGTAGGTTCTTCTTCATCCTCATCAGCATGATATTCAGTCACTGAATCTGTCTGAAAAGTGTTCCTGAAGGCAGCAGCTTCTAGGCTCATTAAATGTTACAAATAGTTTTTTATGCATCATGAAAACTATCACACTCATAATATGATCATCACAGTTCTTTACAGAGTCCATATACTGGTTCTTCTTTGTCCCAAAAGCACTGGCCCTGCAGTCCAACCAAACACCACCTGCGTCTGTCATCTGTCAACATCCGATAACATCTGGAGCGCAGCTCTGCCCCATGTTCACCCATGTCAGGTTGTCTTGTAACGCTTCCATGACAAACCATATTTTCTCATGATAAAGTATGTCTTATCTCCATGTCTCCTCTTCAGAACAAACAGTCGTTCACACGCACGGAGCGCTCACAGGCAGCTTCACCATGCGCACCCGCAGCCTTTTCACGTTCCCACATTGTAACGCGTTGCCCTCATTTGGACTCTGATACATTTTTGAAGCTCATGTACAAAGTGCTGACCAACGTCGCCTCTTCGTGGATTGAATCCTTCCCGTCAGACTGTCGGCGGCACAGGAGCGTCACCAGCCTCTTGGGAAACTGACCACTGAACAAGAGGTAGATGCAAGGATTTGCGCAGCTGTTCAGACTGGCCAGCAACATCAGGATGGTGAAGATGGCAGCTGGAAAGACAGGAAAAGTGCAGAGCGTTATGTGTTTGCATGGGTGTAGATTTCAGGGGGGACACAGGGGACACATCCCCATCAATATTTAGAACATATGCATTCGTGTCTCCCAATAAAAACATGAAAGTATAAAAGTAGCAGATGTTTTTTGACAGTATCAAAGACATTTGCACCATAAATTGGCGCAGATAAGGCACAAATGGGTGCGTAAAAATTGAATGCAGGAAGCAGAGCCGGATGTAGAACACTCAATTGTATATATAAAAAAGAACATTGTGTTCATTTTTGTCAAAATCCTGAAAAAGTAAAATAAATAAATAAATAAAATAAAGTGTTTGATGCTCAAAATCTTCTGATGGAAAGCTCCCAGACGCCCCAATCCACCCAAATGTTAAAACCTACACCTTTGTGTGTTTGGTAAGAAATGTCCTTTGCCACCTCTGAATATATGGGGTTTTGTGCGTAATTACGCACTTCTGGAATGGCTTTATGTAATTACTAATCGTGTGTTTAGAGAGAAACCCCAAATTAGATACACAGTAATGAAAAATAACCACACAAAACTGATCACCAATCAAAAATACTCAACTACTTACTTTCTTTTGGTGCGTTTGTGTCCCAGGCGGACCAAAGCTGGACAGTAAAGAAGGGAGCCCAGCAGACGACATACGCCAGCACGATAACCACCGTCATCTTCAGCGTCTTCACCCTGGCTTTGGACATGCCGGCCACACCGCTGGCTCTGGATGGCAGAGTGAGCCCAGCTTTGCTCTGGTATTTGGTCTTTTGGTACAGGTTGATCTGGATGGCGCGGCAGATGCGCACTTGGCAAAAAACAACCACAATGACAGGTAAAATAAAAATGACCAGAGTGGTCCAGGTGACGTAGGTCTGCAGCCCCCACGGTTGGACAAATTTGGCCCAGCAGTCAAACACACCTGGCGCAACCTCGACCTGTGAGAAAATAAAAATCTGTGGCAAGCTGCCCAGCAGAGAAATCCCCCACGCCACGCACACGGGGATGTTGAGTCTTGTGCTCGTCCGCTGGAACTTCACCATCGGGTTGCAGACAGCTTGGTATCTGTCCACCGTCATCACCACGATCATGTAGGTGGATGAGAACATGCCGAGAACTTGGAGGTACTTCACCAGGCGGCACACCAGGTCCGGTCCCACGAACCTGTCCGTGATGTCCCACATAAGCTGCGGACACACCTGGAAGAAGGCGACCACCAGGTCAGCCAGGCACAGGTGGAAGACGAAGACGCGCATCCGGGACATCTGTTTGCGCTGTCTCCAGAGGACGAGCAGCAGGGAGGTGTTGAGGATGGCGGCGCTGATGAAGATGACACTGAGCAGCGCGATCTCCAGCTTGGCCAGACTCTCATCCCTGGACACGTCCTCCGCATCCACAAAAGAGTCACTGTCGTTCAGAGGACACATTGTGACTGGGTCAGCTGGCCGAGAGACAGGCTGTAGGGCAAGAAAACAACAGATAGTCTTGTTGAATTGAATCTTAATTTTTCAAAAACAAAATATTCTGAAAACTTTTGCCGAGTCCGTCACATGGTCACTGTGGATCTTAACACTTTTTACTCTAAAGAAACGTTTAGTTTACTAATACAGTAACCATTTACCAGCAAGGTATTCAATAGCAAGCATTTCTACCTACCTTTTTAGATATGTGATGAGGTGAACTGATGCTTCTGTGGAGCTCAGGTTGGGAATAATCTCTTGGGAGGAGGAGGTCTTACACAGCTGTGCCCTTGTGTTTTATATGAAGATGAAACTGGGTGGAGCTCAGATTCATACAGCACTGTGATTACCAAGCAGATAAGTCTTATTATTCTCAACAGGTGGAAAAAAATATTAATAATAAAGCCTGTGATTGTGTTTGTGCTCATAATAGAGTTTTATACAGGTGACTGGAAGATTCAGAACAGCTAACAAATAGACACTGAGGTGATTGTTTATCAGTAGTTTTGTGTTTAGTAAGACTTAACCATACCCTTAATTATAGCCAAGGTTGCTTGATACAATTACAGGACTACAAAACGAATATAATCACTTTTCATATCAGTGGTGAACATAAACAGTACAGAGGTGTTGTCAGCAAGAGAGACGAATGTGAAAGTACTCAATGTGTAACAGAATGACTTAAGTCAGTGATTTATTGTTACACATTTTATTAGCATATTGGGTTATATTAGGGATGCATACACGTGTAAGCAGCATTTTAACATTGTAGCTGATAGAGGTGGAGACATTTTAACCACTTTATATACTGCTGTGGAGATTAATCTTAACATTTTGCTTTCATATTACATAGAGCCAAATCATATGAACAATCTTTGACTGCAAAAAAGGAAATGTAGTGGAGTAAAAATGCAGTATATGCAGGGCTGGAAGAAGTACTCATATCCTTCTAGAAGTAAAAGTAGAAATACCGCAGTCTAAAAAAAAAACCCAATTGCAAGTAAAAGTCCTGAATACAAAATGTTACTCAAGTAAAAGCAGATATAATATACTCAAAATCATCAAAAGAAAAAGTACTCATTATGCAGAATAGTTGTTTTCACAGTGTTTTATTATGATATAATATTACATCATTCTGTTTTTGTCACCAACAAATAGAAGTAGGGGTATTTTAATGTTGTTGTTAAGGAGGGGTTTCAGAGAAGAGATATACTATCATGGGCATCGGTCACAATGCATCAGCAACTGAAACTCTCTTTGCACACAAAATTCAAACTGCAGTTAAACAAAGACGGGAGCAAACACACATGGATTTGAATCAGAAAGAAACAATTACAAGAATAGAAATTCAGTCAAATTAAAGAAAAAATGATGTAAAAACTTAAGTTAATGAAAGTGCTTACCAGCACTGCTGCCCTATGTGATGATGGAGAAAGAATGAGTGGAATGGTGTTCAGGGTTTAAATAGGGTGAGCAGGTAAAGTCAGTCAGGTTTATGAGTAAACAAAGAGTGAAAGGAACTAATCAGTACTGAGGAAAGGGGGGGAGAGAAGGAAGTGAGGTAAGTGAGGAAAAGAGGTGTCAAAATAAAGAAAATAGGAGTCTTTACTACAGTTGTAGTTGGATCAATGTGGAGTCAATTTTAGATTCATGTACTACTGGGTACAAGTATACAACTGCATATCATTTGTTTTTTTATGTAAAAAAAAAAAAAAAAAAAAGTACCTAAAGCTGTCAGATAAATGTTGAAGAGTAAAGAGTAGAACATTTGTCTCTGAAATATTGTAGACTAGAATCAGAATGTAGCATAGACAGAAATACTTAAATTAAATAAAAGTATATCCAAATTGTACTTAAGTAGACCTACAGTAGGCAACTTTGTTGCATTCCTCTACTGAGTATATCCCACTGAAATACTGACTGGAGTAAAAGTATAAAGAAGCAAAAAATGGAAGTACTCTAATAAAGTACAACTACCTTACATTGTACAGTACTTTAGTAAATGTACGTATAATTGACACTGCTGTTATCCAGACAGTGATACTGGCTGCAAGCAAACTTCCTCTGGATTTGTTTATCGCGAGCTCATATATTATTATGCATTTATTCTAGTTATACCCATATTATTGCACCGCTGTAATTACTTTTCTTGCACCTCACTCTGTTAGGTAAACCAAGACAACATGATACACATCCTCTGTGAGACCGAGGTGTCGTCATCCCTCTCGACCAATCACAGCACAGAATAGTTTGACGTCGCAGGACTTGCAACCGGAAGAAAGAATGTAAACAAAGTAGTTGCGACTGCGAAGTGACAGCAGACGATCCTCCCGCGGCACTGTTACTAAAACAGTTACTCGTAGTCCTTTTTATAAACGATATAATTAAATTAGACAGACAAAGTGCAACAGTGATCAGTGAGTCTGCGATGTCCGTGTGTCGACAACATTCGGCTTAACAGCTTGCTGCTAGCTAGCGTTAGCTAAACGGCTAATCCCAGTGCGCTAACAGTAATTAGCTGCCAGCACCAATGCCTCAGGAGGGAGAGCAGCCTCTTCCTCTGGTTCGCTCCCTGAACAGTCGTATACCCATTAAAGCTGTGCTTCGTAACCTCAGCCCCCGTGTCGTACGACCACTGTGGATAGACTACCGCGGGGAACCCCGGGCATACGTGGACCTACAGCCAGGGACGGGACGACATATCGACACTTTCGTCGGTGAGGCAGCTTTCCCAATATCACCAGAAGCTCAGTCATAATGTGTTGAGCAAGTGTCTGTGTTTTGTGTCACGTACACAGTGGTGGACCAAGTACTCAGACCTTTTACTGAATTAAAAGGAGCAATACAACTGTGTAAAAATACTATTAGTATTAGTATTAACATGGAAATACACTTGAAGTATCAAAAGTAAAAGCAGGGTACTTGTTGTGCAGGATGTCCCACTTTAGGACCATGAAGCCCATATTTACCTATGATAATATCTCATTATTGATTTGTTGTATTATCAGAAAATGCAAACTAACTAGGTTAGTGACTACAGTTGTCAAAGAAATGTGGTGGTGTAAAAACTAGAAGCAAAACATGGAAATACTTAAGGAAAGTACAAGTACCTCAAAAATGTACTTAAATGTGAACACCACCTAAATTAAGAATGTCAGTATGACAACATATTGGGAAGTTCAGTTAATATTTTCAAACATGAGCTTCTCTCTCTTAAAGCCAGAAACCAGAGAATTAAGTCATGTAATGTTATAGAGTATACAGTCTGGAGCTGCTCCATAGACAATGAGTGGGAGACTGATTTTGTGGACCCACAGAATGTTTGATTTCTTTTTACACAAGTTTTATTCGACTGTAGTGTTCTCCCTTGTGAAACAAAATGTACCCATATACTCAACATTCCCCTGGCTGCTCCCATTGTCATCTATAACGTCTTCCCCAAGTCATTACTGGTGGAGCAGCTCCAGACTGTATACCCTATGACATCACAAATTCTAGTTTAAGCTTTCCTGTTTTTGAATTTGAAAGAGAGTTTTTCATGTTCAGCAATATTTGTGGACTGTCCTGGACCGTAGGAATAAGATTTATGAATTTTGAACATGGCTTCAGGCCCCACTCACACAGAAAGTGTTTTGCAGGTTGCAAAACATGAGGCTTTTATTTCTTCATTGAATGTCACTGGTAAAAAAAACACAAACACTTGCAGCGCCTTTTTATTGTTGCCAGGCAACCACCCATCATGTCTTTACACTAACCTTCCTGTGTAATTAATCTACTATTTGTTTTTATTTTTTTATTTGATAGTAATTTGTAGCTAGTAACTAATGATGGCTGTTTTCAGGCATATTTTGGGATGACTGGGGGGCGGTCTAACATCCTGCTGTCTGTTGTCGGGCCATGTATCTCTGGGTATCCAGCAACTGTTTCTTCTCCATTGTTTAATGACTGTAAACTTGTCTTCTTGACCACCTCTCAAATCATTTGATCGGACAATGGGAAAAAAGATGGCAAAAAAATGAGTTGTCGTTGTCTCTCATCTCATTATGAGCCACAATGTTGGTCACCATTTAGTGTCAGTGGACCGACCAACAGAAAGTGATGATATTTCGTTCAAGGCTTGTTTTGATTTGCAGTTTAGTTGCCAGTGCAGTGGTATTACTTTATTTTAAATAATGTGTTTTATGTGTGGTTTTCCCAGGTCACCCATGGATGTTCAGAGATGCAGAGACTGATGAGCCACTGAAGGTGAACTCCAAAGAACTGTTTCTTCCCAAACCAGTAGAGGGTGGAAATGCTACACCTGCTGATATCACTTTACCAGGTCAGATTATCCACGACTTAAAATATTAGCGGTTATCATCATATGTAATTCATTACTACTCACAGACATACAATCAAGAGTTCATTCATTATGCATTGTGTATTAATCCCATTTCACTGCTGACTGTGTCTGAGCACACTTAGCCTGACAGTACAGTCAGCACAGACAGTAATTTTCTAATTTAATAAAGTTTTTAATGCCAAAAACAATTGATTGACAGGTGTTTTAATTCAGGGACTATGTCATTAATAATTTTATATTCAGGTAAATCTTTTCTTAACACCAGAAATAATTGTAAATACAGCTGTAAGACAGATCTATATTTACACTGGTACCACTTTGTTTGTTGTTGTAATTTGAGAAATCAGAGACTGTCTCTGCTCAACAGTTTCTCCTCAGTTGAAAAACACTTGTTTGGTTTACAGTTTACAGCCTCAAGGATCGTGCTCTTCAGGTTATCCGGCGTCTGGTTAGAGCAGAAGACTACAGGAGGCTGGAGATAGCACGGTGTCTCCACGAGGAGCTGGAAGATCAGCCTAGTGTAATGAAAGATCTCCGACGCATGAACCAGCGAGTAGAGCAGCATCTGCTGGAGAGGATCCAAAGCCAGGAGGAATGAGGCGCGAAACTGGATGGACAATGGTCGCACATGGGCGGCAATATTGTATTGCACTCTATTAGAAAGCAAAGAAGCCAGAATTCATGCAATATAAGATAAAACATTGGAGTCACTTCTTTGATGAGTCAACAGCTGTTGTTAAGACTTTGCTGCAAAGAGGTTTGATCCTCTGCCTGTTATATTCACTCTCTGGCTCTGGCAGAGGTCTTCCTCAGCAGAAAATGTGATGGCAGCATCTTCATTTGAATAGCATTGTTTGTCGTCTAAAATGGTATTTAAGGATTTTAATGTTTATTCCTAAAAGGCCACTAGAGAAATGGGACGTTTTAGCCTTTGATGTCTATCTGAGTAAG
>JAPZEB010000012.1:21504008-21517637 GCA_029783705.1 Chaetodon striatus | reverse complement strand
ATATTTATATGAGCTAACATACTGATGTCACTTTACATCACTGATGCATCTCTGTTCATTCCTTACAGGTAAAGGATACAGCTTTGGTGCCTACAAGACATCTCTGGGATTACCCAAAGTCTAACAAAAAGTGTTACTTTCTAGGATTTTTGTAGCTGTATGTTATAATTGTTCACATCACTTCCAACCATATGATTTCACTCAGAAGGTTAATAATCCTCTATTATCCTACCAGAGTGCCTCCACACTTTAAAAGCTGTTAAGACACAATCTCCACCTGAAGATTTATTTGCCTCTCAGTGGACATGCTGTTACTTTGAAGTATTAAACTTGGGAATAAAAAAATATCGTGACTGAAATAATGTGCTTCGTGTGTCAAATTACTTTACCTGGGTATGGAGGGCTTAAAAAAAACCAACCGTGTGAACATCTCAAAATAAAGTGCAGGTTTTAGCTCAGGGGCATGACGATCACCGTTTGAATGTAATTTGTAGAGTAGAGGAAGTGGATCAGCGACAGCAGACACACCCACGCTACAGCCAGGAAGATCGAGTTTGTCAAGGAAGGAGAGCAGTCGAAGAGCAGACCCAGGACCTGCTCTGCTGGTCTGCTTTTCACGGCACGAGACTGGGTGATGACCGTTGACCTGGAGAGGCAGCTGAAAATCCCATATCACATCACCCAGACCTCGTTGAGAGACCAGACGTCATCTCGGTCTCTGAGGCCACAAGACAGCTCATCCTCCCAGCGCGTGGCTTCCTGATCGAGAAATGCAAACTTTTTGTAATATTTTTTTTTTGTCAATACATTGGTAAGTTGGGGCATATTAGGCAGTATATAATAACTTTTTGTAGTGTTGAGTGCACCTCTTTTGTAGGCTGTAGTATCACTGTTCAGCATTATATACTTAATTACAAAAGCAGGCTTCAAATCTTACAGTCTCTGCTGCCTTTAAATGTTGTGTTAATCATTTTTTATCTTGTCTTAATGTCTTTATTTTGATTTCTTTACAATCAGGATTGTCTCAACATCTGTATGGGCTACACAGTACATTTATTATACTTACTATTTAAATGTTTTTGTACTCTTCCAGGTTAAATGTAAGCAAAACATTAAATGTATTGCTATATAAATACGTTTGCCTTGTCTCACTCTAAGTAGGTAATGATGTCTGTAGCCATTGTTCTGTTGCCATGGTGCTTGCCACTCATTAGTCAAATCTCACAGATCTCGCGAGATGTACACAAACGCTGCCGTTTGTACTTGTTAAACGTCAATGGCGGACAAACGGCGCCAAACAGAACTTCAACACCATCTAGTGGTTCATTTAAACACAAACTCTTTATTCCAGTTTGTCAATGAAACGTTGTCAAAATTTGTTTTTTGTTCAGAAACGTTGTTGGCAAGAAATCGTGTAAGCTACCGAGCGGCGGATAAAGTGACACATTATTTTGACTTCCTGCTCCGTCCGTGCCATTTCCACTGCGCCGAGCCTGACAAGGTAACTAACTGGGAACAACTCTTCAACTGAACCTCGTTAAATAAATGTAGGTAGCAGTGTAGCTAACTGACTATATGTGTGATAAAGAAGTATCATAACATAAGGTCGTGGCAGTAAAATGACAGTAGCTTTTAAGCGCATTTGAGCCGCAGTTTGAATTAAAGAGTGACAACAGTTAATGTTAGCTAACAGCTAATTCGCTAAAGTGAGGTCGCTAGCTAACTCGTGTCTAACCTAAATGTCTCCACTGACCGACGTTTTGGCGTCTTTTCTGCCGCGGCCAGGTTTGACTATAATTTAAAGCTGCCCAAAAACTAAACCACTGTTGTGACTGTTAAACAGGAGCTAATTTCGGCAAAAATCTTAGCACCTAAAATTGACTTGACACAGCTACAGCTTTGTGTTAGCTAGCTATGTAAAAAAAACACACAAAAAAAACGTGGCGTTTGAAACATGTTGCGTGAGTTTTAGGAGTTAAAGTATTGGTATTTCATGAGGATATAACTTATTTAGAAATATTAACTTTATTGATTTTGTTTGTTTTTGTTTAAAGTCATGGTGTAACAAACTGAGGTACAGTGGATGGCGGCATGCACCTCTAAGGTTGGTTAGAGATTGAAGAACAAATAAGGAATGGCTACTGAGCACCGTTCAGTGTTGAGGGTTTCCTGTTGTACATAAATACTAAACTTTCTTTGCCCAGGGGCCACCTTTGCAAAATGACAGGATGTCAGGGGCCGTTTGATAAACAAACTTTAATAATATTTACCAGTACATATAATACGCCTGTGTTTGTTGTCCACACTCATTTTTGAGAAGAGGCAAATGCATGGGTCAGGTGTATCCAGGGGCGTCTTTATGATTTGAGGACATTTGGGGCTTAGCTGGGACCCTTGGAAGGGATCCAGAGGATCTTCCCCTGGCACTTTGTGTTCACTAAACAAGCTCTAGTGTGATGCTTTTTATGCACTCTCGCACCTAACTTACATTCAAAGTGAAATTAATGTCATTGTGAAAATGGTCGGTGGGCCACGCAGCATTCTGTTGGGGCCAAGTGCCATAGATTGAGTATTGCTGCACATCCAATCAGGATGCCTCCTGGGCATCATGTTGAAAGCTTATGACCTCCTGCGTACGACTGGGCGTAAGGTGTTTCCAGCACGTTCCACAGGTAGGAGGCCCCAAAGCAGACCCAGAACACACTGGAGGAATTACATTTCTAATCTGGCCTGGGAACGCCTCGGGGTCCCCCAGGAGGAGCTGGAAAGAAAAAATGCTTTATTAAAGTACACGAGAGATAAAAAAAAATATGCAGTAAAAATCAAAACCAGATTAATTAATTAAAGTAATCCCAGTCAGTGAAATGGGATAAAATAAATAACCTATAGGGAAAAATTTACTTTTTCCACAGTATGCTACAAAGTTTATTTAACGATTGTGGCCATTGTTAAATTGAAAAATGAATACTCCTTTTTTACTTCAACCATTTGACCAATGGTGCTTTCATGTTTTCACTTTGTTGCCTGCTTTATGTACTAGATGTTCACTCATATTATTCCTTCTCTAACTGTGCATGGGATTAGAACTCTCAGACATGGACAGCAGCGGAAAGAAGTTTGCGTTTAAGTGGACACGAACTGCAGTCACCCCACGCACACATCCACAGGAGAGCGATGCTGGGTCAGGCACACCCTCTCGCCGGAATATGTCACCATATGAAGATTCAGATTCCCTGCCCCTCAGCGACTCTCCAGGACCTGACGGCCTTGGAGCACTGAGTCTGGACACTCCCAAGAGAAAAGCAGCAGAACTTGGTGAAAGCATGCCCTCTTCAGGCAAACTTAAGTTGAGGAAGCTTTCCTGGAAATATAATGAACATTTCAAAACTTCAGAGGTAAATCTTGCTTTATCTATCTTTTAATAGTCTAAATATAATGTAAAGTTCCATTTTTAAATCAAAGTTAGAGTCACAAGTGTGCAATATATATGTTCAGTTCTTGTGAAAAAATAAATGCTAATTTATTTGTCCCTTTGCACCATAACTATCAGGAGAATCCTAGGGACGAATCGCCCCAGCAGCTGGAATCCACAGAGAGCCAACACATGTCCTCACCTTCACCTCACACTTTTATCATGAAAAAAAAGGAGAGGACGCCAGAAGAGGTATCAAAGGCTATCTGCAGGAGGGCACTGATCGCAGCCATCGGCAACACAAGAGCAACAGGCAGCGCTACAGGTATCCACAGGACTAGCCTGTCTTTGCCATCTTTGTCTTCACCAGTGACGACTGAAGCACTCAGTCCAATGTCACTTGATAGGGCAGTCACAAATTTCAAAAGTTCTTCAATCAAACCAGAGAATACATCTGAGTACAACAGCACTGTCCAGGAAGAACACTGGGACAACGGCGCTGTCCAGGAACAACACTGGGACAACGGTGCTGTCCAGGAACAACACTGGGACAACAGCACTGTCCAGGAAGAACACTGGGACAATGGCGCTGTCCAGGAACAACACTGGGACAATGGCACTGTCCAGGAAGAAGACTGGGATGACAGCACTGTCCAGGAAGAACAGCAGTCCTCTCTTCAGATGTTTGAGGACACTGAAGCTCAAGTTGACGTCTCAAGGCTCAAAACAGACAGGAGAGTAAGTTAACTAACCCCAAAAATCTTATCTTGTCTTTTAGGTTTGTTTACTTGTATATAATTTCAAATGTTTTTGTTGCTTGTTTTGTTCATTTTCTCGCCTGCGATAGCATTTTTGTTCATTTAGCAAAAGGTTGGAATTTTTAAAAAAGGTTTGTACAGAAGGCAGCAGATTTATGTCCCTAAAATATTGTGACCAGGGCTGCAAGGTATGCAAAAAAAAAAAGGTCATGTTATTTTGACACATATTGTATTTTTTATATAAGCATGTTTCCTTATGACTGAAATATGATTTGTAGGCCGGGGCATCTCTTTAGCACCACAGTGCTTCATTTATCATTGTGTGTTGTGACACATTTTACCTTTTTATATAAAAAAAATTGCTGCTCCTGTGATTTGTATATTGCAGTGGGTCATATTGCTATAGAACACTGACTAATTGTGCAGCCCTAATTGAGACCATAAAATAATCATCGAACCATGCGGATCAAAAGCTAAAGGGAGATGTTTTTTTTCACCATTTGTTTGTTTTTTTTCAGTGTGTTGTGCTAAAAGGAGAAGATTCACCCAAGAGGTTTGTAGCTCCGGACTCTGTCTTTGTAGAAACAACCTCTCAAGACAAGTTATTTGCTACAGAAGATGGACCAGGAGCCGAGGATTGTGACTCGTCTTTACCTGACCTGGAGTATATCCCAGAGTCTTTGTGTTGTTCCATGACTCCTCAGAGTGGCTCTTTTGATAGCCGACGATGGAGAAGTCCTTCAGTGAGTACACAGGGAGCTACAACTTCCTCTGTCCAGTTTTCATCCACGACTGAAACCACTGGTTCTGTCCAGGCAGCTGCTGAGGACATGGAGATGCCTTTCTCACTGCCACAGAGGACATTCTCAGCCAAGCAGCGCCACCCATCAAACATGGCCCCTTCAAAGGCATCCAGAGCTGCGACTGAGAGTTTCCGCTCCCCTAGGACCCATTTAACGGATCCCTTTGCTCTGCCACTAGACTCAAACAGAAAACTACTGAACTCTCGCATGAAGTCCAGAACATCACGCAGGCAGTCAGATGTTGTCTCTTCCGTACGTCACCCCTCTCACCCCTCTCTTACTCACAGCGGCACTCCTAAAAGAAGATTATCCCTTGGGGCAGAGCCTATGTGGACCAGTTATCCCAAACAGGACAGTCAGGTTGGCTTCATAGACTCACACTGCCACATAGACATGCTCTATGGGAAGCTTGGCTTTCGCGGGACGTTCAAAAGCTTTCGAAGGAAGTACCAAAGCAGCTTCCCTCCAGAGTTCAGAGGCTGTATCGCCAACTTCTGCAACCCGAGGATCATGGTGAAGGAGGCCCTGTGGGAAGGTTTGCTGGCTGAAGACATGGTATGGGGGGCATTTGGCTGCCACCCCCACTTTGCCAAGTACTACACAAGTGTCCATGAACGCAGTATACTGAGGGCCATGCAGCATCCAAAAGCTGTGGCATTTGGTGAGATTGGCCTAGACTACTCTCACAAAAACTCCACTGACACATCCAAGCAAAAAGAGGTACGGTCTGCGTCGATATTGTCTGCGTCGGCTAAAACTTTGTAGTCCAGTAACTGTCTATCTTAAACCAGACAGGCCTTTATTGCTATGAAGTGGTCAGAAATATCTTTTGTGGAATGGAATGATGCTATTGTGAAATAATAATGAATGTCGTGGGTTTTGTTATGTTTGAAGGTGTTTGAGCGTCAGCTGCGTTTGGCTGTGGGCATGAATAAGCCTCTGGTGATCCACTGTAGGGATGCAGATGATGACTTGCTAGAAATCATGAGGAAGTGTGTCCCAAGGGATTACAAAATTCACAGGTATGATCCTATTTCCGATTATTCTCATTTTACATCACTTTTTATTAAATATTGACATGAGGAAATGTTAGTACCTCTCTTCTGATTGGTCTATAATCCTTAGGATATTTATGAAATCAAACCCATTTTTGATGCCTACACTAAATTTAGATTTCTTATCTATAGGTACCTTGTACAACCCCACTTAAAAAAATCCGAACTATCCCTTGAAATTGACAAAATATGGGCAATTATTACATGCCGAGGCTGATTCACAGAAAACATAATGTCACTGTGGTTAGCGCTGACCACGATTGTTCTGTCATCATCGACAGCAATCATCCAAAGTCATTTTTGTCAGTGGATTAGTTTATTTTCTGTCATTATGGCCAAATCAACTAATTTTAGAATTTTAAAGAATAAAATTTCAAGGACTGTCAAAGTTTAAATTGCATTTAATCTGTGAATATTCTCTCTGATTACTTGTGCGGTTTCCAGGCACTGTTTCACAAGCAGTTATCCAGTGATTGAGCCCTTCCTGACAGAGTTCCCCAACTTGTATGTGGGTTTCACAGCCCTCATCACCTACCACAGGGCCACCGAGGCCCGAGATGCTGTCCGCCGCATCCCTCTGGATCGCATTGTGTTGGAGACAGATGCACCATATTTCCTGCCAAGACAGGTATGTTTAAACTGAGGCCTGAGAAGACTAAAACACTGCTCTTATCTCATGAATGATCGCCAGGCTTTATTTAATCATTTGTAATAATTACAAATTACACATTGAAATAGCAAAGTATGTTGTAATTACTGCTGATACATACTCATGGTAAGTGTGTCTCACTCAGGTGAAGAAAGATGTCTGCCACTTTGCACACCCTGGAATGGGCATCCACACGCTGCGTGAGCTGAGCCTGCTGAAGGGGAAAGACATGGCCACAGTGCTCACCACCATCCGAAACAACACCAGTCAGCTCTACGGTATTTGATCATCAGAGATGGTGGGTAAGATGTAGCAAAAAAAAAAAAAAGAGGTAACAATCAATTTTTTGGAGCTGGTTTGTGACTTTAACATCTTTATATGGCTTTTTGTTCTAGATGTGTCAGTCCTCCATGTAGAGCTGTAGGAATATGGAGGAGCAGTCTTGTTTAATCTGAAAGAATTTCAGATTAATCTTGAATAGAAATAAAATGCAAAATAAAAAAGGAAAATGTCTTGTCTAAAAGAGATATGTATTACTGTTTATCTGATTATATTTGACTTCATTGTTCATCAAAGAAATTAATTCCTGAGCATTTCTGGTTTTAAGTTTTTGTTGTTATTGCTGTGTTGACATAATTTGACATCCCTTGTTTGTTATTATTTGTTTGGATGTCTGTCTCGTGTGGCTGCCGTTGTGGAGTTTAGTTTGGTTTGATACAGTGGAGATGTATTAAAAACCTTTATCCCTACTTTTTTATTCCACAGATATGGTTTGTTTTGCTCATCAGTGCACATAAGAGCATATTAAGAAGGGTAAAATGTTGTCTGTAATATGGAGCACATGAGCAAAGCTGATTCTTTATTAAAGAAAAGAAGTGGCTGTCAGACTAGTCCATTAGGTTTCTTTGATACCACCATGTTTGTCACATAAGTTTGGCTTGAGTGCTTTTTGTTTTGTGAATCATCAGCACGGCCTACTTGTAACATTTCCTGGTGCCTAGAAAATCCCAGCCAAGGACAAGATTAATGGTAGCTGAGTAGATGCGTCTCTCTCTTGTTTATCAAAGTTTGACAAGAGGGATGTGTTAAAATACATACATTTCCCTTTCTGCCATTTTCTTAATGACGGCCTCATTTCTAGGAGTTTCAGATCCTCTCCAGAATGTAGGTCAGAGCACGTTATGTTCACGGCTGCGTTTCTATGTTCCTTAAAAGCTACAAGGTGGAAGGCAGGACTCAACGAGCATCAGAGCAGTGTGTGCTTTGCTGTGTTTGACCTAGTTCCTCAGATTTGAACAGGAAGTTTTCAACTTTATTCTGGGAGTTGGTAATTTGTTGTTCATGCCATGAATAGAACAAACACATTCAGGCTTGTGTGAAGTTAGTGACCTTAAAAAACCCTAAAAAACTGTCATGATAGCTGCTGCCAAAGGCACTATGACTTTTTGTTGTCATTGTTAGTCTCATTCTTGTGAACAAGACAGCCTCAAGGGAATTTTTGCCAGTTAAGCAAAACTGTCCAGTTAGACTCAACAATGATCCACCTGCAATTTGGTGGTCAAAGGTCAAGGTAACTGTGACCTCACAAAACATGTTTTTAGCCAAACTGCAAGAATTCACACACTAATTGTAATGAAATTGCACAGAAATGTTTGATAGGATGAAATGAGGTGATGGCATTTTATATCCAAAAGCTCACTGGTCAGCTTCACTGTGACATCATAATGTTACATTTCTCTTGCCGTTACTTAACGTCATACCTCAGGAACAGAGGGGGAGACATTTGGACAGGTGTTGAATTGGTGAAACAAATCTCAGGTGTCCACCTTGAAACTGTGCTGATCGCACAGATCCTCTGTGCTGTTGAGGGGGAGATGTGTGTGAAGCATCCATGTTTTTACAGACATGGATGTAAACTGTAACAGCAACTTGACTGGTGCACAGAAGCATACAACAGCGAGGCAGTAATTCTAGTTTACTATTATTCAAAAGCATAACACAGTGAGGACAGCATGTTTCTCTGGAAATTATTCACTAGAATCTAGACTTCATATATTTTTTTAGTCGGTCCGGAGATGAATGTAAACTGCAATTTGACTAGTTAATGGGGGCAAACAGCTGCGAGGAGGTAACACTAGTTTTTTTCATTGGCAAGCAGAATATAGAGGTATATCAGAGCACTAAATTGTATCACCTAATTAAAGGAGGAAATAACATGTCCCTGCCCATTTCCCCATCCCTTACCTGTTCTTCCATTTCATCCAGAAATTTGACCTTCATTTTTCTTTGTAATACTTGGTAAAGATGAGACAGCGAGACAGAACATTAGTTGATGCTTTATTTTTACAAACACGTATAGGTCTATGAGTATGAATAAGAAGATGCTGAACAACATTAGGTCATTACACAGGTATGAATAGAAGTGACTCATCTGCTGACAGTTTTAAAAAAGGAACAGCTTAAAACGGTCAGACCCCTGAGTGTGATTTGACAAGAAACATCCATGTGACTACAATTGTACACATTTGAGAAAGTTCAATATTAACCTTAAAGCGGGACTACGCCCATTTTCAGAATTCATACATGTTAGTGCTATGGTCTGAGACAGTCCAGAAATATTAGTAAACATGAATAACTCTCCCAAATCTAAAACTAGAGTGCTAAAACTCAAATTGTGTGATGTTAAGTATAAAGTCTGGAGCTGCTCCATTAACAATGAATTGCAAAATATGTTCTAGATGACAGTGAGAGCACCCAGGGGAATGTTCTTAGTATGCAGGTACATTTTCTGCTGTATTACAGAGAACACTACAATAGAATTAAGCTCATTTAGGTATACAAAAAGAAATCCACAAGATCAGGCTTGAGCAGACCCAGACTTTGTACTTGATGACATCACAAGTTTGAGACTTACTTTGAGAGACAATAACTCATGTTCACAAATATTTATTGAACTTTCCAAAGTCATGAAAATAACACTGGATTTCTTAATGTAGGCGATGTTCCCTTTTAAGAACAGTAGGTTATTAACTCAGCTCCATATATAACCACAGTCATCCTGTATCAGCAATTATGTTGTATTAAACCCAACATACTTACACCAGCTGATATTAAGGTCATGTGGTGACAGCTTAACTGACTTCTTTTCCGGGAGGTTGTTGGCAGCTTCAAAAATACGTCTAGTTTAAGGATATGTTGCCAAATTTTACACATGGTTTCAAACAGTTTCATGATTTAGTTTGTAATGACTCTGACATCAGACATTTCTCTAAGATTCAGTGGCACAGACTATTTGAATAACTATGTTTGAGCTACAAATACATTATATTTTGAAATAAATGAGACTAGCATGTCTACAGGTTAACTGGTTAATGATCACTATCTAATAAAGATGAAACTGGAGGGCACTGAGACGTCAAATTTGACATCTTTGTCCATGATCTTCAAACTTACGATGGTCTCTCTGAAACAAGATGAGACATTATCTTTTAAATAACCTAAAAATTGCAAGTTTAATAATTTCACTATAGGAAGAAAAACAACTTTTAAATGTATAAAACAAAAGATTTAGGCACACCTGCTGCAGGCTCTGTGTTCCCCAGCAGGCGCTGAACGATCTCCTGCAGCGCTGCGCCGTACTCCTCAACGTCCTCCTCTCTCATGGTGAAGCCGATTTCAAAGGGAGCACTAATCTGCTCCGAGGAGAGAAGGACGATAACGCTACAGGGATGATTTCTGGTGCTGTGGTGGAGTCATGAGTGTGATTTCCACTTACTGTGATGTGGTTGTCCTCGGGCTCCTCCATGACTTGGCGGCCGACTCTGGGAGACTTCACTTTGTTCTGTGGTTGATCCAGAACAGAGAAATCTTACGATGGTAACCAGTTCAGTTTTATATTAGAAGTTCCAAACGCAGCCAATGCCAAAGGGGATCCACACAGGGCCATCATCAGCACAACTATTATCACAACTAGCACTGTTTACGCTTAGATATTGAACATGATGCTCAGTTGGATTGGAAGAGCTTACAAAAACGTATCTTCGAAGGATCGAGACAAAAAAGATTACGTGTAAAATATTGCCTCATGATTTGACGTTAAATGTAAAAGTATTATATAAGAAAAATAAACACATTAAGTTATGTTAAAAGTCATGATGGCTTCATGTTCAGAACAGCAGGATGTAAAGGCGGTGGACTGATGTTCAGATCCTTTACATAAGTTATGATACAATACGATGTACTTTACTTTTCCCAAAATTTGTTGTGGACTCAGGAGCTGCACAAGTATTGCTGCCTTATAATAATAGTCCAGAAGAAATGAAAAGCATACACCATAAAAAAACAAAATATTCTACACATAACAGTACTGCACATCAGTCATGTATTTCACATCACAACAACACACAACAGAACACCATAACAAAAAAAACACCCTAAGCATCAACTAAAAGTACTACTACCACAATGTTAAAGTACATCCACCATACACAAAGTCCTGCATTAGGAACCTTGCTAAAGTAGAAGTATGTAAGTATTATCAGCAAAATATTCTTTAAAGTATGGAAGGTAAAATCTGTGTAGTAAAATGTTACCTGTCTGTGTTTTACTATTTGTATCTGATACTTTATTATCAGAAATCAGAAAAACTATTGATCCTCAGGAGGGAAAGTGGGGCGTTGCCTACAGTTGCTCATATACTATATATTTTTGCGTTGAGAAATTCTAAGAAAATAGAAAAAAGAAGTATGCGAGAAAAAGATGTCCATTATGCTACAGTGTGTAGTTCAGTGTACAGCACTGAGTCATAGTCTGTAAGATCATTATATGTTTGTAGCGTTGCTTTCCTATGAACCACGTAGAGTCTGCTATTTATGGTGTCAGAAAAACAGCCCTGTTTTCAGCTTTGTGATGTTCTTTCCAGCTGAACCAAGAGGGTTTAAAGACTATATTTTGCTGAAGAAGGAGGATAATTTTCTCATCACATAAATAACACTTCATCCTTCAGGTTATCAGAGAAAGAATCCTTTCATTATTTTTACTGGGTAGGAAAGGTATAAAAATCTTAAAAGGAGCTAAAGCTGTCGGACAGATAGAGTGCAGTAAGAAGTACAATATTTGCCTGTAAGATGTAGTGGAGGTGAAGTATACAGTACAAGTACCTTGAATTTACACTCAGGAACTGCATTCCAGTAATTGTACTTACCACGACTGTGTAAATGAAACTGTTTTGTTAATTTTTCTGAGTAGCAAAACAGATACATGCACCATCTACAGAGGATTAGCTTTTCTTGGTTTATATTATTTTGTTATATGTATATAAAAAGTTAATGAATGAATGTTTCATGGCTGTCAGAAAGAAATCGTCTCACCTGAGGTTTTTGTGAAGGGCTGAGGAAGCTGGAGCCCGCACTGGTCGACTTGCACCACAGAGTCAGAGAACACAACAGAAAGGCCAACAAACAAGTGCTTCTTTTCAAAAACATGATGGAAAAAATCTCAATATGATGAAGCAATCTGCTGCGTCTGCTAATCTTAATCTGATACTGACAGCGACTTTAGTTCTCTTTCCCTCGAATGTTTGGGAGCCTCTGTCTTCATACCTTTTATACCGTTAATCCTCATTCATGTTGGTTTAAACATACATTAGATATAATAGCAACAGGTATTTGTGCTTCATATCTTGGCAGCATTGGACTGTTCAAATGTTTAAATTGATAACAAAGTGGGCATTTCTCTGCTGTAACCTGTTCATCCTCTCATCTGTTCACCAGGGTGATGGAGGTAATAGTATCGCTGTCATAGAGATACAGATGAATGGGTCTGATTCATGGGTCTGTTAGGTGTGCCCACAGAAACATGCCAATGTTGATCTGTTATACCTGGGACAAATGCAATACACATGGAAATATTACAAATAGTGTTTACTCAGGGAGATAACCAACTTTGTATCAACACATTAATGGTTAATATTAAACAATCACACTGCTCAGCACCAAAGAACCCTTTTTTAATGTGTCGGAAGTGCATCAAACTGAGAAATCGGACAATCCGAGCCTGTAAATGTATTTTTGATAAGATTATGTAGTAAAACTTTTCAACAGGTCATGTTACCAATGTTCAAAACTAAACCAAAAGAGCTTTCTTTGTGCAGAATGCGTGATATCTGTGAAGGTGTGATGTTTTATAACTTCATAAATGTGACTTTTTATTTTCACAGTCAGTATTGATTGATCCAATAGTGAAGCTTTGTAGAAACTTTAAGTACAAGAATAATACAATAACATGCAAATACACATGGCTTTATGTCTGTGGTAGTAGGTAGGGTATGTCCTCGTGGAACTTTGACGTTTCTTGTTACCAAATAATCACGTTCCACTTAGAGGAGGTCCTGGCCTGCTGGCTCAGTGGAGTAGCTTACTGGGACACTTAGTAGAAGTGAGCCATGGTTATTGTTAATGTTATCTATGATTTTCCTGCTGTGATATGTCAGAATGACTGCTTTAAAAAAGGTCTGTTGTGGCCGAAGAAGTGTTTGCATGACATTTACCTAATGATAGGCCCACTCTTGTAATGTTTTCAATGCTTATATCTTTCGTTATATTTGGAAATAAGACTGTAATCAACATGATTTACATATGGGTTATAAAATGAAGAAGTAGCCTAATTTCTTGCAATCAATTACATGACTCCATTTTTTTTACCTGCTCTATGCCGTAGAATATAACTAATCCTGTCCTTTTTTTTTTTTTTAACCAGTATAAATATCTTAAAGCAGCAACATGCCTGCAATCCATAAAATGCAGTTTTATGCAGTTCAGACCAATGAGTCGTGACGAGATGAAACTGTTTTAGAACGTTGCAGAGAAGAGTTGCAGTGGTGTGAACTGGCTGTCTGAGCTCAACTCAAGCCGGCTGATGGTGTCACCTGCAACTCAGCTGGTCAAATCATCAG
>JAPZEB010000012.1:21471242-21495000 GCA_029783705.1 Chaetodon striatus | reverse complement strand
GGTCTGCTTTACTCTAAATGGGATCATAATTTACAAAATGAACATCATGCCTATTGAAGATGAATTGAAACCTGTGATTTAGGCCATAAACTTATCAGAAAAATGTTTACTGAGACAATAAATTATCTCAAGTAAGAAATAGGGTCATTTTATCATTTAATTGTACACAAACAGACTTCTTTTTGCAACCTTTTTGTTTGAATGATTTTAAGCCTGTTTTTCGCTAGAAATGATTGACATTGGCATCATCACAGTAAACTGTAGCTATAAATTCACTGTGCTAGCCAAACTAGAAGCTCATGTCAGGGTAAGCTCCACCCTCTTGTCCAAATATGGTCACTTCTGGCTCCAAAAAACCAAGCTGGCGACAGCCAAAATACCAAACTCAAGGCTTCAGAATGGTAGTCCACAAACCAATGGGTGACGTCATGATGGCTACGCCCACTTCTTTTTATACAATCTGTGTCGGCAACAAGTGGCATTGCCCCCTATTGGCTATTAGAAAGAATGCAGGTTTAAGGCACTTGCAGCGCTAAATGCTAAACTAACCCGCTTATGTAGGGTCGGGTCATGGGGGCAGCAGGCCAAGCAAAGCACCCCAGACGTCCCTCTCCCCAGCGACACTTTCCAGCTCCTCCTGGTGGACCCCAGGGCGTTCCCAGGCCAGATGAGATATGTAATCCCTCCAGTGTGTTCTGGGTCTGCCCCGGGCCCTCCTACCAGTGGGACGTGCCTGGAACACCTCTAATGGGAGGCGCCCAGGAGGCATCCTGATCGGATGCCTGAATCACCTTAACTGATCCCTTTCAACACGAAGGAGCAGCGGCTCTACTCCGAGCTCCCTCTAGATGTCCCAGCTCCTCACCCTTTCTCTAAGGCTGAGCCCAGCCACCCCACAGAGGAAACTCATTTCGGCCACTTGTTTCCATGATTGCATTCTTTCGGTCACTACCTAGATCTCATGACTATAGGTGAGGTTTGCGACATTGATGGACCAGTAAATCGAAAGCTTCACCTTCCAGTTCAGCTTTCTCTTCACCACGACGGACTGGTGCAGCGCCTGCATCACTGCAGAAGCCGCACCAAACTGCCGATCCATCTCAAGCTCCATTCTACCCTCACTCATGAACAGGACCCCAACGTACTTGAACTCCCTCACTTGAGGCTTGCGTGTCCTGTGAACCTTTCCTGGACTTATAGAGCAAACAATGCCTGCAGCGCTCAGAGCCGCTGACTGTACCCCCTGCACTGAGAAGAGCAACAAACCTCCTCTGTGTAGAATTATCACAGCACTAATAACGGACAGGAAAATGTGCATATTCTCATCTTTCTTGCTGACCCACCACTTTGTTGAATCTAATCACATATTAGAGACAGGAAGGAGTGTCTCAGTGACAGATCTGCCCTCCTCTCAGAAACCAGCTTCACTGACAAATGATCTCTGCATTTAGTTGTGGCAGTTTAATCCTGCTGTGGCTGAGGAAAATGGCAACCTGCTGTTTTCATAATAGAAATTAAATGACCTTCAGCAGCGCTTCCGATCTAATGTGATTTTTCTAACTAGTTTATTTCTAGCCTTTTTTTTTTTTGCAAAGTATTATTTGTTTAACCAGCATACATGTATGCAGTGTTGAGACATACTGTCACACAGACACAGTGCAGGGGTCAGTTTACTGTTGATATTCCTTTCAGTGCAGCTATAAAGCTACTGTAGCGCAGGAGCTAATGGAGCCTTTATGAGGAAGGTTATGAGGTCTGACACTTGTTCCTCAGTAATCTTGTCTTATGTCCTGAGCAGACAATCAGTGTTGTCTTTATGGCTCTGCAGGTCCTTGATCCAGAGAGGAAGCAGCAGGAGGAGCAGGTCTGGCCCCTCGTTAATGTGGCCTTACTGAGATGAAAGGCAACTAAGGAAGGGCAGGGACAACAAGCTGCAATGTTCAGCCCTGTACAAGCAAAATGAAACTTCAGACATGGTAAGATCAAATACATCCCTACACAGACCTGATAGATGCAGAGGTTTCATGCTGAGTTTTGTGTTATTAGTCTGACCTGCCCTGGATTGTATCTGTATCGATCCACATCTCTAACAGCTCCAGCTCTAACACAGATGTAAAAAGTAAACAGCTGAGCACAGGGGCAGCAGCAGCAAGATGCTCAGTTTAGGAGATGTTTTTGTTTTAAAGACAGTCGCCTAGTACTGACAACATGAAAACCTTTTTTAAGGGTAACACAGTTGTCAAGCTAAATGATAATAATAATAATAATGATAATAAAGCACTAATACTGCTCTCTGAAACACCTAAAGTAACAAGCACACAGTACATGCAATATCTGTGTTTGCAAATGAAAGCTCTCTAAGTGTACATAATATATTCTTATATAATTTAAGAATTTAATGCTGAGATACCACGATGAGACTAAAAACAAGTCCTGTCCTCAAAAAGTCTTTAATTAGTCTAATTAATCAAGTTAATCAAGATAAGTAACTGAACTTTAATTAGCACTCCTCTTCTTATTCTTTGTTAACATAACAGGATAAAGTGCTGTTTGGGTTTGTAAACTATGGGCGTCTTTAGGGAAGCCCTAAAAACCTGGTATATCACCCGGAGGCGGTGCTGCTGCGTCACATAGTGTTGTGTGCCTGATGCGCGTTCTCGTTGGCTTGCGGTGGATTTTCTTGTCCTTTTTTGGATAAGCTAACAAATGTAATCTGCAAAGTTGTTTATTAATGTAATGTTTGCACTGACCCCAAGATTAAACCGAAAGAAGGCCTCATGTCTGACTGTAAATACAAACAGAGATGATTTTTTAATTTTTTGTTTTGTGATTATTAATTTTTCGCTTTTCACTTCTTGTACTGCTGGCACGTCCGCAACTGTGACTTGGCTCCTGGCAGATTTTCAGATGACTTTTATGTGACCGCTCATATATTCTCAAACTGACTATCATGATATTATACTGAAAAATATATATAACAACAAAACAACAAAAATCTCCTCAGACTGATGGTCTGGATTCAGCGTAGTATGAGAGAATAAATGCATAAATAGGCTTAGTGTGAGACAAAATATACAAATTATAGCAACATGAATACTATATTCTGTATGTATGCCTTCAAACTTGATGTGCATCAAATAAACTCATTTTGTATGCATGTATTATTCAGTCATTTGCCTAATTTTCTTGGCTTTGGTAAAAAACTAGCCTATACTTTGACACTTAGTCCAACTTCTCATTTTTATCAAACCAGAATAATTCAGGATGTTTGTTTAGCAGTCTTACGAAGGTGCACGCAATTTATTATATTAAGCACAGTATGAACATGCACTCAGTTCATGGAGCTTGCAGAAGCGTGCACTGCTGTGTCCTGCAAAACAAAGTGTTTTGCGGAGTCACAAGTCCTTTAAATAACACTGATGAACTGATATACCTAAAGCAATAGTTGAACATTTTGGAATTTATTTGCTTCCTGCCAGAGAGTTAAATGAGAAGATTGATATTACTTTCATATTTGTCTGTCAACTAGGAGACTACAGCCAGCAGGCAGATAGCTTAGTTTAGCATTAAGACTGGGACCAGAGGCTATCAGACAGCCTGGCTTTGTCCAAAGTTTAAAAAAAAAAAACAGAAAGAAAGAAAGAACCTGCTTATTTCTTGGCTGGGAGCTGTAACTTCCGTGTGTCTTTTTGCTTTGCTTGTGCTGCGACACAACACAGGCCTTCCCCAGAATCTGCACACAGTTTACTGCTGGCAACTCAGATGAGGCCCAGGTGCGGCACGAGCTTGGATAAGACGCTCGTCTGTAAGAGGTTTTTAATTCTCGGGGCAGTTTTATGATGCAGAGTTTCAATGACCCAACTGGGAGCTGGACTCACAAACTGGGAGAGGGAATCAAACTCATAAATTGTCGATCCCAGTGCAGATCCTGCAACTAGTTCACTGAGCCAGATGAATATTTGATACTGGAAGGGTTACTGAACAAAAGAGCAATTTTATAGTGCAACAAAAGAGACAAAAATAGTCCAAAGAGACATGATTTTGAGTTTATAGGATCAGTTTAGGATTCTTCTTTAAATTACAGACATTAACATAAAAACAAGTCAAGGGAATAAAGGGAGTACCACTGGCTCCATTAAGGATAATAGGCCATTAAGGCTGTATCAGTAAAAATCAAGCATATTGAGCCAGCAAACAAATTTAGAAAACTACTACAGGATAATGAGAGGTTCATAAAAAAAATGAGCAAATAATACAGTCTTTAATTAAAGAGAGGCTGCAGCTCTCAGGTCAAGTTTTCTCACACACTCTGAGTTAAAAAACATTTATGAGCCGTGATCAGAAATGCAAACCTGT
The DNA here is from genome assembly GCA_029783705.1 of Chaetodon striatus. Classification (NCBI taxonomy): domain Eukaryota; kingdom Metazoa; phylum Chordata; class Actinopteri; order Chaetodontiformes; family Chaetodontidae; genus Chaetodon; species Chaetodon striatus. The sequence goes on along the minus strand of JAPZEB010000012.1, from coordinate 21,490,644 downwards.
TAGTTTTGTATTTACTCCAGCAGGAAGGTTCCTCAAAACCAGGAAGTGATGTTTACATACACTACACATTTCTGAGTTACTCCAAAAACCAAAACATACCTGGGACACTGGTGCAGATGTAGAAAGACATTGTTCGGCACAGGTGGTGAGGAAATGGATTTGTTTTCAACGTTTTAAACAGGAGACTTCGACATAAATCATAGAAAAGTTTCAAAAACATGCAGAACTCAGGTAAAAGACACGCACATGACTATAAGTGGACACAGATAGAAAACTGCTTGTAAAGTGGTAAAGTAACTTTTAGATTAGCTTTTCAGAGGGCTCGTAAAACAATAGGGGGGCTTTTTGTGCGGTCCACCATGACTGAAAAAGAGACAAGAGCAGAATCGAACTTTCATTAGAGCTTATTACATTTCATTTCTGATACGTAAGCAGGTTTATCCAATTAAATTAATTTCACCTTCTGTTCTGTACCACCTGAGATGGACAGCAGGTTGGTTTCATTTCTTTCAACCTGACGTGATTCTCGCTTTGGGATGCAAGTTGTTGCTTATCTCAGCTGTGAAGCGCTGCAGGAGTTTAACTTGTTATCTGTTGTCAAAGTCCTCATAGAAATGCCACATGATATAAACTAAAGGAAAAGCAGTGGGAAACTGAAATATAATTAGAAGGGCACTCAGACGATGCAGACCTCCACCAAGGCCAATGGTCCTGTCTTCTCTTGTGTGCAAATCTGCAAGTGCAACCACTTTATATGTCTGGATAAATTTCCAAGTATCTCGGGGTCTTGTAAGAATAGAGCGTGAGATAGACTGGTGGTTTGGTGCAGCGTCTGCAGTGATGCGGGTGAAGAGGGAGCTGAGCCGAAAGGCAAAGTTTCCGATTTACTGATCCATCTACGTCCCAACCCTCACCTATGGTCATGAGTTCTAAGATCCGAGGTCGTGGATACAAGCTGCTGAAATGAGTTTCTTCTGTAGGGTGGCAGGGCCCAGCCTCAGAGATGGGGTAAGGAGCTCGGACATCCAGAGGGTAGAGAGTAGAGCCGCTGCTTCAACGGTTTACATTTTATTAAGGCTTAAAATTACACATAATTAAGGGTGGGCCACTTTGAGTGACAGGCTGTCTGCGAGGTGTTGCTATAGTCTCTAAGTCAGGTCCACACTTCGCTCCTCCACAGCTCCCACCTCTCATCCAAATATGGTCACTTCTGGCTCCAAACATCCAAGATGGCGACAGCTGAAATGCCAAACTAAAGGCTTCAAAATGCCAATCCACAAATGTATACGGTTTCATCCCTTTAATCACTACTAGAACAAAAATTATTACAGTTATCACAAAAATATAGTAAGTTAAACTCATGTTAGTATCACTGCTACACTTTAATCAGAAGGATCATGCCACTTTATACCCCCAATTCAAAATTTGGCCTTGGAAGAATATTCTTCATGATTTTGAGGGCAAAATCTGCACATAACAGAAAGAGGCATTAAAAAAAAAATCCAACTTTTTTGACCACATGCTTTCAAATCAGAGCTGCGTCCACAGGGCGGACAATTAAAGCACATTATTGCCTCAACATCCCACACTGCTCAACAAGAGCACTGTTTTGCTGCTGTGGGCTCCTTTAATGGTCCATCAGTGAATAGCTTCCTCCACTGGTGTGTATCGCCACCTCCACACTGTGAGACGATGCTCTTCAGATGGAGGCCCGGGTCCCTCTGTCAGCATCACCCCACGGTGAGCTGTAATGAGTTGGTGTGTGCGTAATAAGAGCTAATGCTGCCGCAGCTATTGAGCCGCTTGTGCCACCAGCAGGCCATAATACCCCTCCTGCTGCGTTGTGTCAAACCGCCACATGCAAAACAGACTGGTGCCAGTGAGCGTGATGGCAGGTCTGCTGCAGTGTCTCCCCAGCAGCAGATGGATCAGAGAAAGAGGGACAAAGGCCCTGTGGAGTCTCTAATGACGGCATTTGGCTGCAGTTCAACGGACAACATGGGGTCTCTGAATTTATGTTGTAAATAACACCTTTGCTCTTTGTTGACCCCATATTGTTCCCATCGGGGCTGGGTATCATTTAAAATTTTTCAGTTGTGGGGCCAATACAGCATCTGAGTTTTGGTCCTGATACCAATTTACTGTTACTTTGAGAAACATAAACATGCTTTCTACAAAACCATGCTGTTTGATTGGCAATTTGCTCTAGTTCTTACTGTTAATAAATCCCATGGAAAGACCAAAAGCATCAGTTAATTGATCCCAATAAGTTTTGCCCGTGGAGCCAAAGACTGATATAGCTTATTCCTTTGTGCCATCGAGCTCCACTGTTGTACAAAAATAAAAAAACACATTCATAAGCCACACTTTTTCACTGGCTGACAGCTGTCAAAGTATTTAGATTGTTTACTTAAAGGTGCTCTATGAGAAATTCAGAGCGTATGAGTTGTCTGAGCACGGTTCTCAACACTAGCAGCTAACAGTGCTAACTTCATCAACATTGCTAATCAATAGCAACAGTGATGATGACAGAGCTAACGGTGCTGCTTGCTGCTGTATTAATTCTCTTAATGTCACATACAGTATGTTTAACTAAAAATCAAGGTGGAGCTGGTTTTGACTACTTTATGTACAGTAAGGTAGTTAAGTCTGGCAGTTCCCAACCATAAATCTGAGAGGTTGTGAAATCATTCATGCATCAGAAAAGGAGGAAAAACAAAGTTCTAATATACACATTTGCATTAATTTTGAGGATACTTAGTTTTTGTGAAAAAGTTTTACCTCTTTGTGCCTCAAACAGTCATTAACAAAAACATTGAACAAAAATTTAAGTGCAACACTTTCATTTTTGCTCTTTTTCCACAGTTTTAAGTTGAAGATCTAAGACTTTTTTTACACACTCTATACATACATTTCTCTCAAATTTTGTTCGCATTCTAGTTAAAATGCATGTGAGTGAGCTCTTCTCCTTTTCTAAGATTATACATCCCCTTGACAGGTGTTGCCTATCAAGATGCTGATTAAACAGCACCATTAGCACACAGGTGTGCCTCGGCATGGTCACAATAAAAGGCCACTCTAAAATGTGCAGCTTGGCCACACGGCACAACGCCACAGATGTCACAAGTTTTGAGGGAGCGTGCCATTGGCATGCTGACTGCAGGAATGTCCACCAGAGCTGTTGCCTGTGAATTGAATGAGTATTGCACTACCATTAGATGCCTCCAATGTCATTTCCCAAATTTGGCACTATATCCAACCGCCTACACAACGGCACAAGTCAGTTACAACAATGAACTTCTGTCAGGGCAAGACCCTGGTGACAACGATGAGCATGATGATGAGCTTCCCTGAGACAGTTTTGACGGTTTTGGCAGAAATTCATCGGCTGCGCAAAACAATTGTTGCGTCAGCTGTTCGGGTGGCCGATCTCAGGTGATCTCGCAGGTGAAGACGGTGTGTTCAAGGTCCTGGGCTGGCGTGGTTACATGTGGTCTAGGGTTGTGAGGCTGGTTGGATGTATTTAGGACGGCTTATGGTCATTTGGGGCTGAGAGCCACACACAGGGTAGGAAAATCGGAAAGTAAGAGTGATAGACTAATTGAGGGTTTTTTTGTCTTTTCATGGGATTTGTTGACAATAAGAGAGTATATAGAATAACCCCAAACATATCCTTTAAATGCTACATACAATCAGCTGTACAAGAACTTTACCTGAATAAAACAGTTTTAAATTTGCCAAAAAATAATTAAAATCTAGAACTTTCTGGTCAAAAAACAAGTAAACAAGATCCCTTTAGACATTCGATGCCAGGTTTCAGTACTTGACAGTTTACAATGCTCTGTGCTAAGGTAACATTTTTGTAAGAGCGACAAAAAAATACTCAGCATTATTTAGCATATATCCTCAATATGTTGGTCTGTTTCAAGGTGCACTGCATTGATTTTAATCCTCTGGGCATCTGACCAGGTTTCAGTTTCCTCCTTTAATGAACAGATTTGTTCATAATAAGTGGAGGCCTGAGCTGAATTCATTATTTAAGTTGCTGGCTGCCTTAAAGAAGTCAGCTAATGTGTTTGAAATGCTGAGGCATGTTAAATATATTAAGTGTTTATGTGTGTGTGTGTGTGTGTGTGTTCAGCTGAACTGTGAGCTGGGAGGGCAGTTTGTCTCCTGGGCGGTGTACGTGTTGTCTGACAGGCCCCCCGCTCCTCACGGTGCTGGATAAAGATATTAGCTGGGCACTGTTGACACTGCATGCACACTCGTAATGGCCTCATAAATTCTGCTCGTGTGAAAGGGAGAAAGGGAGTGAAAAAGGAAGGAAAGGGACTGTGGACTCATTGGCAGTCCACTCTCACCCTCTGCCTGCTCTAAACCACCCAGCATGCACCTTACCTGCAGTTAACAGATGCAGCAAATACAGGCTGCATTTGTGTTTACGTTACACATCACAGTCTTTATATGTATATAAACACTACATTTAATAAAGTAGGTAATTTTTTAAAGCACTGAGGCACAAGAATACTGAAGCTTTTACTCAAGCTGTTCACAATTCTTTGAGTAAAATGACTTTTATTGTAATGTCACTGTGATAAATACACACGTTAGTGTCATTTTTATGGAGATTTTATAGACAAGAAGACAGGTTACCCCAAGTACATTCATATAAATCAATGACACTGTCACTCCTTCTTGACTGAAGGTGTAACTACAGTCTTTCAGAATAAGGTGTTAAGCGTCATATGACATGTTGTTCTTATGTTAAAAATGCTAAATTGTACATGCTTGCTTTAAGCAGCTACCTGGTTGTTACTGTGTTTGAGGGAGATTAAGCTGCAGATGTAGTCACTTGTACATAAGATCACTAAACAGGCTTAAAAAAAAAAAAAGAATAAAATCCAGCATTTACAGGCCACATGGGTAGCCATGTTTATTGATGTTTAAAGGCCCTCAAACATATTTTCTCAATCGGGCTGTTTCTACGAGCGATTGGATCCTTCATGGAGACACAGTGTTCTGCCAAAGTTAGAGCAGCTCTGGTTGTTTCACTTAAGAGATTTCTGTATTTGTTGTTTTGTCTGTCGCTAGTTTGAAGTGGCCAGGGCTGTGAAAATATGTTTCTATCACAAATGCATGAACGAATAATAGTTAAGCAATATCTGAATCAAGATCTGTTGGCATTGGTGGAGTTGTTTGCTTATAGAGAGCCAACATCCTGCTCTGCCAGTTCTGTAATCAATGCAGTCTCTCACTCAACATTTCTTTCATTGGCCTTTCTTGCTAAAATGAAGTGTATTCCTGGAGTTCACAAATCAGCATCTACGACAGCACTTTTAATTACAAATCAAAACTGAAGTGATTTTAACAAAGTTTTCAAATTTAGCATACAAAAACTACATTTTCCATGAGAATTAGCAGCACAGCAGCACAGGTACTTATATCATCGTAACATAGTTTTGTCCATATCCATGTAAGTTGGCATGGTTCACTCCAAAAATTAAAAATACACTTTTTTTTTCTCTTACCTGTAGTGCTGTTTGTTAGTCTAGATTGTTTTGGTGTGAGTTGCTGAGTGTTGGAGATATCAGCCGTAGAGATGTCTGCCTTCTCTTCAGTATAATGGAACTAGATGACACTCAGCTTGTGGTGCTCAAAGTGGAAAAAAATACATTTAAAAACTCAACAGCAATGTCTCTTTACAGAAATCATGACCTGTTTACTCAAGATAATCCACAGACCTTTGTTTTCTTTTTGCTGAACTTGACTCATTTACCGTATGACTGCACAGACAGAAGCGTGCATCTCCTGCTAGCTCTAGCGTTACAGCTCAGCCAAGGTGGACACCATTAATATTTACATCTCATGCTGTCACAAGCCTCTCGTCCATGAGTAGATGCACACCTCCCTCTGCACTGTGATACAATTGGCAGGTGTAGATCGGCAGAAAGAAAATAGAGTGCTCCAGGGATGGTGTTTTTGTAGGCTGACGTGAAAGTTAGCTTTACCCCCATCAAAAAGCCAATGGGATTTTTTCATCAGGTTTTTGTTAAAGTTGCCATAACAACGAGGCTGTAAAGCTGTGCTCAGCTTGCTGACGTTCTGTAGTCCCATTTAGCAACTTGTTATTAACCACCTTTTTTGAGACACATAAACGCTTCAAAGTTAATGAATGGTGTATTTATGGACTTTTTTTGGTTGTAGAACAAAATATAAGGGTCTCTTACGGTTTTGTTACCACAGACATTATTTCAGGCATCTAACCAAAAACCCAGTCAAAAACCCACTGACTTTAAGATGAGGGAACCATGAGTGGTAAAATGTGAACTCATTTCCAGGTTTTAGGACTCTAAAACCGGGGGCGCTCTGTAGTTCCTACATGAAACTGCTCACAACAAGGTCTGTGGATTATCTTGAGTAACCAGGTCATGATTTCTGGAAAGAGACATTGCTGCTGAGTTTTTCAAATGTACTTTTTTAGCCCTTAAAGAGAGATGAGATATTGGAGAGAAGGCAGACATATTTACAGCTGATATCTCCAACACTCTGCAACTCATACCAAAACAATCTAGACTGTTTGTCCTTATTCTTTATCCCTTAATCTTTACAGACATGTCTGAACTAGCTGTAGCACCTCAGCTCACCTATGGACTCCTCTCTTTCTGTTGAGCTGTAATTTAGATCCTTGCCTTATGAGACATTGTGTTCTTTTAAAGGCAGCTAACAACAAAAATATTGAATAAACAACAATATCAGATTGTTTATTAATAAACTACCCTCCTTTTCTAGGCACATGTAGCAAGCCACACAACACACTGTTGGGTAAGGCTCCGTTTGAGAACTGTTTTTAGTTATTAGTGTCGTTATCCCAATCGATTGATGAAACAATTTTGGGTGGATTTATGAGTCATGTGACCCACACATGAAGAAGAGGCAGCAGCTGAATCATAAGTAAGAGTTTAAAATGTGCTCAGTGCTGTCAGATCAGGTTGATGGTGAAATGTGACTGTCAGTGATTGTCTAGATTAAATGCTTTAAAGGGAGGAGGCAATGTTTCTTGGCAGCACTGATGTCACTCTTGCCGTCACATGGCCAGTATTGATTGTTAGATCCAGGGGCTGTTAAGGAGCTACTTGCATCTCAATGTGTCCTTTAGTCGAAGATTAATGCTTCCTTTAAATAAACAGAGTCTATCCTCCCTGTAATTCTCTTCATTATTAATGAAACTTAAATGGCAGTTTGCCAAAACAAACATCTGATTTTAAACATACAGCAGCGTCAGCATTAACAGAAACAAGCACAAAATATGAGAGTACAGCCCCTCTCCCATCAGACAAAACCCCATTAACACCCACCACCATCTGGCTTTTGTCTTTGGTGGGAAAGGTTACAACTGACATTAACTCCCAGGACAAATGACTTTGCAGTAGTCGTAGGTATTTATCAGCTCTAGCTCAGATTGGCAGTGAAGGAAACGTGACGTCCATGCAGACAAACTAATTTCCCCCCCTTTTCCAGTGTCACTTCTGCAGCTCTTCATCATCTCAGTCACAAATTCTGTCTCCATCAAAGCAATGCTCGAACGTCATTCCAGGTCAGTCAGCACTGAGTTTGAGAGACTGTGGCATTTTTGAAAAAGTCAGATAAAAATATTAAATATTGTTACAGAAAAAAAACAAGTGGTCTTTGCCTAGGGTCAATTCATTATAGTAACATAAAGTGTAGATGGAATAAAGTTCAGTTGAGTCTTTGTGAAAACTTTAGTGGACGTATGAATCCTGAGCAAAGTTAAATACAAATACACACACGACACTTATTACAGAGGGTCAGTTCAGGTCAATCCAGTGTGGTTTTAGAGAGATGTGTGATCTGGGCTTACAGTAATATGGTCATTAGACTTATTGCTTCTTTTGACAACAACCTGATGGATGTTATAGTTCCAGTTAACAGCTGCCGCTTAAATCAACAGTGGTCAGTTTGCTGGAAGTCAAAGCCAAAGAATAAATCTCATCAAGTGTTTCAATGTGTATATTAATGCTGTTAACTTTCCTCAGCATAGAAATGTTAAAACCAGTTTATAAATACTGAAAGTACAGGTGTGTTGACAATGTTTCTGAAATGGTGTAGAGCATTTCTAATTGTCGATAACAGACACTTTTCCCAACTTATTAAAATATTTCCTTGCTGCACAGATGATTTAATCATATTATCCTGTGTTTACTGCAGTGAGTCAAAACACTCGAAAGCTACATGGAAAATTTCAGATATATTTACATGTTAGACATTTTCCTTTCATAATATCAGTTTAATAGGTTTGTTTATGCTGACAACAAAACCAGATTTAAAGATGGTTAAAAGACACCCACCTCTTACATTGGTGTCGCAGTCTTTATGAACACATTTCACTGTATATAGGGAATGTGAGGATGACAACACACTGTGTTAAATTTTATGGATGTTAACGCCATTTTGAGGATCGCGCTCCGTCTCATTTTTGGCCTGAGTCATAAACTTTGGTAACAGAGCACGTACCTCACAAGATGACGCTCCAGTCCCACACGGTGTGACATACCTTCACATTCTTTATCGTCACATCTTGACTTAACTAATGTTGGCAAAATGCTAGCTAACTAGCTAGCTTGCATATAGCTACATTAAAAGGAGCATGCCCAGTGTCAGCGTCAGCCATGTCAGTCAGGTTTGCATCCTCCTTATTTCTGTGGTAACCTTAAAGAGATTTGAAAAGGACAGATAGGCTGGTTGCTGATACACTTTTAAGGTCATCACGTACTGTGGTCCTTGCTGTCAGTGTCTTGAAGCTATGTTGCCTGACGCCCACAAACTAGGCCTATGTAATTCACACTGTGGCACCGGGCACCCGGCTAAAGGGAACCTGCTTTATCATATATCTTTTTGTCAAGCTTGTCTGAACTAGAACCAGCAACAGGAACAGGGCAGGACTTAGGACTGTTCTCGTTAGAAATTCTATATTGTTTGTATTTCAGATACCACACAAACACACGTGTTTGTACCCTCACTCCAACTGCTAGATAAAGTCTGTAACTCAATTTCCCTGTCTCTGTTTTTACTGCTTTATCGGAGTCCTACTGTGTATGAAGTTCCAGCTACAGATAAATGGTCACATTCAGACTGAAGGGTAATTACACTGATCTTACACATCAGAGAACTACTGCATATGTGAAAAAGTTATGAAATCTGATGAACTGCCTCCAGTGATGTCACTTGAGTCAGCATTGGTTTGGGCTGAAGACTTTAAGCTGGAAAAATTGTTTGTGTAAAGTCTGAAAGACGTGACCTTACCAAACCTCTGTGGCCTCTCTGCTTGAGGCTTGACACTCGAATCTCTGACCAAACAGTCGGTGGTCAAGTTGGTAATGTAGGCGCCAGGTCTTGACAGGGAAGAAAGACATGTGGAATAAAAAAAGACTAAGGGCTGCGTCTGGAATGCATCACGCTTCCCTTATTCATTTTTTCCTTTAGAGGAGCCTACCGACGCCCCTTATTAGTTGTAACCCACTCAAATAAGTCTTATGAATGCGGACATTCATCACAGTAGTGGGTTGGAAGAACATAAACATTTACATTTCTCCAGCCCACTATCATCCTGATGGCAACAAATGGCCGCTGAAATTAGCTTAGACAACAATATTATATTGGTTTCCAAACAACAGTAAGCCACAAACAGTCCAGCAAGAGCCAGCTAACACAAATCTCGCTAGCTTTTTGACATCAACTTTCCTACAAGATGAATCCTTCGTGAGCTGTTAATGTCAGTGTTCATGAATTTGCTGCTTCTTATAAGTGTGCCTCAACTTATTTGACAATACTGCAATTTGGCCTTTTAGCCAAACAGGGCGACAAATGGTGAGCACCATCCATTGCTGCTGCTGACAACTGTCTACTTTTTAGTTGCTAGGTGACAGAAATCAGTAATGCATTGTGGTACAGTTTTAATATTGCATAGAGCAAAGATATTCACTGGATATTACAGTGTATTGTGGGAAATGATAAGTGCCCTCAAATGTATTCTACAAAATTAAATTACAGCTTGGACACGATGGAAAAAAAACAGGCTGAGCATGTGATCGCACCCTAAAACGTGAACAGTGATTCACTGTGGACACAGTCAGTATGTCTAGTTCAGCTTTTTTAAAAGTGTCCACTGGGAGTCAGACAGTGTTACAGGAGTGCAATGCCACATCAGAGGAGCATGATACTATAATCGATGGATACATGTATAATTGAAACCTTTTTTCAAAATTTTCTGTGCATCATAAATCTCAATTTTACAGCCTCCCTTTGTCAGAGCTTATCCCATTGTGCACTTGTCAGAAAGTTCTCACAGAAGAACAAAAACAACCTTCCAGCTGTGTTTTCTTCCTCGTCATGATGTGAAGAGGATCTAAAATTAGACAGCCATGACAACAGTTTGTTCCTGCGTCCTATTGGTTCAAATGCTTGACAGTTTACAGGATTCGGTGTCGCCAAAGACAACACAGGTCAACAATACTTTCCAAGGATACACAAATGTGCATCTGTGTTTTTTCTTTTTTCGTAGCCTTTGTATTTTGTGTAAGTAGGAAACAGCGTAAACAGTAACAGCCACTAAGCTTCTTTCATATTTCAATTGAGTTTGGGTGTGTGCTGGGTGCTTATCACAGAAAACATCCACACACTTATTTTATTTGCAGCTAATTTGAATTAATTCACATCATTAATGAAGGTGACATTTTAAATGAACACACAGTGAAGTCTAATAGACTTACAAACTTTATTTTCATGGGCCAGCATTCTTCTGATATAATACAAGTAAAAATAAAGTTGCTAAAAGATCAAGAATGAGTCAGAAAATGTCAAAGTGCCACTCTTTAAAAACCTTACAAACCTGTGATGATGTCACAAAGTGGGACAATGAGGCTCAGAAAATAACTGGAATTATCCTTTAAGCTTTGCGACTACGCCCTCCGTGCTCCACTTCTGCTGAAAGAGTCGAAAACAGTCACAGGAAGGAGTATATCAAGATGGAGTTCCTTTTTTAAGCCCCAGTCTTATTGTTTCACCTCAGAGCAGGAGAGAGGAGGAGACGCACTCCTTCCTCGCCTGACGCAAACAGGAGACACACAGACAGAGATGGACCTCGGGGCTCAGCCTGCACATGGCTCGAGATGTTTTTATAATCTGTTACAAAAAAAACATACTGACATTGTTCAATACTGTTACTGTACACATCCAATACATCATGGCTGTATATGTGTCTGACCTGGAGCTCATACATCCCGACCCTTTATGAGAGAGATCTGCGTAGCTAAAGGACAATTTATTCATTAGGTGTTGAACTCCTAATCGATAAATACACTCATTCATTTTGATTTGAAGAGGGGCACAGTCTGTTGCGTCATAGTGCAGCACACACGTGTGCTCTGAAACATTGTGAGGAACTCAAAACATTAAAGCTCTGGAGATATTTCTGTTTTTCTTATTGTTGAGAAATCCTTTAAAAAAAACAGAACAATACAATGATCCTAACGTGTATTATTTGTGTAGTCTAATATAGCTTATTGTTCTGTCCCATAGAGCTCCACTGTTTGGCCAAAAAACATTAAAAACACAGTTCCTTTAGTATGATGAACATAGACACTGTAATTTGGTTTTTCAAATTCACAAAACACTGTCTTGTTGCTGTAAATACTCATCAGAGCACCAATTGTACAGAAAATAGTCCCCAGCAAATGTAAATTTACTCCTGATTGGATGACGTTAGCTGAAAACAATACAGCACCCAGGTGTTTAGGGAATTACTGAGTCTTTTGTGTAAAGTTACAGTGTATATGTTTTGTGATCCATGTTTTAAGATTACATCTTCCAGCCTGTTCTCATTTCCAAGGTGTCAAATACTACCGTCACGCATATGAAATTGACGACGAAAGCACCCTGAGCGTCTTCCTTAGTCACACCAGGCTTTCAACTTATGCTAGCTTCACACTGGACACGGAAGCTTTCACAAAGCACGCCGTGGAGCGGTGCCTGCGTCCTTTCAGCACCCATGCAATAACGCTGTTCATAGTAGACAATCTGTGGCCCTAAGCCCTGCGGCCAGCTCACAATCTACAGTGATAGGTTTGGCTTCTGGTCTATTTTTTCTGCGAGCTTTGAGTCAATCTGGCAGGAAAACACACTGATGATATATTATAAACAATATAAATGATTCTATATAATTTGATTGTGATAAATGCCTCCACATATTTGTCAGGTGTGTCCGGAGAGAGTGCCAGAAACGAACGGACACACACTAACTTGCGTGCACACACAGCAGACAGAGACAAAGTTAAGTTAAATTTGTTTATATAGCAGAGATAGGTCACAAAGTGCCTCACAAGATCAATACACAACAAGGCAGAAATCATAAAGACAAAGTCATGACGTGAGCCATGTGGTGAAAAGTGCATAGCTAGCAAAACTACTGGCACAAATACAAAAAAAAATTCATACGACACAACAGCAATACACAAAATTTGAAAAAGTACAGCTCTGATGCGTACAAGTTACCCAAACGCCTTTTGCTGGCTTTTAAAAGAAACCACAGAGTCAGCAGATCGTAAGGGAGCAGGCAGAGCATTCCACAATTTAGCTGCTACGGCTGCAAAAGCTCGATAACCACGTGTCTTAAGGTGTGTGCGAGGGACAGACAACAAATGTCATGTATTTGATCGAAGAGAGCGAGCTGAAGAATATGGGTGAAGTTGTTCAGCTATGTAAGAGGGAGCCTGACCGTGAAATGCTCTACGTGTGATTTAAACAGAGCAGAGAAATGTGCCTCTGGTGTGAACGGCCAGGCGACTGCTGACCAGTGGGTGCGAACGTCTGTGTAGGGCGGGATGGAGGGGAGGTGGATTGGTCAAACAAGACTGGACTTTCATCCAGGAGACTGCAGTATGTGTCCAATGTGAAACCAAAAGTCACGGGTGTTTTTAACATAGCATTTACATAACACACGTACTCATTTTAACCCAAAACATGATCTTTTTTTAACTTAACCAAGTAGTTTTGTTGCCTAAACCAAGACTGTGGTGTTGAGGGAGAAACTACTGCATTGTTTGTTCTGGTCTTTACATTTGTTTTTTTGATGATATCAGTATATCGCCAGCCATATGCTTTAACCCTTTTTCCTATATGTGTGTGGGTGGTGTGTGTGAGGACATCCCCTCATCCCAAAACATGTTTTCAGATTGGCCATGTTTGTCAGAGGATCTGTCATTATTCTCTCATGCTGCAGGCTGCAGAGCTCACCTTCCTCCCCTTTATTGACTCAATATGAAAAGACAATTATCGCTCCAACAAAAGGGTGGTCAAAGGTGCAGACACATAATGTTTATCAATGAGCCCAACACTCTGTTAGTGACAGTACTGTTTACACTCTCAAGAGCAGCACACTGAAAGAAAGAAGCACTCTGGTACTTCACTGTTTAAACTAATTAGAGGAGTTAGTGTGTAATGTTTGTCTCAGGGTTTGCACTGGGTCGTGTATGAGCAGACAAAATATTTACAGTCATACGCCGTCTGTGGACTAATGTGCCTGATTTCCTCATGTAGCTGCAGATTGATGTTTGACCTTAAAGTGTGATGCAGGAGAATATAAGGAGAGACTGCTGATCATTGTGCAGCCTCATCAGCACAGACAGCCTCTGCATGGTGTCTGAGAAAGCTTCAGTTTACCAGGAATACTCTTCACTGTGCTGCTGGCCAGGATTAACCTCTCTCAGAGCTGTTTGTAACGTACAGTATGAAACACCGGGATTACATCTAATCATGTTTCATGGCCTGAAAAAGAGTAATTTTTGTTGTGATGTCCCTTTTTTTCCTCTTCCTGCTGCTGTACTGATCCTCCCTCAGAGCCACTCCCCGTTACAATGCTCCTGTTTGTTGCTACTGAACCTGCGACACACAGCAGATATTTTTTATTGTAATAAATCTCCACCAGCTGACCACAATTCAGGAGTAAAAATAGCTTCCCTTACTTCACCCCAGTGAGTCAGAGTTAATGCACAGAGGGGTTAAATGTGAGCATGATGTCCATAAACTGCTAAGGATGTGAAGCTGGGTTGAGCAGGAAACAGGGAGAGCAGTTTCCTGTTATGTAGAAAAGAGCCTGTTGTGAACCGATCACACGGGGAGACCAGGCCGGTTCATCAATGACCGAGAGCTGATTTAAGATCACACATGCTGAGGTGTTTTTAAAGAGATTTGATGAGTAAATCTGAGATATATGGCTTTATTATAACATCATCCAGAAACAACTGGGATCTGAGAGTGTGTTGTTCTCAACTTATCACACTTTATCTGAACTAAAAAGGACAGAAAAACCATGAAGGGACCCTTTGATTGAATGGAAGTTAACTAACCTTGTGTTTTTAAGGTAAAAAGCCTGATCGGTTGTTAAAAAATGTTTTGGGATAATAAATCCTAGATACCTGCCCTGTGATGTATCTTGATAATATTAAAGGTGTTGCAGTGAGAGAAGATATCCACTTCACTTGCACTCAGTGAGAAAGCCACGAGTGTAAATTCTCAAAAACAGGAACATTGGCTAGTAACTGTGCGACATTTAGTCATGAAAGTAATGCAAATATTGAAATATTTTCAGACAACCGATCATTGTTAGGCTACTTTATATTTTTTATTTGGTTTGTGTGTTTTATTTTGTTATTTTTGTGTCACTGTTGTTGTGCTGCTCTGTGTATATCTCTGTGAAAACTCGAGTGAGGAAACAATACATTATTTTGGTACCACTTTTCTAATAAGGCAACAATTATAAAACGTTTAAAAGTTCTAACTTATGGCTTTGTTTGTGGTTAATAAATCATTCAGTCATACTTTAACTGATTAATTATAATCGGTTAATAAGAACAACTTTGGGGTTGCCAGGTTGTGAAAACCCTTTGCTCTGTGCTTATCGTTTCTGTTTGCTAATAATGCTGTGGCAATGGTGGTAATTCATTTATAAAAGCATCATTAAGTCATTATTGAATTATTCTCAGTCCATCAAGTCTGCATTTATAAATGTTGGTACGCAAACGCACTTTCCACAACCTGGCAACCCAAAAGCTGTTTCTATTAAAGACCAACCAATAAAGCATTTGTAAACAATTTATCTACAAATAATAAAGTTAAAATTAGTTAAAATCAGTCAGTCAATCAATCATTCAATCAGTGCCTTCACTGTCATTGCACAGCTGTACAATGAAGTTAGGTGTCTCCAGTGGACACGTGCAGAAGTTCACAGACAAGCAGACACATTTAAGACTCCATACAGAAGTATGAAAAACAATAAGTATTAGAGCAGAGTACGATAAATTATTGCACACAGTCATAAAATATTGCATATATCAGATATATTGCGCATGTACAGGATATTCCCCTTAGATGTTACTGCACATATCTTATTGGTTATTTACAGTTTTATTCTTTAATGGCACCTGGGAGCTGATGTTTTACATGTAGTCTGGTGTGTGATCTGGAAAAGTTCTTCATGATATGTTTTATTATACATTTGGAGTAAAGTCTGAAATTTTTCGGTCCTTTAACTCACTTTCCCACCGTCGCAACATCCACCTCACATCCTCTGCAGCCTTAACATTTCCCTTTTGCTGCATATTAAAATACTAATCAGCCTTCAGTTGTAGGCTGATGTCAACATTTTCAACACTTGGCTGGCCCTGCTGCTGCTGCTGAACCACAGATCCTGGTCTCTGTGGTCTCTGTGGTGTAATGCTGAGCGGATCGAGCTGTTTTTTTTTTCTCCATTTGGTTTCCAGTCGCGTCCTGCGCGCTGTAGGACGCACAAACGATCAGCTGAGCAGCGTTTTCCCTCTCAGAGGAAGATTAGACAGAGCTGTTGTTCAGTCACTCACTCAGTCCCTCTCTGTGTGTTTGCACACTTCAGCTGAGTTCCGCTCCGTTTTTACACGTAATTCAACATTTCGTGAACCGAAGCTGCTCCTGGGCGAGATGTTGGAGACGGTCGCTCCGCAAAAATGAACACAGGTGAGATTTTTATTTTAAAGGACAAGGAGGGGTTGAACCAAAGCCTCTTTTCCACTTTGTTCTCGGTATTTAATATATTTTGAGCACATTAGTAATGAGCACATAGTTGTATATTTTGCTATATTTAACTTTTTTTGTACATTCCTGTGAATGAATAGTGAATCCAGGGGTGGCAAACCAAAGTGTGTTTAACGCATTGTGTCTTGATGTCAGAGCAGAGGGCAGTGTGATGTTGGTTAGTTATTCACTTAATACCTTTCTGATGGAAGAAAAGGAGCTTTCAACATGATCAAGCAAACATTGCAGTCACACACAGGTCTAATGCCCAAAACAAACAATATAAAGTATGTTTTTTAGTCTTGGGGGTAGATACTCAAATATTATGCCTTATTCTCTTATTAGTCTTCACTTAAAGGGGACACAAGGGGACACGTCCCCCTCAATATTTACAACATGTGTATTAATCTTGAAAGTAGCAGAGGACTTTTACTTTGACAAACTTAAAGACACAGAAAAGGCACAAATTAGTGCATAACAGTTCACAAGATTGCAGGAAATTAAGTGTCTAAAACTTTTCTGGCAGAGGAACCCCAAACCCCTCGTTTAATTTGTTAAACCTACACCCCTGCATGAATTTGGCTACAGGTGTTGCTCTTTTGTCACTGTATATAAAGTCTTTTTCTCAGAGCAGTAAATGCAGCCTGAGAGGGGTTTCTCTCACTTCAATCACAGGAAGTGAGTCAGGGAAATCTCTTAGATTTTTTTTGTTCTTTCTCAAAGGATGTAGAATTACTCATTTAAGTCCATTATTATGTCCTTTGATACCCAAATTTTTAGTTTGGGTAGGTCTATCTGGAAAGTATGAGGAAATCTTCCAGCTGACCTACACTTGATAGGTAGATAGGTCTTTAATGAATATTGTGTGCATTTTGTGAGTGAGTGATTGTTAAACTAATCATCTAACTGTGGCTTTTACACACACTGTTATGTTTTTATAACGCGTGAAGTCTTTGAGCAGTTCTAGGTCACAGGGACACAATACAAATGACCTGTATGCTATTTTAAAGCGCGTAATCTTACAGTTTCCTTTTCCTGTTGTTCTTTCAGACTGCACCAAGCCTTCTGTTGCTCCAAAGCCAAGATTTGTTTGTCACGCCAGCCTGAAGCTGCCTTCCCCACTCATGTCTACAGCCAGGGGTCCCAAACCTTCCATAGCCCCAAAACCTAAAGTCACACCACAGCTTAACGGCAACCCGGGAGGGTGCATTAACGGAGGCCTGCTGACTTCAGATGGCGAGGCTGACGAGGAGCACGAGACGGAGAATGGTCTAGACAAAGTGGTTGCAGACAGGTTGGCAGCAGAGAAAGAATTCAACGCCTACATCCTCAAATCACCACAAAAAGATGTTCAGGGGGCGGAGGATGAAGAGGAGGAAAAGGAAGAGGAAGAAGATGTGATTCAGAAGATGGATGAGGACTGGAGGTTAACCGACAGCGCTCTAACGGAGGAGGTGGACTCCCTGGAAACACTTTGGGTTAGTGATGCTGGACTCACAGCTGACTCGGAGGATGTGGTGGAGATGGTTGACACAGATGTGACAGAGGACATGGATGCCGAAGGTTGTGATGCAGGCGAGGCGCTGGCTGACACAGATGGCATCTCAGTGGGGAACATTTCTGTTAATAGCATTGATGAAGAGGCAGGCTGCTATTCTTCTAAAAGTGGAGACATGAGGGAGAGGCAGCTCCAGATAAAGGAGGATGAAGCAGGTGACTGTACAGCAGATGATCTAACGGAGTCCCTCACGGATGAGCCTGGTCTCCTGAGCAATGAAAACATCAAGGACACTGACACACAGGTTTTACTAACAGATGTAGGGGAGAAAGAAGAGGAGCCTGCTCCTGATTGTGGCATCACTTGTAGCATCCTGAAGTTTAGATGTGGCCATAAAATGAAGGAGAAGGGCGAAATCCTACAGAACTTTTATGACTTTATCCCTGAAGAGCAGAAACATGTCTCAGACACAACTAATGATAAGGCTGATCCAACTCAGGAGCCTTATTACGTCTCTTCAGAGGACATTATTAACAGAGAGATGATGCCAAGGAATAACAAAGCTCATGGACTACCACCTAGTCCGCTTTCATCTGTAAACCGCAGTGGAGCGTCAGCAGGGAAATATGAGGAAACAGCAGAAAATGGACAAACAGAGTGTGTGTCCTCTGAGGATTATGTGGACGTTGGTAAGAGTCTTCAGTACTGCAGCTACAACGGGGATGAAAACAAGGTGAGAACATCTCAGAAAAGGAACGAAGAACCTAAAGCACGGACAGCGGAGGCGTTGCTCGATCATGTGGATTGCCAGCCGAGGTTCAGGTTGGTGTCCATCTCAGTGCCGACTGACACCGACACCTCTCTGACATCTTCTCTCTCAGAAAGCCAGCTGATTTCCCCGAGTGACTCTGTCTTCGAGGAAGACCTGGAGGGTCACATAGTGCCATTTCTGGATGACACCACTGACACGGAGCAGGACATCAGCGATGAGCATGTGTACGAGGAACCGGGGCACAGCTCAGAGGGTGAAAATGTTTTTCCTTTTCATAAGAGGACAACAGACACGCGCTCCCACTCACTGTCACACCGCAATAATAATAACGTGGCTGAGATGGGAGTGCAGTTTGTTCAGAGGCCATACATGAGTGGATTTGGACAACCTGCTCTGAGCAGCAGCCCCATGTTGAGCTCAATGCGGCCCAAGAGCTACAGCAAACCCCACTATCTGTCCCTGTACCCCCGCTCCCTCTCCATGGAGGGACAGGATATGCCTCTGGGTGTCTACAGCTATAGGGAAGGATCCCCGAGACAGGGAGGTGCCATTTGCTCATCTGGAAGCTTCTCACGGTGCTCGCCTCTGTCATCCAGCGGCATGTCCACTCCGACATCTGTAGTGGACATCCCTCCTCCGTTTGAGCTGGCCTACATCACCAAGAGGCCCATCACAAAGAGCTCTCCCTCGCTTCTCATAGAAGGAGATTCATCAGAGAAAAACAGGAAAAAGAAGTCCTCCATTAAGCGTTTCCTGATGCTTAAATTTAGGCGGAAACAAGAGAGCAAACCTGTGGTGGATGTTAACCCGTCCTTGTTCAAGCCCTCACCAGAGTCCAACCACCACACACCCAGCAGACTGCTGGATCTAGACAGACGCAGCAACAGTAGCTCTCCACACCTCAACTCACGCTCCGCTTGTAAACCTGTTTCATCCGAGCCGACCCCCACCTTCTTGCTCTACCAGGAAAGCAAAAGAAAAGGGAACTCCGTGGCCTTTCTCAATCGCAGCGT
>JAPZEB010000012.1:21439549-21450342 GCA_029783705.1 Chaetodon striatus | reverse complement strand
CTGAAGTAAAAATATAGCCGCAAGCAGTGATTCTGTGGTTCAAACCAGCACAGACCATTAGAAGTTGAAAGCTGCAAGGGATCAAGACCTTTGACCATTTACGACACCTGCATTAAAGACAACTAACACGGTCTTCTTCGGCAACACCATCACTCCTGTTGGTCAGCATTTTGGGAGCATGTTTTAAAAGCTTAATGAAAATTCCCACTGAGTTTAGTGATGTTTTGACAAACTGTCACTGAATTACGGCCAAATTTGTGCCAGATCCAAGCACATGTTTGTGACTGGTGGTGCCCCCTATTAAGTGATCTCAAAGTAGTTTAATACATGTTTTTTAAACATTCTTTTGAAACATATCCAATGAGTTTTGTAATGATTGGATGAACAATTTCTGATTTATAGTTTTATTAGTGTTTTGCTACACTCATTTTTTTGCACCCATAGTGGTTGATTTGAATGAAACTTTAAGGGTATGTTTGAGGTACTAATGTGGATGTATCCTGCAAGTCTCATGATGATTAGGCCAACGATCCACAGACAATTTGGTAGAAATCACAGTTTAGGAGGCAATGTCAAAAATGAATTTAAAAAGAATTCAAAATGGAGGAAAGTCTAGTCAGGTGGACTTTAATGGCTCTTCACGCAAATTTGTAAAGTGAGTATAGATGGATGTCTGTGCTTAGTTTAATGTAAACTGGGTTTATTGCACAGGAGTTATAACTTTTCAAAGAAGCTTTAATTATAGCGCCCTCATCAGGAAGATTGGGCTCATATTTGTTAAGCAGCACGTGGTTGCAACTTCCAATCATTGGTAAAGATTTCATGTGTCTAGAATATACCAGGGTTTCCCACACATTCATATATTTGTGTTTTGCTGTCACCCACAAACAGCTGCTCCTCTCATCCATGGATCTGATCTGATGAGCTCTGATCGAGTGTACTGATCAGTTCTCCACACCATGACTCACATAAACTGCTGCTGAGGAAAAACAGATTTCTGCCTGCGCTGTGTTCACAAACCTGCAAAAAACAAAACAAAAGGGGATTTAGAGAGGGGACTGATATACAAGCACACAGTGAAAATATGAAAACAGAAAATTAGATTCCCCCCCTCCCCATCACACACTTGGGACAGTGAGATTACACTCCAGTTTGTGTAATTAACATGTAATTTAAAGGACACTGCAAAGCTGAAGCTGAGGTTCATTGGTATGGAAAGCTTAACCTTTATTTTCCTTACATAAACATGTTATTTTTTCCAGTATCATATTTCACATTTGCGAAAAAAAAGTCCCCACATTGGTTCCCATTGCTACTCACGCTTATCTTCACTATGATTCAGCTAATAGGGATGCAGCCTCTGCTGTGGTAAAGTTCAGACCCCAGAGTTGCACAATTAGCCTGCCATGTTTATATTTGTTAGTGAAGTTTTGAACGTCTTGTCCCTGTCTTCTGCTGTGGTTTAAAAGCATTTGCATATTTCTGCAGGGGGAGACGTGTCTGCACTGTCAGCTAAGAGCAGCCCTCGTCCAAACCGCTCCAGTCGTACTCTCTCTGCCGTGTTCCAAAACATTCATCCTCCCAACATATGGAGACATCGGAAAGGCACTGCCTCCTTCACCCAGGTACGCCTGCGACATTAGAAGGCTATGTTCGCTGCATAGATCACTGAACGGTTGATGATGTTGACGCCATGTTTTAAATTAGCACTGGTAGTTATTAGTCTCCTCCTGCTCCTGTTTTTGTCCAGGTGACGGTGTCAGAGGAAGGCTCCATCAGTGGCACTCTGCAGCGCAGCAAGAAGAGCAAGAGGAACTGGAAGAGACTGTGGTTCCTCCTAAGAGACAAGGTGCTTTACACCTACCGAGCCCAAGAGGTGAGGGGAAACATGCACTCCCCTTTAACCTGAACAGCATATATTCACACTCACACCTTAACACAGTGAGGTCTACAGCCATCATAACTAAAGTGTCTGTACCTTACAGTCATTTCTGTTCTTCTGATGAATCCTCTCTCTGCAGGAGAAAGTAGCGTCGGAGAGTTTACCTCTGCTGGGTTTCACCGTGAAGCTACCTGAGCAGCAGGGGGGAGAGGAGGAGGCCAACATCTTCCAGCTATACCACAAAAACACTTTGTATTACTCCTTTAAAGCTGAGGACAACTTCACAGCCCAGAGGTGAGAGGCCTGGCTTCTTGATAGCAAATTTCACAGTGTTTAGAGCTTAAAGATATCAGTGTGATGACTCAAAGGGTTGCTACTGAAAAGTTGCTATCTGGGGGAAAAACAAGCAAAGAAAAACAATCATGTTTCTAACTTTCACATTACTCAGTGGGTCCCACAGGGCTTTATGGGCCCCAGATTGGATAGTTTTCCTTGACCCATAGACGACTATGTGATCTTTGACTTGACTGGTCTGAACTGGAAACATGAGCAACACCAAATTAGGAGTTGCAGTGTTTTCTCTGAACAGTAGCAATGTGTTGAGTTTACAGAAACAGGAAAGTTACTTTCTCCTCCTGCACAAAATACTATAATCTTTCATATGCAGAGGCACGCTCTAAAATTAGCTCAGCTAGTAATGCAGCTATACGTCATGCTGACAGGTACAGAAATGGAAGTATTTAGGTGAAGCAGACTGAAATGACTCTTTTAGTACAGCTGCAGTTCATGCTGTTTGTCTCCTAATGTAAAATCCCCTCTTCATACAGGTGGGTAAACGCCATGGAGGAAGCCACAGTTTTATAGGATCAGCTACTCCGGGTGGGTTGCCGAAAATAGAAGCGTGCTGCCTTTCTCCTGCTTCGGACAGACTGTGAAACCAAAAGGGGGAGATAACGATATCTGATTATGTCTGCAAGTTGTAACTCGGACTGAATAAAAAGACATCCTGTTCTTTTAGAGGGGACACGATTACCTACTTAGTCAACCTCCAGTGTCCCTGCCTGCTGTTACCGCAGGTATGATGCTGAGAGCCACGAGAAGCGTTGGCCCAAATACCTGCCAGTGTGGAACACTACATTGATGTGACCTGTATTTCCCCCAGCAGCTGATCAGCAACATTCCTCCGAATCATGGGGGAGATTTTTTGAAAAGAAAGATATTATATGATTTCAACTATTTTTTCAATGTTTAAAAATATTTCAAAAACAATATAAAGAAATTCTTTCAACAACTGAACAAACTTACACATTAAAGGTCCAGTGTGTAGGATTTATGGGGATATATTGGCAGAAATAGAATATAATAAGTATGTTTTCTTTAGTGTACAGTCACCTGAAAATAGGGGTTGTTGTGTTTTTGTTACCTTAAAGTGAGCTATTTGTATCTACATAGGGAGCTGGTCCTCATCCACAGAGTCCACTGTGTTGCACCGCTATGTTTCCGCAGTGGCCTAGAACGGACAAACCAAACACTGGCTCTAGATGGGGCCATTCGCGTTTTGTCATTGGCCACCGAAGTAAGCAGCCCCTCAGCGACAAGTCAAACAGTATAGGAAAATCACAGGTCTATTTGTTCTGGACAGGAAAAGATTGAGGATAATTTGGCTACCAGTTAAAACCTTCTGAACGTCTGGATCAGAAATGACCACACATTAGCAGGTGCTGAGCTAGCGGCCCGTCTGTGACGAGCCAAACAGCATAGCAGAAACACTGATTTGTAACGTGAAACTGCTTAAATCACATATGCTATTTTTCGGGAGAGGAAGACACCTCTGTGGATAATTCAGCTCCCAACAAAAAAAACCTTGAACAATTAACACTGAAGGAATCGTAATCAAGGTTCACGCTCGGCACGTAGGAGAAGTTTCAGCTGGTCACAATCTGCAATCCTCACCGCTAGATGCCACTAAATCGTATACACAGTCATTTTACGGTCGTTTTCAGGGAGGCTGGAAAAATGGTAACACATTTCAATCTCACTCGAAAATGCTCAAATCTGGAATGGCCTGATCTGCAGGAAATTAGTTATGCCTTCATTTCAACATATGTTCCTCCACTGGATTAAATGCATCTCTGTGACTAACACCCTGAAGCACAGGCTGTATCAAAGAATGAGCAATGTTATATGTATAGATGTGTCTGTAGCCATGCCATGCACTGTATTGTTGGAGATGAGATGGTCCTGCCAGTGAATATAAACCGTTTATATGCTTTTTTTGCACTGATATAAAAAGGAATGAACCTGAAAAAGAAATACGAGTGTACCTTCATCACAGAGGCCCAAAGCTTCAGCTACTGTACTTAACTTACTTGATTAACTAAACATACTTTTTTAAAAATGTTGCCAGTCATGTCATTATTGTTTCAAATACCTAAAACAAGTGTAATGTAAATTCTTATTTGTATAAAGACTCCGCATCCCTGGACTGAACCATGAATCACTGATTTCACTGATCTACATAATCGGTGTCTTGGACTTTGTACTGTAGCTGATGATTTATTAAGTTTGAATTTCTAACACTATTATATTAAAACAGTAAAGGAGGCTTTAACAATGGAAACTGTCTGTGTTTGTGTTTTTGTCTTCATTCTCCTCATCATGGGCGCATTGTGAGACCAGGGCCCCACCACCTCTCCTACACAGGGGCAAGACACGTAGTCTTCGTGGTGGTTTTGCCTATTTTTTATTGTTTGCATCTGTTTTTTGGTCATTTTGTGACTCTCTGTGTTAATATTGTGTCTCTTTGGGGTATTTTTTGGTCTTTCTGTGTCTCTTTGGGGTAATTTTATGTCTTCTTTTGGTCATTTTGTAGATCTCTGTGTTAATTTTCTGTCTCTGAGGTAATTTTGTGTCTTTTTCTGGGGTTGTTTTGCCCATTTTTATAGATATTTTGTGTCTCTTTGGGGTAATTTTGTATTTCTTTGGGATAATTTTATGTCTTTTTGTTATTCTCTGTGTTAATTTTGGGACTCTCCGAGCTGATTTTGTGTCTCTTTAAGGTATTTTTTGTGTTTTTTGGTTTTTCTGTGTCTCTTTTAGGTCAATTTGTATTCAATTGGGGTAATTTTCTGTCTTCTTTTGGTCGTTTTGTGATTCCCTGTGTTAATTTTCTGTCTCTTTGAGGTAATTTTGTGTCTTTTTCTTTGGTCATTTTGAGTCTCTCCCTGGTCGGTTCATGTTTATTTTAGTGACATTTTGCAGGTGAAGGCCAGGGGGACCCTTGACACTTTGGGGCCCCCAGGCCTGTGCGCAGTAGGCCCGTTAGTAATCCCTCCTTGCTCCTCATGTCCTCTAGATGGCAGGTGGGCTAATCATTAAATTACCACAGGCTGACATTGACTTCCTGTTGCCGTGTCCTTGCTGATGGAGCTCAGTGCATACATTGAAAATAGAAACATCATGCTCCCTCCCCCATATGAATCTGCACCGACATGCAGTCAATGTGTGGCCTGATCTGATGAAACACCAAGCTGGCAGGCGCCTCAGATCACATTTTGAGCTGTTTGGGAAGACACCAGGGACTGAGTGATGTGCAGACCACTGTGCTGCGCGGCCAAAGAAAGGCCAGGCTTGCTCTGCTTCTAGTTTCCCCCCTGAGGCTGCCTGACCCAGAATGATATTAGGCAGAAAGTTTGCTTTCTGGGGCTCCTGAAAAGTTGCAGACACCTCGTCCTATATAGATGACGGATCATTCATCACCCTGCTCTCCCTCTCTACCCCAGTTCTGTGTTCTCCCTCCTCTGTCGCTTCACTCTTTTATTAAATCTTAGTCGTGGTTTTTTTCCTTTGTGGCTATTGTTATGACACAATACACAAATTCCTTTCAAATGACAGCTTTTTTAAAAGTATGTATCATCCCACGTTTCCTGCACCTGCTCCTTCTCACTGAAGCCTTCTGCTGGAATAACCTCTCTTAATTGGCCGTGCTTCAGTGCTGAGTGGAAAATGTACTTGATGTCATCTTTATACAACACGGACACTGAGTAGGTGCCAAGACACAAGAACAAATAAGATAACCTGAATACAGAAGTGTTTTGACAGCTTCTACATGTATAACAGAGCTGCCATGTTTGTATTTTTACCATACAGTACTTCTGCTTATGATTCCTCTGGTCACAGCAAAGCAAGAAACAGGAAATGGTTAATTTGAGCTGGTTGAAGAGTAAACAAGACAAACTAGAAAGTCCAGTTGCACTTTTAATGATCCCCTTTGTGCTAATTAATTATAAAAACAAGTGATGAAAGCCTGCTGTGAGGCTGATGGTGGAAAAGACTTTTTACAGTGGGGCAGCAACAGTGCAATAATCCAAGCTTACTTCCATATCGCTGCAGGCAGGAGCAATGCAGAGAGAAGCAAATAATCAATCATACACACACAGCCTACTCAATAAGGTCGGACACATTCAGCTCTGTTATTTGTGCTCAGCCTCAGGAGTCATCAGCTGCTAATGTCAAAGAAGCTGATATATTTTTCTGAGCTGAACTTACCCATCTATGGCTTTTTTCTTACCCCTGATGCTCCGACACTGGAGTTGTGTTGTGAGTTGTTTTTAAAGGCAAACTTTCTGGCCATTTTCAGTTTTAGTCTGAGAAGCCAGTGCAGTGTTTGTGTTGATGTCGTGAGTTACAACAGCATGCCTTCTCATCTTTATTGTGTGGGCGGCAGATCCTCAGGGTAAAGAAAAGACTTTATTACGTAATAGTCGGAGATTTAAATAAAAAAGACTGAGAAATAGGACATAGGGGAAAATAGCCGTGTCCATTTGACATTGGCTTGACATTTCTGGGTTTGCACCTTGTCTTGTGTCTCTCGGCGCCCTTCAGAGAGGGGGAGAGGGAGAGAACAAAAAGATGTGGAGAGGCTGGAAGAAGAGAGGGACACACTCTTGTGTCCCACTTTGCAAACTCTCTGCAGCCTACACTACCAAGTCAATGTTACACCTATTCCACCTCCCCTAAAGCTTTAAATAGCCCACTCTCCCTCAACAGGACAAACAGAGAGAAACACACAGCCTTCAGCACACTCTGCACCTACGACTGAACATTTGTTATCCTTCTTGCCTAAACATGGAGCCTGCATCGTGCTCTCCATTCTCTGGCGACCATTCTGTCATTGACAGCTATCTGCAGGGAGAGGAGTATAAACACGTGTCCGCAGAGCCGGCAGCTGTCACTGCGGGATGTAAAATCTGTCCAAAGTCTTTGAACCGCAAGAATAAGACACTCGGGGAATTGCCTGTCTTTTTCTTTTATATTTAAAGAATAGTTCAACATTTTTGTAAAAAAAAAAAAAAAAAAAAGTTTTTTGTTTTTTTTTTGCTGAAAACTAAATGAGAAGATTGATAGGCTACCACTCCCATATCTGTCGCTTCAATACGGAGCTTGTGGCAGCAGTCAGCCAGCTTAGAGACTAGAAACAGGGTGAAACAGTTGGCCTGGCTCCGTCCAAATGCAGCCAAAAGCACCCTATTAGGACATCTAAAGCTCATTTATCAATATGTTATGTCTCATTTTACCAGTTGTGTTTTATGCACCAGACTACTTCTTGGCTGGGACCAGTTGCCAAGCAACCAGAGAAGACCCCAGGAAGTCCCCGCTCTCGGCTAAGAAATAGTCTGGCACACATCACCCGTGAAACAAAGATTTGGGGGTTTTACAAGGTGGCGGGGCTGAAAATGAAGCCAACAATAGTGTGCCAAAAACTGCAGTTCCTCAATTGACCACTTGAGGCTGGCTCCAGAAGCCAGTCAATGCAACACGTTCTCACCACGTCATCTCATGCTGCCCCTTTGTCAGTGGCCTTTTATATTACGTACATATTACGCGCTAGGTATCCTTCTGTGTTAACCATTGATGTTCCAGGACACAGCTACCAATGCTGGGATGTCAACAAAAGCACATGGTTAGGTTTAGAAAAAAACATCATGGTTTGGCTCTACATTCATGCGAGAAGTGAACACCGGCCTCCGTGAAAGTCCAGGGTTTATTGGACCCATCCACCACCCTTCACACCCTTCCTATAGGGACTTTCCAGCTCCTTGTATTACGTCGTCTCCAGCAGCATTTCAGCCTGATGCTATCCACAACAGGTGCGGTCCGGCCATGTTATGAATTGATGCTGTCCGTCCCTGTATCATACTGCCTACGGGTGCCGTCCAGCCGACAGGCAGCGTATCATTACACTGAAAAAGGTTAAATCCTGCCACATTACATGCCGACCCCACTTGACCACGTATCATACCGCTGCCAAAGGTGGCCATCACTGACAAAGAGGCGGTTTTTGGTGACTTCAGAGTGAGAATGGTCCCCAGAGACCACCATGTTAAAATGATCAGCTTTACAGCAAGGGGGGGGGGTGGTAAAGTGACCATGGTGTAACCTCAGATTAACCTGTCGGTATTTCAGTGTGTTTTCAGTTCATTAAAGTTAATTGTCACATTTTAGTTGCCTAAAAAGGTTGGTTGTAAAACTTTGGTTGTACTAAGGCCCTCTAAGGAAAAGGATATTTCGTTTACTCCAGTATATTTTGTTCAAATGGATTTAAGCCTCTTTTTTTCGAAGCAAAAATTACTGTCACATCATGACAGTTATCCACAGCTGTAAATGCACTGTGCTTAACAATCTTGCACCTAGCATCATGGCTAGCTCCACTCTCTCATCCACATATGGTCACTTCTGGCTCCAAAAATCCAAAATGGTGACAGCCAATATGCCAAACTCAAGGCTTCAAAAGGGGAGCCAACAAACCAATGGGTGACATCACAGTGGTTTTGTCCATTATTTTGCACAGTCTATGGTTTTACACTTGTGTATGTATTAAACCATCATGGTATTACTTGTTTATTGATGAGCATTATGTGCTGATGGTGGGTGGATTTTCTTATCTTTGGCAGAGCCAGGCTGGCTGTATCCATATTTAATAGACATACTGTATTCAGCATGCCTTGCCAATGATAAAAAAAAAAGCAAAAATAGACATATATATATATATATATATATATTTATGACCTGTAATTATAGGTTCTGAAATTAGTGTTGGCAGAATTAGTGAGCCGTTTTTTCCCTCTCAGATTGATTTTTAGTTACCTAGAAGATGTGATAATATCCAGTATTTATAAAAAATCAACTTGTGGCAACTAAATATATATTGTTGGACCTCTTGGGGTGGTACTGACCCCAATAAAATCACAACCTATTTGTGTACTAAGACACTATAATAGCAAACTAAGCTATAAATGCTGGAACTTTCTCCTGTCTGTGCCCAGCTGAGTCGTACAGCCATATGGATAGACTCCTTGCAAAGGGAGTTTCTATGTGGATCTTTATCATCGGGCTCTGTATGCTAAATTTAACATCCGCCTGTTTAACAGCCTTTACATCCCACGGGTGGATCATGACAGTTGGTATGTGTGGTTGTGTATGTTTGCTAGAGGAGAAACAGGAGGGTGTTCCTGGAGCTTTGAATGTGCATCTGTCAGAGTCAGAGAGGAGCAGTCAGGCAGGCAGTAAAGGTTTTCAGTGCACACACACCTAGTCTTCACTGCAGACGTCCTGTGTCTGCCATGACTCACAATTTGCCTGTTATGTAAGTCCTCGGAGAAGAGAGGGGAATACTGGCACACCTGTGCCCGGTCAGCCTGTCCCTGGCAGAGTTCACTTTACATTCACTTTGCACTGTAGCAGCACATACAGTCTCTTACTTTTAAACCGCACCTTAACATTTATTCATGACTCAATCTGCCACGTTCCTCAATTATGTTTGTTCACTTGAGCCAATTTTTTTTTTTTATTAGTTTCATCGGATGAGAATAGTCTGCCCTTGCTCATTTGTGCAAACATATATTTTGATATGTGTGTAGGGTGTGTGTGTGTGTGTGTGTGTGTGTGAGGGGGTGGGTGCAGGCATGAAATAAATAAAGGATGTGGATAATTTGGAGTGCTGCTGTGTTAGTTTAGAACAAGAAAAGATCCTTTGGCTGCAGGAGCCAAATCTGCCACCTCCTCACCGGCTAAAAAACCTCGCTCAAACCTCAAAACTACCCCCGCAGCCTACAGTATACCAGCCACGTGACCCCACCCCCTGCCACACAAACACTTTAAGTGGAAAAAAAAAACATCTCTTCCCCCACATACTAGGCTATGCTACAGTAATCTAGGGCACACTCACCAGCAATGCAGATCTTTATCTACAGTTATAGTTGCCCGGGCAAGTTTTTTCAGCTCAGGTGATCAACAGGTCTGCAGCAATAAACACACACCATCATGTTAATCAGCCAGAGGGGCTTAAAATGGAAAATGTGTGGTTGAAACATATTAATGTGTGAAGGGCGAGTGAATGTTCCAACTCATGTGGAAATGTAATAACTGACAGGACCTTTATTCAAAATAGGGCAACTGAGTGTACTAAAACTACTAGGGCACACAGACCACTGTGTGTGTGTGTGTGTGTGTGTGTGTGTGTGTAGCAGGTAAACGTCACAGCTTGCCGAGAAAGCCACCGCGAGCGCGCGCCACACTTCCTCAATCGACGGAATCACAGAGCGAAAAAACGAGAGGAAGAGAAAAGCTCAACTTTCGTCGTGCGGCGGTGATAAAGAGCCAGCGCCGAGTTTGCGGGACGAGGTGAGACTGCTCTTATTGTTATTTCTAGTCGAGAGTTTATCACAAGAGTTAGGGGTTTTGCGGAGTTTGCAAAGAGTTGCTCACATACCAAAAAAACCAGACCCTCACTTCTTCTTCTCTCATGTATGGGGAAACGAGCGTTCAACCGTGACCGTTGGCGCTAACGTTTGCTAATTCTTTAAACTTTCTCACACTTAAACACACGTTAACTTAATATGGCGCAGTTAAC
>JAPZEB010000012.1:21422099-21439267 GCA_029783705.1 Chaetodon striatus | reverse complement strand
ATGTAGCGCAGTTAACTCAAAGTCTACGCGTTTTCTGTGCCACACCAAAACGTTGTCACCGCCTAACTAGCTATTCTGACTGACACAGGCAACTTTTTCGCATACCGTCGCCTCGTTTAATTAAACTGAAGTGGTGCGACGGAATCTGTCAACTGTCGGATTATACGGCGCTACGGGGTCCCTGGTGGAAAAAAGGCTGATTGGTTGGTCAAACATTGGCTGGTGACAGGTTAGCAAAGTGGCCGACACTGGCCGCCACCTAAAGCTGTGTCAGCTTTGTAAATTTGTGACCCTGTGTTATTACAATGGGGTCACTTATTAACACACAGTGGCAGCTAAACAGTTGTGTAGCTGTAGCCATGGTGGCTGTATGGAATTCCAGTTCAGGTCACAGAATCCCACGGGTCACAGAATACGTTGCAACACCGGGCGTGAGGAGGAATGCGGGCAGGTTTAGACAGCAAAGACAGGGGAGCTCCTTTTTCTGTCTTTCTTTCCTTCTTTCTAAGGTAACCCTTACATGTATTTGTCATAAAGATAATCTGATTGTGAGGCGTGAGGTGACATCTCTGCAACTGACAATCAACCACATCCTTCAGAGACAAATGTTGCAGAGAGAAAATGAGATGCATTGACTGATTCTCCTCAAATGGCTGCAAGGTCACATCTGTAGTGTAAATCACTGTGACAGCTTCACTGCACTTTGTGGCTATGTGGAGTTTCAGTATTTGAACATGATGTGTAGGATTTAAAAGTGGTTGCAGTATGTTCATGGAAAAGTTACACTTTCATCACGTGTGTGTTGATGTGTGTGTGTGTGTGTGTGTGTATGTGTGTGTGTGTGTGTGTGTGTGTGACTCAGAGAAGTAGGCTGCATGTGAGGACATGCTTTCATCACCAGCTGTAGTTTAATGTAGACATACTGCAGAATTAATGCCTAAATTTTGAGGTGGTGATAACATCCATACCGCAGAACTCTTCTTCCGTATTTTACATCTCTTTTTTTCTGTCACAGAGGGGCAAGGGTACTATCCCCCCTCCCTATTTCACCTTTACTCATTAAATCAAACCATTAAATAATGAAATAAGTTGATAGTAGTGTTAGTATACAATTCAGTCCAGCATTCAGGCATGACATACCTATAGACAAACTACTAATGACACTACAACAACTGTATTATACACTTTGCATCTAGTACCTGCATTATGGCTGCTTATCTTACTTTTTAAGATGTGGCATTCAAATACATGCACACATGCAAAAACAGTTTTTTTTAATGCCCAGATTCTGGCTGCAGTAATATAATGACATAGTCTAACCTTCATAGTGCTACTTGTTACCGCTGCCAACAAACATGCTTTTGTTTTGGTCATTATTGCGGCTATCAGGAAGTCGGTTGTGTGAAAATGAATGTTAGGAAGTTAGGTGGAAGTTTGCAAGTTATATTACACTGGTGCATGGGACATAACTACTGAATTTACCAGATGGAACAAATCGAAACTGCACATGAACAGTTTGCTAGGTAATCAATCACTACAGCCCTCAATAACACAGTGTGCTTGCTATTGATTGACGCCAAAAACCCTGACATCACAACTCACAGCAGCAGTGGATGAGTGAGTGAATATGGTCATTCATCACCCTCCCCTCTCAGAGCATACTTTTTTCTTTTTTACTTGCCTGTGTGCTTTTTTTTTTTTCAGTGTCTTACTTTTCTGGTCTGAGTGTGGGCGGTTATGGGTTCAGGATTGTGAATACCAACTAGGCCTACTGTGGTGCGCTGCATGCTTGTATTTGGATTAGCAACATGTCGAGGCTCGCTTGGGCTTTGTAGTACAGGAAAACACCTCCACTGTTGCAGCTGCAACCTTTCAGAAACCATACAGTCAAGAAAATTGTGACAGAGAACCAAGCAAGTAGCAGAGCCTCAGCTAATTCTGGCACATGTGACATTTTGGTTGTGTTATACACATACAGTAGAGGTGTGGCCAGGACATGCAAGACAGCATGGGTCTGACTGAAGTGCCTGGCCAACATGTCAGATTGACAGGCGTCACCCTTTTGCATCACACATACAGAAACTGGTGCAGGGGATTTTATTAAAAAAAAAAGTAGTGGTTTCATCTGTAGCACATGTAAACTTATGCAACCACTGAAATAAATCAACATCAACCAGCACAGTATGTAGGGTGATATGTTCTCTCACCAGTATGTCAGCACATATTTCACCTCTATTGCATGAGGATGCAACTAGGTTTTATTGTCTTTAATTAATTGATTTTTTTATTATTATTTAATCATTATGTCCCTCTTTCTCAGATCTCTCTAAAAAAAAAAAAGACCAATAACAGGAGCCTAAAATTATGTTAACAAACTGTTTAATTTATAGCAGTATTCTGTTTGCCTTTTCCAACAAAAAAGTTGGACATTACAATTATCATTAAGGAAAAGTATAAAAAAAAGATGAGTCATATGATTATTGTGCTTTTTTTTAATTATTATTCTTTTATCTTCAACAACCAGCTTTGGCATCAGATACAAACACCTTCAATAATCAGTCCTCCACACAAACAGGTGTTGTTGACGGAGGTGTAAAAATGTCTTGTGTCCCTCCTCCATGTGGGTGTGACTGAGTGGAAAAGTGAGATGAAAAGTTTATTTTAATTTAGAATTTTACATTGGTTTATTCTGTACATACGACATCTATTGCAATGCAAATCTGTCCACATGCGTGGATGTTATTACATCTTCCATGTCTTCCCCTATTAAAGGGTTTTTGGGGGGAGCTTTCTCATCCAAATCAAGGGTCTCAGTTTAGAGGGTTTCATATGCTGTAGACTGTAAAGCCTCCAAGGCAAATTTGTGATGTGCAATATTGGGCTATGTAAATAAACTTGACTTCAATGGAAGTCGCTCTGCCCTTTCTGACACAGCTATCTACTGTTTTTGCCTGTAGGTGCAGGTGTCAGACAGGATGTGAGAAATATGTTACATATATATATTTCTCAGACGTCAGTTAAAGGAGCACCATCTTGTCCTCTGTCTCTGATATTGTTCGGTCTCACCATGTAAATACAGATAACACTTGTTAATGAAATAACAAGTGGATTTGATAATGAACTGTAGCTGTGAGTATAACTATC
Source organism: Chaetodon striatus (assembly GCA_029783705.1). Classification (NCBI taxonomy): domain Eukaryota; kingdom Metazoa; phylum Chordata; class Actinopteri; order Chaetodontiformes; family Chaetodontidae; genus Chaetodon; species Chaetodon striatus. Next base: position 21,436,123 of record JAPZEB010000012.1, on the reverse strand, counting down.
ATGTCATTATAGATAAATATCACCAGGGTAACACTATGTTTGTCCATCTTTGAAAGCAGGCGACCTTGGTACTCGTCACCATGGCTCCTTTCTTGAGGATTGCCTTCAACTCGTACGACTTGGGCGTTCTGCCTCCTTTGGCCGACCCACCTTTCTGTGCAATCAAGATGAAGGAGGCCTTGACAACTGGTGAGAAACTCTTTGATGGCCTACATCAACCTGGCTTTTTGAGAAATGTTATTTCTATGAAAAGGATGTCAGTCCCGTCCCATTTCCTGCTCTTGAAAACATCAAAAGATTTTTGTTTTCTCTTCGTCCATCTTTCTTTTCTTAGAAAGAGGTAAGACCCTGGTTCAGCGAAAACCCACCATGTACCCGGCTTGGAAGGCCACTTTTGACGCGCACATCTATGAGGGTCGTGTGCTGGAGGTACTGCTGATGAAGACAGCAGAGGAGCCGCTGGCTGAGGTCACTGTTGGAGTGTCTGTCCTTGCTGAGCGCTGCAAGAAAGCCAACGGACGTGCTGAGTTCTGGGTAGGACATTACAGGTTGTCCTCTGTCCCTGCAAGCATTATCTCAGGCTGTGAAAGTGTAACTGTCTTTGTATCTAACTGTGTGTGCAGGTGGATCTCCATCCTTCGGGGAAAGTGATGATGGCAGTACAGTATTTCTTGGAGGGAGGAGATACAGGTAAAGAAATAAAATGGAAACATTATATACCTTCCTTTGTTCTCTGCTTGTGGACATTTTTCTGCAATCTATGTAATTTTCTGTAGCTTTCTGGTCACTTTGTTCTCTCTGGTTCTTAAATATTGGCCCAGCTTTGGGTTACTCCCTGTCTTGGGGCAAGGCAATATGGAGAAAATCAAATATCACAATGTTATTGACCAAATACCCAGATATCGATATTGCAACTGTATTTTAGGATTGACTGCTGGTGCCTTTACAAAGTATTTACACAATGAGATTTTTGATAAATAATCATCAGCAATGTGGATATAATTACTAAATGATAAAGGCAACAGCTAGAGGAGTGTGATTGGTACAGGAAATTAATGCAGCCTTTAAAATAAGGAAAAAACAACAGTTACAGCATTAAGATGATACCTAGTCTCATATCACAATATGGATTTAATATTGATATTACTATTAACCCCAGACCCTTAGAGGAGGGAGCTGGTTCATTGTGGACTTGAGCCCATCCATAATTGCTTACAGACCCTAAAGATGGTGGGCTGTCATCAGATTCTTATCCATGTGTTGCTAAATTTTGATCTGTGCATAGACATATGGGACATTACATTTTTTCTAGTCCCATCTACTTCAAATCAGAGTACAGACAAAATACAAAAACAGGACCCCGTCTATCAGAAGCTGATTGAGCAGTAGAGTAGAGTAGGAAGGTAGGTGAATCGTATGAAAATGGGGAAGAATCTTGTCTACGTCTGCTGTTAACCTTACCCAAATACCATGTTGATAAACCTTTATAAACAGCTCCACAACCAGTTTGGCTGATTTTCAGGCTGTAGTCATCATGTCTTTGATTTTAACCCCCCTCCCTTATATACACCCAGACTGTTCAGCCACTTATCAATAGTTTTCCTTGCTAATTTAATCTTATCACTCACAGACATTCATGTGAGCAGTTCCTTTGGTTCCCCATTAGATTATCATGAAAACAATCAATTTGTACCATGTACAAAATGACCTTTGTTTTTTCTATACAGTGTTGTTGTGTGACCGATCTGTGTCTGTCTGTGTGTTTTGAAGAGAATAAGCAGGCTGCTAAGGAGGAGGAGGCTCCTACCCTGAACCGTAGACGAGGGGCCATCAAACAGGCCAAGATCCACTTCATAAAGAACCACGAATTCATCGCCACGTTCTTCAGACAGCCCACTTTCTGCTCCGTGTGCAGAGAGTTTGTCTGGTCAGTCCGCCCTTCCTTTCAGCCTTATAAACAAACCTTCAAGGTAGCTAGAGAGGAACTCATAAACCACAGATCAGATAAACTGAAGCGGCAACAGAACGACACAGTGAGATTAAAAACAAAGTATTTGGGAACTTATTTGGCAGCATTAACACTCCCTGAATTGGCTGATTTACCTCTAAGTGAATTAGACGAAGGGGTTGTCTACGATGTTATTGATGGAATCAATAAGTGGCAATATACCTTTTAAGTTGAAACATCTGTCTGTGGTTATGTAAATGTTCGTCATCTTACAATGGCTACAGATGTGCTTTGAAGCCCATTTTGGTCTCTCGGGAGAGGAAGTGTGTACAAAAAGGAAACTGATACACAAATCAGCATGGGCGTACTGCAGCTGTTCATTATCACTAACTAAGTGATTAATCAGCAAACAATTCACATTCACATGATCAAAGAATGATACAGGCTGACCCATTTGTGTCACTTATTTTTTACAGGGGACTCAACAAGCAAGGCTATAAATGCAGACGTAAGTGTATAATCATTTAAAAACTCTTGTGCTTTGTGCAGTACTTAAAACAGCAACCTAAAGCATTGACAGTTTATATTAAAAGATATGTACTTCACTGTTTTGTCTGCATGGCCAGTGTTCATTACATCCTCAGATCAAACACACAAATCTCTTTTGTCTTTGTCTATATCAGAATGCAATGCAGCCATCCACAAGAAATGCATAGACAAAATCATCGGCAGATGTACCGGTACTGCTGCCAACAGTCGGGATACTGTGGTACGTATCAAATATTTGTGCGGTACACCATGTACTGTGAGCCTTCTCCATATGTCTCACCATTTCAGTCTAGTGTGGGCTTTTCTCATTCTTGTTTTTTACTGGTGTAGTAAAATATCCCTGCTTAGCAATGATGGCAATATCATTGCACTGGCAGGTGGTGCTGGGTCTGAGTTTAATACAAAGGCAGACACCAGTCAGTGTCTACTGCCAATAATGATCAATAATCATCAGTATTGGTAGATAGAGACAATCAAAGACCAGCTGACCTAGATAGTGGTTGCATGGCAATAATCAAGCCCACAGATGGGGTGTGGTCTTAGAGAAGCACCTCAAATCAGCGTAGATGTAGACCTGGGAGCACACAGGGAACTTTCATCCAGCAGTGTGGTCACATCTGACAGTATAAGCTCAGAGAGGAAAGCAGACGACAAAGTAAAAAGAAAGACAGAAATGAGGCAGGTACGCAGGCCTGTGAAGTGTCGCAAGCCGCTGGTTAGAATTCCTTTGTTACCGATCATTCGTGGAGATGATGAATCCCGTTTGTCCCCGCAGTTCCAGAAGGAGCGCTTTAAAATTGACATGCCGCATCGTTTCAAGACCAACAACTACATGAGTCCCACCTTCTGCGACCACTGTGGAAGTTTGCTGTGGGGTCTTGTCAAACAAGGCCTCAAGTGTGAAGGTACAGTGCAGATTTCATTGACTAATAGTCTGAGTGTAAGTGTGCGTTTGTCTTTAACAGCCTTTTTTTGTTCTGTTTATAGACTGTGCCATGAACGTCCATCACAAGTGCCAGGATAAAGTAGCCAACCTTTGTGGTATCAACCAGAAACTACTAGCTGAAGCTCTCACACAAGTCAGCCAGGTGAGTTCATGGAGACTGTGACGAGTTATTCAATGTGTGGTCCAATCAAGTGTCAAGTCAGAGTAGAGTCTAAAGAATTTGAGGGACAAGCCTGACTTAAGTAACACACCACCTAATTAAATCACACCAGGGCTCTTTGAGACATTGTGGGTATCTGATTACATTGTCTCTCAGCTATTGGTATACTCAGATGGGCTTAAAAACATTTCAGGAACTTGATGATGAGATCGTAACCACAATTGTTTACAGGCACTTAATACATTTTAATTCCCTGCTCCAGGTAATATGTTTTTTTTGTGCTGGAATATTTTTTTGACAAACACTTACACTTACAGAAACAGCATTGTTTTCTATTCACGAGTTGTTAGTCTGGAGGCGAGTCTGAAGAGAGCTTGGTAACACTTTTTTTTTGGATGTTGTCCAAGTCCAGGGGTGTTACTGAACTATCTTGTGGCAAAAACACAGCAAAAAAAAAAATCACAATAACTTTGTCTTGTTTTTGTTTTGTTTTTTAAGGTTATTTTTTTGGCCATTGTTTTGGCTTTGTTAGATAGAAAAGTCTAGCTTGAAGTGGGGAGAGAAAGAGAGGTTTATGATTTGCAGCAAAGGGCTGGAGTTGGAGTCAAACCCACGGCCACTGCGGCAGGAACATAATCTTTGTACATGGGGCACTAGCTCTACTAGATGAGCTCGTGGGCGCCCCTATAACTTTGTCTTCTTAATAATGAAATGATGATAAATGGAAAAAAAAAGTTGAGAGTCCTTGCAACTACATTACTGCATTATATGAGCTGCTAAAAGAATAGACAGGTTTTTTTTGCTTTAACTTGTCATTATGATGTAAATGTTGATTGCACAGTGTAATGGCTATAGAATAATGGCACCACTTGCTTTAAGATTGGTTCCCTATAAGCCACGCTGTCACTATGCAACTGTTTCTGCCACTGGGTATGATCTCCCGGCAAACTGAAGGCTCAATTTAAAGCACAAAGGAAGTGCTCTGACCATTGCACAACCAAAACAGGATTAGGATATTATATGCAACCATTTTTATTGATTGTGCGAGTTATATTTCATGCAGTCACTCATATAAACAAGTTTAATGCAGCTTAAATGCGCATCTGCAGTTCCATGTCATATATGTCTGGTGTATGACGTGTTTGCATTATTACTGCGTCGCCTTTTTATAAATGGTGATCATTTGGTTGCATATCGGGCTGTGTTCAGGTGTCGTTTCATTCCCTCTTCCTCTCCATTTGTTTTTCAAACTTCATTGTGAAGGGTTGCAGTGTTTATTACAGCTTCAGTGAGACTTATTGCCTTATGTTTATGCTCCCTCGCTGGAAGAGCAGCTCCAGTTTCTTGGCCCGTCTGTTGCACGGCATCCTTCAGCGTTAATAGGTAAACACTTGTGAGGTGTAACCAATCAAACAGTGCTTGTGGGAGGGACACTGAGCGAGTTTACGGGGTGGTGACCGCGGAGCAGTTGGGAGAAGTGTTCCTAGAGGGATTTCTACCCTATCTTTTGGTTAAAATGAATAGTTGTCTGTTAGAAAAAGCTTTCTGGGAGAAAGCCTACATGAAAAACATCTGTCATGTGTGCCTGCAGACAGCAGCATAAGAGCCATTACAGTGCATTTTTCAATTTGTTTAGATTTAAGTAATAATAAAAAAAAGTGAATGACCAAATGATGTGCTGGTTTGACCAACTGAGAAAGTTTGTAGCACCAGAGCTACCAGTGAAAAAGTTAGTCTGAAGCCCTGCAGTAGTTATCACCAGTTATCAGAGTATCAGTGCAAGTTCTTTGCAGTTACTAACATCAGTAGAGGAAATGGCTAAAAGCTTAACAACTGAAGTAACTGTGGAAAATGTGGTAGTTACTAGGTTCTGAGGAAAACGGAAAGCAATCCAGTTGTCTTTGCGACAGCAGTGCAAACAATAATACCACATGGACATGCTGGGTGGGGGATAGTAAAACCAGTCCCAACCAGACATAGCACCTCTGTAGAGAGCTCATCACAATATTATCTGTCAGTCATTCATTGTTTACTAACACATCATAATCCCTTGGTAGTAAGTTGATTATCACATTACCTATCAAAATAAAGTGTAACCATCACACAGACCGTCCCTTGAATGTAAAACTTCCGATCTTCAGTGTGTGTTGATGAACTGTTGAGGGTGTGACATTTGACCTCAAAGGGAACCTGAGCACCTTGTCCTGGTGTGTTTAAGGACTAGCTCACTGTGGAATCCCCAGCTCTGTGTAGTCTGGGGTACAGTCAGAGCACATGATAATTGTATAAGAGAAGAATCAGATTGAATGTGTTGAAATTGATTATACCACCTATTTGTCTGGATGCTTCATGCTCATTTTTAATTTTTCTTCCTCTGTTCCATCAGAAGTCGTCCACCCGCCGTTCTGATCCAAACCTGCCTAATCTGCCTGATATTGGAATCTATGATGAAGTGAACAAGCTTTCTGGACTGGATATAAATGGTCAGTCACTTAGATGCATGATAATACTACTTGCAGAATATTATGCACAAGTGCTCAATGTTTAAGATAATTAAATGAATAAGTAATTTTTATGTATGGTAATTGTTTATCCATTAGATACAACTCCCTATGGCAGATTGTGGGAGGGTACCAACCCACGGCCTCAGTCTCGTATTACCCATTTGACCCGCGTCAACGTGGACAACTTCATCTTCCACAAAGTCTTGGGGAAAGGCAGCTTTGGAAAGGTACAGAGTTACCATGTCAGTGTGAAGTTAACTGTGAGACTCCTGTTTTAATACCCCGACCCAAGAGTGAGAGGATAATCAACAACACTCCAGTTAACATTGTCAACTAGCATTTTAAATGTATTTATTCTTAAGATTTCAAGCATCATGGTCTTAATAAGACTAAAAACAAGTCTCTCTTCGCCTCACAGGTTCTCCTGGCAGAGCTGAAGGGTCGTGGAGAGTATTTTGCAGTGAAGGCTCTGAAGAAAGATGTAGTGCTAATGGATGACGACGTGGAGTGCACTATGGTTGAGAAGAGGGTCTTGGCTTTAGCCTGGGATAACCCCTTCCTCACACACCTTTACTCCACCTTCCAGACCAAGGTAGTCCACTTCCATCTCATTGGTTTTTAATCTATTTAACATCACTGGCTGGATTTGTTTCCTCAGTACTTACAGTGAAACTTGTCAACAGGAGCATCTCTTCTTTGTGATGGAGTATCTGAATGGAGGAGACCTAATGTTTCATATTCAGGAGAAAGGGCGCTTTGAACTCTACAGATCCACGTGAGTCAAACTGACAGACATAATAACACACAGACTAAAGAACCACACCCTCTTCCTGCCATCATTACTTGGTGCTTTTGAGATCCTGTAGCTGCACAAGGACTCACACATGCAGAATCAGTGAGCTGATGGAAAGCAGATACCTTCAAAGAAGACCCCATGTTTACACTCCCCATGTCATTCTTTATCTCTCTTCCATTATGGGCTCTTCTTGTTTACATGATATACTGAACTCTGCTGGACTGGGGATGGCGTCCATTATTTTAGCTGCTGCTCGCTAGCAGACTGGCCTTGTAAGGGCTGAGCAGTTCTCAGTGCCTCTGTGCTGTTTGTATGGGGAGGTATCAGTTACTACCACCCACCTCTCTACTCATCACGCTGTGGGAATCCCTCCAGAAAAAAAACAATGGCGCACTGGTTAAAGAGAGCATTGTGAAGTCTAAAGCTTGGTGTCACCTGCACCGCTGCCAGCTAAAGTTTTAAAAAGTCTCACATTTACAAACATAGAGATGAAAATGAAACCTTTCTTTGCAGGTGCTGTTAGACCTATGTGTCTTCTTTAAAAAAAAAATTCCGCAGTAAATAGTAAACAATATTGACTTCGCCTTGTTTACATAGGACAGTCATAGTTGAGAGAACAGGCTCACCACGAGGACCATTTGTAGCTTTTCTGGAGCTTTTTTGATTGTATCACAGAGTTTTTCCAGTTGTAGAGGAATTGTAGACATTTTTGTCATGATTGTGATAGACAAATAAGGATAACAGCAGGAAGTATTTTATGGTGATATTTTTACAAAGTTGGGAGCAAAAATACACAAACTCAGTTTGTAAACTACCTTAAAGATTAGATAAAGCCAGTTTGGTTTCATTCTAGGCATCAGAGGATAACAGAGATATGCTCAGTAGACTTTGGCACATGCCAAAGCTAGTTTTATGTCTTAGAGAATGTCAGCAGTATCAGTGCATTACCACTGTCTTTCTTATACACTAGTACACTCTGATACTCTTTTGAACATGCTGGTGTGGGTTTAAAAAGAAGGCCGAACATTAAAATGTTGTCTGCTGTTACACTTCCTGTAGTTAAACTGGTGGCTGTGTCCTGGACCCATGAGATGACAGGAGTAATTCTCTACTTAGCAAACACAGACACCTGATCTGGTGTTGGCACCCACTAAAATCCTCCTCACTCAGTGACTGCATTCAGCCTGGGTAGATAATTTACCCTCAGTGAGTGAGTGAGAAAAAGGAGAGTGAGCTGTTTCATTATCTCACAATGAATTCTTTTTTTTTATCAAAACATGCTTTCATGTTTGTTTACATATCTTTTTAAAAGTAATAAACAAGCGTGTGTGTTGCTGTACAAGTTGTCACAGTGGAATGAGAAGTATCTCCTGGATATGGTTGTGCAGTGTTTCTCCTGAGGCAGCAACTGAAGTGCAGAGAACTGACCTGTTCTCCCAGTGGCGACTGCTAACCTGTTGACCCAGTGTTGCAGAGAGTCTCGTCCAGCCTTCCTCGCATAGCAGAGCCTAACTTACTTCAACATATATAGGCTGTGTTTTACATTTTGTTAAGTATTTGTAGAGTTGTTGCAGAGCATGCACATGCAGAGATGTGCGTGTTCAAATATGTGTGCACTTTCTAATTTGTTGTAAGAGCTGTATTTCTAAAGGTTTTTAAAAAGAGATGATCAATAGATAAAACCTGACAGGCCTATTCAGTCCTTGTCAGATTGTCATTTACTGTGAACGACCAGTTGTTGGGTTAGAGTGGAAGCTACTCTGTCTCCTCTCAGGACTGAATCGTTTCACCTGACACAGATGACAAGAGAAGCAGGTCGGGCTTAGGCTAATCTTTCGGCTCACCGCGGCTCTCGGGTTTCACATTATGAGAGCGTTATTCACCTGTCTGCTACTCCATACAAATGTCCTCCTCAATAATTCAGCTCTACACTGAAATGAGTCTGCAGTGACACCAGTGTGCAGCTGCCAGGTCACTAGTGAGATAGCTGCAGCGCGGACCTGTAGCTTTCCACCAGAGATGAGTTGTTGATGTCCGTCTGTCTTTGCCTTGTTTGTCTTCCCAGGTATTACTCTGCTGAGATCATTTGTGGTCTTCAGTTCCTACATTCAAAAGGGATCATCTACAGGTCAGAGCAAACATACAAGTTACACCTGGATGCACAGTACATACACTAAATGATCATGCTGGTGGTAATTTTGCATGTTGTACCATATTCTTTACATCCCAGCTGACCATATTGGATTATTTTCCTCTCTTCTACAAAATAAAGACACAGACACATTGTGCAAGTGCAATGTGAAAATGAACTTGATGACACTTGAAACTTGCTTGGTTAGGTAATCCCACGCATTTTGACACTGTTTTTTTTTCTGAAAGTTTCATTACCATTGTGTGGTAATGCCGTTGCGAGCAGGGTCTGTTGAGGAAACTGTGAATTTGCTCATTTCTTGCAGTAAAAACCTGTCTCTAAAATCTCAGTAATAGCAAAACTGCTTGCAATTGCATAACCATGTAAGAATTATTATAACGTATACAACATAACACATGAACAGTGGACTAAACATCCATGGTTCACCTGTCTCATGCAAGTGTCAGATCTTTGCAAGATTTCAGTTCTTCAAGTTGTAGTGAAATGATCTGAACCCAGTGGCTGCCTATAAAAATAAAAACAAAATTCAGATTTATGCATTTAAAAAATGGTTATCAACATGACCGCAGTAAGCCAGTGCAACAAAACACATAAGACATGCAGAACCACTTGTATGGTTCTTAAAATCATTTTGTAAGCTGTGAATGATGAGATTTTTCTGGCTAGAGTTGTGTTGTGAGGCAGTGAGCATTCAAGATTTCACAGTCCATCTGGCAAAACTTTTTAGCCAGTCTTTTTTCTATCACAAAATAAATCCTCTAACAGTTCATTTGAAACATGCAAACAATGAGTGGCATTCTGACTTAATTCTGATAAACACAAAATTGTGAGATCAAAACTAAGAATTGCACATTCATCTGTCATCTTTGAAACTGTGTTTATTTCCAATCCCGCTGTGATTATTCTGTTTCCAGAGATCTGAAGTTAGACAATGTGATGCTGGATCATGAGGGACACATAAAGATCGCCGACTTCGGCATGTGCAAGGAGAACGTGTTTGGAGAGAATCGCGCCACAACTTTCTGCGGCACTCCTGACTATATCGCTCCAGAGGTATAGTGTTGCTTATTTAGAGATGCTCTCTTGTTCTGGAATATTCAAATGTGCAGCTGATTTGCTTTTATTGTTCAGCATGCAAACAAGTGTTTGTGTCTGTTTATAGTAATTCTTATTTATGATTCTTATTGTGTTTGAACTCAGATCCTGCTGGGGCAGAAATACTCATTCTCTGTTGACTGGTGGTCGTTCGGGGTGTTGCTGTACGAAATGCTGGTCGGTCAGTCGCCTTTCCATGGAGATGATGAGGATGAGCTGTTTGAGTCCATCCGCATGGACACTCCCCACTATCCTCGCTGGATCAACAAGGAGTGCAAAGACCTGCTGGAACGGGTCTGTACCATAACTTGTGTACAATATACATTTGTCACAGAGCACCATTTCTGTTTCCTGGAAAGTCTGGTGTTTCCATGTTTGGTTATTTCATGGTTAAATTCAGGGTCACATGATACTGTACAGGATGAGAGAGTTGTACAGCTCATAGGTCGATGAGATCTATTCAAATTCAATTAAATAATGCGAATGTATGTAGCTGATATAGAGCTGTTTCTGAATTGTAATGGAGCACATTCCTTACTTACTGACTTTGTTGCCCTGCAGTTGTTCGAGAGAGACCCTACTCGCAGGCTAGGAATTGTGGGTAATATCCGTTTACACCCGTTCTTCAAGACCATCAACTGGCCGGCTCTGGAGAGGAGAGAGATTGACCCCCCCTTCAAACCAAAAGTGGTAAGCCCAGCATAAAATTCAGAGGATTAAATTATAAAAAAAATACTGATCATGTGCTGTGTTAACATATGTCTGTGATGACTCCCTGTTTTTATCACTCTGCTGAGATATGTTTGTTGTCACCTGAAGCTGTCAAAAGTATTGATACCACGTGTTTAAAATAGTAATAATTAATTTATTAAGGCCACAGTGAAAGGTCCATAGCATACCACACAGAAATAACCAGCACTTCATTATACAAGTTCATAAAAATGGACAAAATTCAATAAACTGCAGCCACAAACAAGCTGGAGAGCCAGTGGCTCCACAGTCTAGATGAACACCTGACTGAGCTCAGCTCAGGGTTGGCCGAGGCCTGGATGATACCAACTTCTGAGACAGAGAGCCTGCACATACATTGATAAAAAAGATTACATATTAAAATCATACAGTCTCCATTAATTATACATTTGGCAGTGTTGAATGCACTGAAGCTGTAAAAACAGATCTACAGTCAAGATTTTCAGCCCAAGTTGTAATTACTGCTGACATTATTAAAATGTGTTTGCATGTGCTCACTGACTTTTCTGCACCAGCACTGTGTGCAGATTGGTAGTAAAACAGAAAAAAAATTATCCTATTTTGTTTGCCTGTCTTTTTTTCTATCTCTGCTGTGGTATCAAATAGGAGTGTAACGATCCATTGATCTGGATATATATGGATATATCCATTCAGTGGTCAATGCTCCAATGTCATCAATGCAAAGTGACAACTGTCTATACAGATTACCATCATTAAGATATGCCTTTATTTTGAAATTCCCATGACACATCTGTGTCACGCCTCCTTCGTAAACACTCTAACAGTGCTTGCAGCCCAGCACCTGGCAGATAATGGCAGGCAGCCAAGAAAAAGACAATGAGGATGTTTTCTGACTCCGTCTCATATTAATCACACCTGAATTGAACTGAACTGAAACTGTATCGTTGCAGACTTTGTGATATCAGCAAATACAGCATCGTTGTCCTAAGAATCTATATATCATCGTACCATTTGCAGCCCTAGTGTCAAAATGGGTTGGTTTTTTTTTATACTAGTATTGTATCAAAGTTCAACATTTTGATATCATGACATCATCATTGTCAATTACAGAAAGCACCGAATGATTGCAGCAACTTTGATCGGGAGTTCCTCAGTGAGAAGCCTCGTCTCTCCTACAGCGAGAAGAACTTCATAGACTCCATGGATCAGTCGGCGTTCGCCGGCTTTTCATTCATCAACCATAAGATGGAGCACCTTTTAGAAAAGTGACTGTTGTGACGACAGTCAGACGTGGGTTACATCTCTACTGCTTACGGACGGTTCCCTTATTCTGTCACATTGTTAAACTTGCACATGAGTGAGCTGTTCCTCAATCAGTATTTGTGTGACCTTATTTTAAGCACAAACTATTCTCCTTGGGTACGCGTAGAATCGATAAGAGTAGTAACGTACCCTTGTACTGTACATATTGACGTTATTGTGTTTGTGTGCATGCTTATTATTTGTCTAGGTTTTGAAGGCCTGTATGAGTAATAATATTAGAGCGGGAGGTTGAAAATCCTTACATTCCACTCAACGTCACCGCGACCATCCGCAGCCATTTTGTGTCCCTTTTTGTAACATTTAATTTAACCCAACCAGGAATGAAAAAGTATGAAGAGGGAAAGAAACCTATAGGAATAATCTGTTTACTTCAAATGTAGAGTGTTTGTGTGGGTGAGTTGACTGCATGTAAACAAACCTCAGACTGACAGAAACCCTGCTCATCTTTAAATATAGATTAATAATGAATGTTATCTGTCTCTTAAACATCTGAAATCTTGCCTTCGACTGGATGAATCATGATGACAAAGAACTTGTGGTGACTGACTATCCTGTGCCATGTAAAGAACAAATGTAAACAGTAACAGCTGGTCTCAGCTGAGTTGAAATGTCCTGTCTGTGGACGGGTGGAGGCAAAAGATGAAGTAAAGGTACGTGACTTCAAAGAGTGAGTGGGAAGATACTGAAATGCTGTATATAGACAATGTATATGTATATTGTTGTAACATGTATATTGGTTCGCTAAGGATGTACTTTTTTTTACTGTCTCCATCTTTTACATCTGATTAAAAAACCATGAACTCCCAAGTCTGATGTACTGTTTAAAAAAATCTGCAATTTAGATTGTTCTCTTTTTTTTTAAAAAAAAAAAGGAAATTTAAGAAGGTTAAGTCAGGTCAGGGCTTATCTATGATGCAAGGTGACTAACAACTGATACAGGTTTATTTTATACTGTTGTACTTCCATGTGAGTAATGTATTTTTGTGTTTAAAAGCAATTTATTATGTATTTTTATATGCTTTTGTCTGTCTTAGTTTGTAATGTCTTAGGACCATGTTGTAAATAACTCTCCTTACTTACATAATCCCCTGAGTTCAATGTATATTGTGGATCCATAGATAAACCAAACTACATTAAATTAAAAAATGAATATCCTATCATAACCTATGATAGGCTGGTCCTCTTAAGACCAATATAACTTACAGAAGACAGTTTTGTGTGCTCTGTTTGGGTGGGATATACTTTGTGAAAACCACATTTAACTTAATTAGCAAATTGCTCTTACAGTGATGTGCAGAAGTGCTCATGATTGGCATGAATCTTTAGGGGATAAAAATAAATGCAGTTAGAGACAGGTTTTCAAGGAATAGTATAAACATTGTTTTAATCAACATAAATATACATAAAAATAAGCAACACAAAAGGAAGGGGGACTTTACATAAAGGCTAATGTAGTCGAAGTCATTACTTGTACAATTAATGTTAGTTGTAATGAAGTTTTGATTTTGAGATCTGTGCGACAAAATTAAGAAAATGGGCTTTTTTTTCTCAGCAGTTATTTTTGTGAATGAAAAATGTCTCTAATTGTGTCAATATGTTGATGACTGTTCATCACACAGATGGAAATTCACAATAACAAGGTGAGCAGTCTGTTTTTTGTTTTTTTTAAATTATTTTTCAAATATAACAGTACAATGTTCGTGTGCATATTTCATTATTAACGTTGAAAAATATGATCATTTGAAAATCATATAAAATAGAATAGAAAGAATTTCATTCATTCCCGAAGGGAAATTCAACTGTGCAGCAGCTCACACAAAAAACAACAACCACACATCCC
>JAPZEB010000012.1:21394659-21412187 GCA_029783705.1 Chaetodon striatus | reverse complement strand
AGACCCAGAACATGCTGGAGGGATTACATATCTCATCTGGCCTGGGAATGCCTTGGGGTCCCCCAGGAGGAGCTGGATAGCATTGCTGAGGAGAGGGACATCTGGGATGCTTTGCTTGGCCTGCTGCCCCCGTGGCCCGGCTCCGAATAAGGCATGAAAATGTATGGATGGAAAGTGAGAATAACAATTCTGCAATTATTAAAAATATCCATTATAAAAGACCAAAAACTTCTTTATGAAAATGTTCTGCTGTATATTGGCCAAAAAGTTCTGTCAGGCTGAAGACACCCAAGAGGGCTAAAAATAGCACACCTGAAAATGCACCTGAGTGGACACCATCCCTTTATTCATAGCATCTTCTGCTGTAACTCTCCAACATCACAGCTCCTGTTACATTGCCCATGTGTCATACCCCATAGATCCCAGGACTGAGAGCGTATCCCAGCCTCTTTTGAATTGCCTTAATGAAAAAGACCTACTGCAAAAAAAAAAAGGCAAGAAAATATATTTTGGCATAAAAAATAAGTCTTTTGGAAATGTGTTCCCACAAATTCTGTCTCATCCATCCTGTGTTTTATTGTAAGAACTGCCAGTAATATGTTAAATTTCAGAATAAATAATAAACAAACCAACCAAGAAAACTGAGTAAACTGTGTTTTTGCTTTTTATTCAAAAAATTATTTTCATCAACAAACAAAAAGAATAAAACTTAATTAGAACAAAACTACTACAGTAGATAAGGGGAGGAGCACCAGAACGAGCCGTGGTGTAGAGGGTAAAGATGGAAAAATGCAATGTATGTAAAAATGATGGAGAATCAAAGTGAACCATGTAACAGCTGGCTGAGAACACCAGCCCTGCGACTTGTGAGAGGAAAAAGTGGAAATCCAGTTTTATTTCATAAACTTGTGATGTTGATCTTGGAGGATTTTGGCGGAGGACTTGGCGTCATAGAACAGCTCGTTGATTTCCTCTACCTGCTCCCTCTCCACGCTCTCTTTTCCCTGAACACGGCCCAGCAGGCTGGCTGGTGTCAGCAGCTGTACAGCGTACCTAAGAGGAAACAGGAAGTTAGAGACACTCGGTAAACTCACACATATACAGTGTAAGGCAGTTTACAATGTAGACGAGAGTGAGAAGAGCTACAGGTCCTAAATATACTTTTGTACAATCTACATTCCCTTTTAAAAGTTGACCATAAACAGTAATTTTGACTTTTTTTGTCAAAGAACCACTGATTTTTCATTTTCTTAACTTGATATTGTTGTTCAGGTGTTGAAAACAAAATCTATGGACAAATTGGACGACTGCGGACACTCAATGTAAGGCTGCTTTTTATTCACTCTATTCAGTAACTGTATTTGCATGCACACTGAAAGGCACGCCACACTACCTTTTTTTTTTAATACCACTAGGGATAAAGAAGAATAATAAGGGCAGAAAATTGAATATTTAGTGCATGTAAATGTGGTCAGTGATACACAATATATACTCTTACCTAAGTGTGGTCTTGGTGCCGATCTCTGCCAGGTGTGTAAGAGCTTCCTCACTGATGTTGATCCCCTCAGTCTGAGCGCGGATCTTGATGATCTGCAAACCGTAACATCATTAGTGACACGTCCACAGATGGCACACATCACACACGCAGCTACTCTGACACTAAGACTCACCTGCTTCATCTCCTGTGGTGTGTACAACATGGTGCGGATTATCATGACTCTGTCCAGCAAGTCTAGAGGAATCCCGTGTGGAGAGCTGATGTCCTCTGTCCCCCTGGTGAGCAAATAGTGATTGTCAGTAAAACATATTTCACATCTCAGCAAAAAAAAACGCTCCTCTCTGTTGACTTTTGCCTTTTTTTATTTTACCTAATTAAACAGTTTCCTCTGTTGGAGGCAAACACAACGATGGGGGCGATGGTGCTCTCCAGAGCTCGATGGAGGTATGTGAAGCATTCAATGTCCAACATGTGCACCTCGTCCACAAACAGCACACCGGGTACGAGCTCAGCTACACCCTGGTCAATGTAGCGGTTCACCACTTTGTTGATCTCAGCACGCAGCTTATCTAAAGGTGAGAAAACAGAGATGTTTAAACAATAAAAGCCAAGTAGTGCTGAAGTCAGCTGGCGATGTGAGCTGGGAAGCTGTCACATTTTCTCTACCTGTGATTTCTGTCTTTTTGGGCTTCATCAGTTGTCCCATCATGGAGAGAATGTCCTGGCCTCCCTGAGATCAAAGAAATGAGCAATTGTTTTTTAAAAAAGGAATAATTTTATCAACTGGCGGTCTGTTTTGTAAGATGTGTATTTACAGGACATTTGTAGTCAGTGATATACCTGAGGTCTGGCATTGGCAACATCCAGGTCATGCAGTGTGACGTCTTGGACTATCTCCTTCTTTTTGTGGACATCACCTTTGGGCAGCGGCACATACTCCTCTGCCTCCAAGTCAAACTCTGTAGCAAAAGTGTCACAGCGACCTTGTCTCTGCAAAGACACAGCATACCAAACTGAGTTAATAAGAAGAATTTAAATATACACCCTACATTAAACAAAAATAAATGTCTGTCATTGCTCTGGAACACAGTGAAACAAAAGACAATGCCGAGGGAGGAGGAGGGAGAGCAGGTGTATGATTGAACCCAGTGCCAGCCCATCGCAGAGAGGAGGGCATGTGGCTGAGGGATGAAAGGGTTTCAGAGGGCAGGTCATGATGAGGCTGTCAACAGTAACAAATGTGTCGTCCAGCCCTCCTCCAGGTCTCTGACTCGAGCCGACCCGCGTCCCCGGCCCACCTGCGCCGATTAAAGGAACCGTCATCGTGGCCTGTCAACACAGGCCACAAGCCCCACTGCTGGAAAAGAGGCATTGTGGGAGATGGAGAGATAAAGAGAGCTGCAGGAATGAGAGAGGCTCATTCCAGGGTACAGTAGAAATGCAGCAGAGCTGAAAGAGATGAAAGAACGCCACCATGAAGGACCGAAGAGGACAGGCAAGACAGAAAACACTGAACTTTGGTCGAACCAAATATTTCTTGTCTTTTTTATTTAAAGTCTTTTCAACTATTTGGTGGATTAAAGTCCAGTATGAACATCTTTTTCTGCTCTCAACCGCTGATCAAAATCTGTGGCAGCTGTGAGGGAGTAACACATGAGAGTAGTATAGCGATACCTTGACAGCTCCACTGTTGGCTTCAATGTAGATGACATCTCCCACTTCCACACGCTCCTTCTGGAGACTCTCATAAATACTGGGGTCCAGCTGAGGAAACAAGACAAGAGATTTTTATGTAAGACACTGGTCCTAACCTTATTCATCAGAGTTAGTGCAGCACATTATACTTAAAATTTAAACATTAGGTAAGAGTTCCCAGTAAGGAGAAAATAAATCACATCTTGACAAGAGCTAAAACGATTAATTGCTTAACAGAGTAGTTAACTATTAAAGTAATTGCGAAATAATTCGATAATCTATTCATTAGTTTAAGTCATCTTTTAAGGGAAAAAAAGCTAAATTCTCTGATTCCAGCTTTTTAAATATGATTTTTTTGGTTTCTTTACTCCTTCATGATAGTAAACAAAATAAGACATGGAAGAGCATGATCTTAGGGAACACTGATCAACATTTTTCCCTATTTTCTGACTTTTTATAGACTAAATTAGTAATCAGTTGGGAAAAAAATCTACAGATTAATCACAAATGACAATAATCATTAGTGCAGCACCATGACCTGGATGCAAGATACCACTGATTTCTCTTTTTTCCCCGTTAAAAGGTTTTTTTGGAGAGTTTGTCCTTATCCACCGTGAGGGTCCAAGGACAAAGGGAAGTAATATGCTGTAAAGCCCTCTGAGGCAAACTGTGATTTGTGATATTGGGCTTTATAAATAAAATTGAATTGAAAATTGAATTTTGTAAAGAAAACTACATAAATATTCTAGCAAATGCAAAGTACCTTCAGAGGTTGATTCTTATTTAATTGCCATAGTTACTATTAGCACTGCACTGTTTATACATGCAATGTAGCTCATGATGCTTTACAAGCAGCAGGAGGACAAGTATAATCAAAAGAGGATAGAAGGATAGAAAAAAATCTGGCTCCCAGACTGACCTTGAGCTGCTTCGTGCCTTTGCCCGTCTTTAGACCGATGATGACGTGGCTGATGGTTTTTCCGTAGCCGCCCATTGGATTCTCCGTCTCACAGGGGGTCAGCTCTGTCACCTCCCCTTCATACACCTCCTTTGTTTCTTTGATACGCAGTCCTGAATGTGGGCGACATTACAGTCACACAGTGCAGAGTGAGAACTCAATCGGGCCTTTATATTCCTGTATCAACTAAGCCGCCACATCCTTCAGTCTACTGAACAATGCGTTTTATTACAGAGAGGGAACACGTGTGCTCGTGCCCATGAAATGTCTGGGCATCATCTTGTGTAACGTGATCGCACTCCTGTTCCTCTTTCATGCAGCCGGTGGCAGCGAGTATGAGCAGCACGCAGGTGGCTGATCCGCTGTGGCGAGGGTCAGACAGCAAAGCTTAAGGCAGGGACTGTCTGTCACTGCACGCTCTTATCGGCAGAGTGATGACAACTTCAAAATGAAACCCCCTCCCACCCAGGGATCCTGTTCTAGGGGAGGAGCAAAGGTGCTGATGACCACCTCTCCCTCTACCTAAGCTCCACTTCCTTCTCTGTGACAGGTGCCATCAGCAGTCAGGCAAACCCCTTCCCCCTCTCCAGCCTTCCTTCCTTCTCAACATCGTTCTCATGAATCCGCTGTCAAGTGTTGCCTTTCAGCTCATGAGAACAGTTCGTGCAGGACACCTCGCTCTTCCTGCTCAAGGTCTCCTCACTGAGGGAGTAAGTTAAACACATAAGGTCCTTTTACACTACGGATAAAGAAACTAAAAAGCTGCATTCTTCTGATTTTGCTCGAATGGTATTTAGTCTGACCAGATGTAACTGAAGCAGACGGATGTGGTTTCATGTTTTTTTTCCCCCCAGAAACAATGTAGTGTTCACTCAGGTTAATCTACAGACCTCAAAGTTTTTTTCCACTGACACCTTTTTGCATTAGAACTTCTCAGTAGAAAGTCTGTTGATGATATGGCTGTCTGTTTTTGTTAAAATCTGCATTTTCTTACATTTTAAAATTTGCTTTCTCTTGGTGTTACTATCCTTTTCAATTAACTGTTTGGCAGTATTTAAAATCAGGCTTGTGTGAAACCAATCATGACAGTTTTACACGTGCCAACTCATACCCGACAGATTCAGAGCCTATCAAAATGAAACAATCTCAGTTACAGTGAATTGTTTTGTGGGTAGGAGCTAAGTGACACTCACCAATTGCCCTCCTGAAATTCTCCATCAATACTTCTGTTTTTTTAATCTCAGATGAGTAGACCTCACTGCCGACCATGGGGCAGAAAGGCACCTTGTTTCCCAGCTCCTGTGCTACAGCCAAGGCGAGGGCAGTCTGGAGGAACAAGTAGAAAAGAGTCACAATCTGCAGCAAACACAGAGGCCACGTTCAAGTAAGTTTTATCACTATCCTGCTAGTGAAGGAACACCTACCTTTCCTGTACCAGGTGGCCCTGCCAGTAACACTGCCCGTCCTGCCATCTTCTTTGAGCGGATCAGTTCGACAATGATGCCACAAGCCTGGAGAGTAAAAAAAAAAAAGCAATAGTAACATTATATATTGACATACAAAGGTAAAATGTAAACAGGATTTGAGGGACAAGTTTGTAGGAATTAGGGGCATCTACTGGCAGACACTAGATATAATATTCATAACTATGTTTTTATTTTGGGTATAATCACCTAAAACTACAAACCACTGTGTTTCCTTTAGCTTAGAATGAGCCATTTATATCTACATATAGACTGGGTCCTCTTCCACCCTGCCCAACATGTTGCTCCACCATGTTTCTACAGAGGTCCAAAACTAAAAAATCAAACACTGGCTCCAGAGAGGGTCTTTTGCTTTTTTGTATGTTACCCAAGGACAACTGTAGGTTCTCTGACATGCTTGGAAAGGAATGGCTGAGCGGAGGTGTATTCAGTTGGTTGTAACTGCAATACAAGTAGCTTCTTGTGGGATAGAGCTACAACTAATGATTATTTTCATTGTTGTTTAATCTGTCCATTATTTTCTCGATTAATCCATTAGTTGTTTGGTCCATCAAAAGTCAGACAATGTCAATAAGTAGTTCCCCAAGCCCAAAATGACATCCTCCAATGTCTTGTTTGTCCACAACCTTAAGATATTCAGTTTACTGTCATAGAGAGTACAGAAACCAGAAAATATTCCTATTTAAGGAGCTGGAAACACAGAATTCGGTCTTTTCTTTCTTAGAAGATTACTAAAATCAATAAATTGGTAATCAAAATAGTTGGCAATTAATTTACTAGTTGACAACTAATCAATTATTCAATTAATTGTTGCAGCTCTGTTGTGGAATTGTAGGGATGCAGGACAATATCAGCATGTTATTGTTATCAGCCAATATTGGCTTGAAAATGAACCGTTGGAATCAGCCGACACATGTTTCTTATTTTGCACAATGAATGAATATCATACACTGAAAAGCACTGGAGTTTCATGTCTCTGTCTGCTGGTGGGCCATCATGATAAGAGTGTGCATGCATAATATGATGCTAATTCCACTTCATAAGAAACTTGATGACCACTAAAATTAGGTGGGAAAAAAAAGCGGATATATGGATATTGGTCATTGGCCTAAAAAGTTGTTATACATCGACATGTAGGACATCTGCAATAAATCCAATATCGTGCATCCCTATTGAATACCTAGAATCAAGTGCTATGTTGTCACAATTGACTTTAGGGCATGTGTGATGGCGTTTAGTTAATATATACCAAACTGCCTGCAATGTCCCCATAGTGCAATTTAACCTCTATCCAATAAGTTAATCTATCCATCTCTGTTACTACATTTCAGACAGTAATGTATCCATACTAACAGTCAGGTGTTTCTTTAGTTTGGAAATCAGAACATCATGACAAACGTTAAAGCCTACATCTGTTGACATTTTTTAAGCTGGTCCCTTGTCAGTGAATTGTTGACAGACTGTGGACACATTGACTTTTTGTTCAAGATTCTATCTTTGCATCTTGATTGATTTAAATGGACACAGGTTTTCCACTTGACTGAGAAAATTATACACATTCTCAATGCATTTAGTCTCTTAGCTGTTATGCTGCAGAGGAGACTGGTTAACTTACCTATTTACAAATCAAACGTTTTGAATAATACTTTAAAGAAAAAAAATGTGAGTGAATGTGACTTCCATTGGAGGTTGGCTTTCCTTTTCGCTCACCTCTGACCTGAGTATGAAACAGCGGCACCACAATGCTAACGGAACTAGCTTGTAGGTGCACCTGACCGACTACAATGAGCGAAACAATGCCTCCAAAAATCCTTAGCTCTCAAAACGACCCATCCACACAATACAAGAATAACATAGGTGTAGTGAAACATGAGTCTTACCTCTCTTGCAGCCTCCTGACCGACCAGGCCACATGCTGTCTGTTTAGCATTCCCGGCCTCGTCTAGCCCGAGTCCTTTGACATGACTGTGAGAGGCGATCCGCTGAGTTTTCGTGGTACTTTTTACCTCCTCGATCTTCATAGTTACTGTTACTTTACAAATATATGATGTAAAAACTACAAGGCGGGTTTGCGGTGAAGAAAATGCCTCTTGTGCCTCAGATTACTTTTCACCGCCGCAATCGGCGCCGAAACTCAAAACACAGGGAAATCGGTTTCCATGTGGGTTACTAGGGAAAATCAGCGGAAGTGATACCCTTAAGCACCGCCTATTTGGACTAGCTAGAAAAACTATTGGACCCTGTCGTCTGATACAATACATTGATTGGGTAGAGTCCCTGTCAATCACTTGAATGACTCAAAGCCCCGCCCACTAAAGTATTCATTTCCGTTTGTGTTTCAGTTGCTTTGTCGTAGTGGAAACTGCTAGAAACTTGTGAAAGTGTGCACCAGAGCCTCATATGAATACAGAACCTAAAAACTAAAGGGTTTTAACCGTCTAACAGACGCTTTACATATAAACTTTAGTGAAAAAGCGATTATGTCAGGTCAGTTTTCCTCTTTTTACTTTTGTTCGCTGCTAAAACAAGTTCCGCGTTAGCATGTTGTGCTGAGAATGGACTGCACTGACAGTAAGGATGACGTTTGTCTCAACTGTTTTCATGCTAAAGTAACGTTAAAGTCTCATTTATAGCTGTATGTGTTTTGTAAGCCCGACACCAACAAAATAGCTTGTTGTTGAAGGTGTTTCGGGGTTAAAAAGCAACGAACAGAAAGACTGTGGGCAGTTAATACCGCCGTTTAATGCTTCCGTTGAAGTTGAGTTCAAGGTCCAGCTCCGAGTATCGCACATTACATTAACCTGTCAAAATGTCAGAGTCTGCTGACAGTCGGACCAAGACGTTAAATTTCAACGTGGGGGTGCTCGGACATGTCGACAGCGGGAAGACGTCGCTCGCCAGGGCGCTGAGCAGCACAGCCTCCACGGCCGCCTTCGACAAGAACCCGCAGTCCCGTGAGAGAGGCATCACGCTGGACCTCGGCTTCTCCTCCTTCACGGTGGATCTTCCGGATCAGCTGCGGGACAGCTCGGGCCAGCAGCAGTTTGACAGCCTGCAGTTCACCCTGGTGGATTGTCCGGGACACGCCTCTCTTATTAGGACTATCATTGGGGGTGAGCTGTCTGAATTGTCTGCAAGTTTTGGTGCCAAGTGTCGCTGATGACAGTGAATTAAAGGGTGGTAAACACAGGGAATACAGTCAGGATACGCTGACCTATATACAGGCGACAGCAACCATGCCTTACCAATTTCACTCAGGTGCCAGTATATCAGATACAGCCATACAGCTCAACACAACAGCCCTGACATGTTCTCTACCTTTATGAAGGTTAGTGCTCATTAAACTGATTTATGAGGTGTTCATTCAAATTGCTGTAGTTAAGCAATTTTGTCCACCCATGTTTATAAAAATGAGGTTGGACGACATAACATAAATACTTCTTATTATACTGAACATTATAGCCTTCTCAAAGCTAGGTTTTATTGCAGGGTTGTTGAACAAGACTGCATTAGATTTAGCAAGGTATACAAAAAACCCTGCAAGCTTAGTGTGTATACAACTGGAGATAAAAACATGCCTCTTAAACTGGCCTTTATCACAGCAGACTTTCTGACTTGTCTTAGTCTGAGAAGCACAGGTGCTGCTGATAAGGCTAATAATTATTCCATTTCATTCAGGTATCTCAGTAAGCCATGACAGTTTGATAGTGTGCACAATATCAGGACCCTGACACCAAAGTGCATGGAGTCTTTAGCCTTATTTACAGGCACACGTCATTATCTAAATGTAAAACGGCCATAGACTGGAAAATTGCTTAACTGCCAAAAAAGCAGAACAGTCAGCTGAGCGTCTGACTTTAATCTGAGGGTCCAGGGATAAAGTCCCTGTTCATGCTGTTTGATTTTGAGCTGCTCAAAGCAGGTAGCAAAAAAAGGGGGAAAAAAAAACTACCCTTTAGGACTGCAACTCAAAATTATTTTCATTGTTGATTAATCTGTTGATTATTTTCTTGATTATTCAATTAGTTATTTGGTCTATTAAATGCTAGAAAATGGTAAAAAAAAAAGTTGATCAGTGTTTCCCAAAGCCCAAGGTGATGTCCTCAAATGTCTTGTTTCGTCTACAGTTTAGTTTACTGCCAAGGAGGAGTAAAGAAACCAGAAAATATTCACATTTAAGAAGCTGGAATCAGAATTTTGATTTTTTTTTTTCTTAAAAAACTGCTTAAATTGATTTTTTAACTTACTTAATTTAACAGTTGACAGCTAATTTAGTAATAAATTAATTGTTGCAGCTCTACTACCCTTATATAGCTAAATATATAAACATAAACAATAGTACCACTTGGTGCTAGTGTGTGTCTATAACAATATAAATAGAATGTACTGCAGTATTGGCTCCAGTGTGTCAATAACATATCATGATAGAAAAAAAGACGATACATTACAGTGTTGTTGTACATTAACTGTGTTCTTGATAAAGATTTTGTCTAGATACTGCAGTCATGGTCTCAGTAGGATGCTGCTTATACACATCCTTACTGTTATCTCACACACATTTAACCTATCCAGCAGAGGGCGCCTTTTCTCTGCAATCAGCTACTTTGATGAAGTCATACTGTCTTGGATAGTTGGGAGTACTAGGAGAAATAACTGCAGTGGTGTCCAGAGTAAATAAGGAGGACTCAGAGGGGTGTTGTCTCTGTTATCTGCATTCTCTTTTAGTCCCTATAATTTGCCACTTAAATGAAAAACCAGGACTGTTTAAGAAGTGTGAGATACACAGGCTTTGGTACATGTGATGACCTTGTTTTAGGGCAGACTAGAAGCACTCAAACACTGAATGCTGCTGTGTTGTGTAGCCAAAATGAAACCTATAAGCCAGTGGAGTGGCACATGCTGTAGATTAGGGAGGAAGGAAAGTGTTGGGATTGGGGTATGTTTTAAACTTCCCCTCCTGTCCCAAGTGGGGAGAGCACAGGAAAGAGAGGGAGCCAAATAGAAGGAGAGAAAAGAGGGGAACACAGGAAAGAGAGACTGCCAAAGTCAGGAAAAGAAAAGAGGGAAAGGAAAGACAACCAAGTGAGCTGCAGCTCTGGTTTCAACCCTCTAGCCTTTTACTATCTCTTCGCCTTTGTGCACCCCTCCTCTAATTTCTCTTCTTGTTCTACTGTTATTTCTGGGTGCCTGTGTCGAATACTGTTTGTGTTGCCGTTGTGAGTTTTATAGTCTGTACTCTCTCTCTCTCTTTATAGATGCACAACAGGAAAGCCAGAATGTCTTCAACAGAAAATTGTTGTGTTCTCATTTAGCTTGCTGCTTTTCTTCCATGACACTAAGATCTATTTTGCATTTTCTGCCCTCTTTAGGTGCCCAAATCATTGACCTGATGATGCTGGTGGTGGATGTGGTGAAAGGGGTGCAGACTCAGACTGCAGAGTGTCTGCTGATAGGAGAGCTGACCTGCCCTCGCATGGTGGTCGTCCTGAACAAAACCGACCTACTGCCGCCCAACAAGAGACAGAGTGCCATTGAGAAAA
The DNA here is from genome assembly GCA_029783705.1 of Chaetodon striatus. Lineage (NCBI taxonomy): Eukaryota > Metazoa > Chordata > Actinopteri > Chaetodontiformes > Chaetodontidae > Chaetodon > Chaetodon striatus. Next base: position 21,401,012 of record JAPZEB010000012.1, on the reverse strand, counting down.
TGACCAAGAGGCTGCACAAAACTCTGGAGAACACCAGGTCTGCATTTATTACAAGTAAAAGTATGAATCAGGAAAATGTGGGAATGTGGGCCCAGACAGCTAAGTGGGTTAGGGCATCCAGTATACTCCCAGTGGCTCAGGGTTGAATCTCTCGTCAAACTTCCTCATTCATTACACATTCTGTCTCCCTCTCTGCATTCCAGCAGTCTGTCTGTCAGACCCACTTGTTTTTTATTCACAGTAACTTTAATCATTACTCCAACATCAAAGCGTGGAGTGATTCCAGTATGACTGTTTTTTTCTGTCGGCCAGATTTAAGGAATGTCCAGTGATTGCTGTGGCAGCGAAGCCTGGGGGCCCGGAGGCTCCTGACACAGAGGAGCCACATGGAGTGCCAGAGTTAATAGAGGTAAAGTCCGGAAACACACTGGTCCCCCTCCATTGTTACTAATTTAGCTCCAAAGAGCACATAAGCTCTCACTTATGAACAAGTGCTGTTAGTCAGCTGACATTGTTCAAGTTTGCTCACCACACGACTGAAACCAACAACAGAATGCTGTCTTTGTTCAGACAACAAAGTACATCAGATGATGTATGAAATTGATGGTGGTTACTGGCAAACTGTTAATCATTCTATATTACAGTGTGCTACAGGAATTTAAAGTGATTTATCTCAGGGCAGATAATGATTCAAAGAATTAAACTGAAGCATTAGATTAGAAATACAAACATATGTAAGTCAGTGTTGTCAACCTTTGTCCGTAGCTGGAGCAATACTGGATTTTGAGGCCGACAGGTCCATACTAAAAGGATAAAAAAATTTTAACATGACAACATCAGATAATCCTTTGTGTACATAAACACACAATTTAAGCCAGTGTTGTGTGGTCCATTATTAAGGGTACTCAGGTGCTGCCCCTCCTGCAAATAAATCATACATTATAACAGAAATGTGTGATGAGATTTCGTCACCCTTTGGCAACCCTAGTTTTTGCCCTAGGAGGCTGGAATTTGGCATGGAGGTCAAGTGTGTGTATATGTCAAGGTGTGTGCATGAATTCATGCCAGTTGGCTGAGGGGAGATTGGGTGGGGGTGCATAAAAGTGCTTAACTTCTGAGTGGATTTATGTAACATGACCAAACTTTGTAGAAAGACACACACACACACACACACACACACACACACACACACACACACACACACACACACACTCACTATTTTGCCATGTCCTGAACCAGTTTTTGTTGAAAGGCATCATTGGACTAGTGACAGTTGTTTGTGACATGTGTATGTACGCTTGTACGGGGTCATACCTATTGTGAATTTATGCTTGTCATCAATATTCATATTCTTTCTGACTAATGATGTTTTTGAACCATCCTGGCAACACTGCAGTAGCTAGAAGGCTACTTGACCGCTGCCTACTAGCTGGTTAGACCAGCTGGTTAGACCAGCTAGTGGCAAAGATGGCTGATATACACAACCTGTTTGCTGAAAATCGTATTGATATACTGCTCAAAAATCCATTCAACTGAATGATGTTACCAGAAAGGCGTACAGTGAAAAATCTGGGAGGAAAAACAGCCGAAGAACTTGGTTAAGGGGTCCCTGCAGACATATCTTTGTAATTTCTGCACTGCAATGTCCCAATGATCAGCTGCCACACCCTTTACACTGATACTGATGTATCTGCAATGAGCTAATATTGGCCTGGCTGATTTATCGGTCAGGCTGTATTCTTGTCAAACTCACCTGATACAGTATGCTGCAGTTGAATAGGTTATATTCTTTGTCCTAGGGTGTGAAAAACCTCAGTATGACTCTCAGCATTTATAACACTAGAGACAGTGTGTGTTAGGCAGTGCTGGTGAAGCTACCACACAGTCAGACTTCACACTAGCTAGATATGGATTGAATTAGCCCCTCTCTTTTATCTTGTTTGTGTATTTGTGACCTTGCAGTATTATGACAGCAGTTTTCTTTTGTGTGAATAAATAAATGTGTTTTCTTCTTGCCCTTTTGGTTGTCTGTCTCAGCTTTTGAAGAAACAGACGTACCTCCCTCAGAGAGACCCTGGAGGTGACCTCCTGATGGCTGTGGACCATTGCTTTTCCATCCGCGGTCAGGGAACAGTCATGACTGGAACCATCCTGCAGGGGTCGCTGGCCATCAATGACACTGTGGAAATCCCTGCACTAAAGGTATGGTATTCTAAATCTCTGATATTTACGAGCAGGTAACATACCAAGGAGCTGGAAATTCTTTCAGAGGAACCACAGAGATTCGGAAGTTCAGAAGTTGACTGGAAGCAGGCAGACAGAGGGAGGGATGTCCGAGTGGGTGCAGAGGATGTGTCAGTTTAATGTGAGCGAAGGATGCGGGGACTGGGGGTGGACTGGCAGCGCAGGAGTTGGGTAATTTAGACCAGATGCACATATTCAGCCAGGCTCAGCAGTTTTGTCTGCAGTTTTCACGATCTCCTCTTGGTGGCAGCAAATGGCCAAATAAACAGTTGTTACGGAGCCTTGATCTGTGCCACTGCTGTTGATTTGGTCAGCGAGAAACAAACAACAAAAACAACCACAGAAACATTGTGCTATGCCACATCCCACAATCACAGATGAGTTAGATGGACAGGTAGTACGATAGATATCTTTTAATTGGTCATTTGTATACTTGTGATTTGTTTGGAGATTTATAGTTCAAAAAACAAAGCACATCATTAGCTATAATTAAGTTTTTATCGAAGCTTGATAGTATTTTAATACGTATCCAAATTGTCATGTTTTAGTGCCAAGTGTTATCTTTACTCTCAAAAAAACATACAGTACTTTTCAGGGACTTTTAAAAGTCTCACTATGTATATATTTAATCATAGACAGTCTTTACCATTAATGGAAAAAAATAATATTTTGACCAATAACACTGTTATCATCTAAAGAAAGAAGCAGCTTAAACTGCAAGTTGTGCATAATGAACCATGTACTTAAGTATGTGCATATTTTATCAACACAGAAAGTCCTCTGTAGGGCCTTTTCCCTTCAGTATATTATAAAGCATCTCTGTAAGGTGGAGATAATAACTGACATTTTCTCTGTGTTTAATATCATGTCATACTCTATGTTTAGTTTCTAGATTTCAAATGTAAATTTAAAGTTGTACCTGAAGAAATATTTAAAAATGGTAAAACAAAGACAAAAAACACATGCATGGATAAAGCATTGTGAACTTTTAGCAGCGATACTTTAACATGCTGTGAATTTACATACTTTCCAAAACTATTCATTTCATTTTAAATTAGGTGGTATGAATTTGGTGTTATGATCTGTGTTATTTATTGTGTCTCTCTGCCACCAGGTGACCAAGAAGATAAAGTCGGTGCAGATGTTTCGGAAGCCAGTGTCCGGGGCCATGCAGGGGGATCGTGTGGGTGTGTGCGTGACACAATTTGACCCCAAACTCTTAGAGCGGGGTGTGGTGTGCACCCCAGGGTCCCTGCGCACCCTCTATGCAGCTGTAATCTCTGTGAGGAAGATAGGCTACTTCAAGGGCTCTCTTTCCACCCGTGCCAAGTTCCACATCACTGTTGGTCATGAGACAGTCATGGCGAGGGTCACCTTCTTTGGCCTGCCATCCGTGGGTGCCTCAGAGCTCCCCTCAGACACTAAACCACCTCCCTCACAGCCCTGCTCACTGGACACACCCTTCACCTTCGAGAGGGAGTACTTCTTCCAGGATGAATATGTCACTGGTCAGGGGGAGGCGAGTGCAGGACCTGACCCAGAGCAATGGGCCTTGTTGGAGTTTGAGCGGCCGGTCACGTGTCCCTCACTCTGCCTGGTGATTGGTTCCAAGCTGGACACAGACATCCACGCCAATGCATGCCGGTTGGCCTTTCAAGGCCGTCTGCTCCAGGGGTTTGAAGATAAGAGCTATGCTGAGACTGCCCTGCCTCGTCTGCGCATCTACAAGACAAAACACAAAGAGGGACAGGTGGAGAGGGTGAGTGGGACACTCAGCACATTTATTTAAAATGGTCTTTTTCCGACTGTCATCCTCTCTGTTTACCCTTGAGTGTTGTCCTTACTCCTCTGCCCTCTCTATCACCTTGTGCTTCTTCTGGCTCTGATTTTTCTTTGGATGTTTCTCATTGCTGGTGGCACTGGAGCGTGCCTCTCAGACAGAGCCCCTATTGTACAGTCACAAACATGCACACACAAACAAGCATGCACATGCAGCCCTGGTGATCAGTGTTTGAGGCATGGTGGGTATGCATGCCTTCGCATGTGCTGTGACACAGAGGCATGCGTGGGTGGCCAACTGACGCCACTAGCCCTGTCTATCTGTCAGGCTGGCACTGTTTGGACACACCTGAGAGGCACAGGAATACCCACATAACTGTGTGAGTTCCCTCGCTCCGCTTCTGTCTCTCTCTCTCACACACATGCCGTTCTGATTTTTGTTCTTGTTAACGCTGTTACATTCTGTCCTCCAGGTCATTAGGTCCACATCTCGTGTTATGCTGTTGTTTTCTTATTGACTTCATCTGATTTAATTTTGCAACACCCTCCAACTCCTCAGTTTGTATTTTCATCTGTGGGTGCACTAAAGATGTTATGACTCTGTCATTCCGCGCTGTACAGTTAAGTTTCTCTGTGTGCTCCCTCCTGCAGGGTCAGACTCAGGTCAGGGGTCAAGTGTGTGAACTAGTTTCCTGCTGTTAGCACCTCAGGCTGTTGACAGCTCCAGTCACTGACTCAGGAGTAGAACAGTGTGTGCGAGAGGTCAGACTGTGGTCATGTGACGTTACATGTGTCCTTCATCTGTCTCCTAGAGAGAGGCAGTTATGTTTCAAGACTAAAGAATTCCTTTTTGTAAAAGAACACATTACTGGCATTGTTGAGATATGATGGCCTCGTCCAGTCACAATTCATATGGTCTGTCAGACGTGTACAGTAACTGTATTTTTTTTTATCAGCGCATCAGTCACGCTTGAGGGACGTCAGGGTCAAATGTTCAAGAATGAATGAGGGTTAGGCACAAGAGAGAGGAAGAGCTGGCGGTGGGGGGGATGAGTTGGAGACAGAGCGGTGCCCTCATGTTATCAGATTAGTGGCGGGTTAGATCGACTTAGTGATGGATGATAAGAAAGAAATACAAACAAATATAGCATAAAATGTGCAGGAGGATGAAAGAGGGAGTGCGAGACAGCCAGGCGACGAGCCTCGAAGAATGTGGCTGACGGCGAGTGGTACAGTTGATGAGGGCAGAGGACAGAGATTCTGCTCTTCTTTCTCGCCCCGCCATGATGAGTGAAGTCACGACAACACCACAAGATCTAGAAATCAAAGGATGGAAAAATGAGATCAAACTAAAACACATCCTGACATTTTCACAGTCGTAATTAGATCTCATGCTTGCACACCATATAACAAGTACTTCTAATCACGTGTGTCACATTTTGTGCTTTCATTTTATCTGTCATTTGTGCTGCAGCTCATAAAGCTCCCTCTTGTTTAGGTGACTGACGATTACACTGTGATTGGCCGCAACCTGTTCAAGAAGGAGACCAACCTCCAGCTCTTTGTGGGGTTGAAGGTCACACTGTCGACAGGCGAGACTGGCGTTATCGAGGGTGGGTTTGGACAGAGCGGGAAGTTCAAGATCCGAGTACAAGGTAAGGATGACCTGAGGTGAGAAGTTACACACACCGGTGCTCAAACTACTGATACTGTTTAATGGAGGCTGAGTCACATGTATCAAACTCTCTGTGGCCTTCAATAATGTTGCATAGACAAGTCTCCCTCCTCATCAATACACACATCCAGAGCACTTTCCCTGTCTTTCCCTGGACGCTGGGACTCTGTGGACAGTTTTCAGGATGCGGTAAGAGTGGTAGGCCTGACATCCTGAGCCACATTCCCAGGATTCCTCTGGGGATTGCCTGTGTTCCGGGGGAAGTCTGTTCTGTGTTTATTTTACCTTCTGTTGCTCCGAAACCACTGCTCCACACCGGGAGGGAAGAGAAAACAAAAACATTTAGAAAGAGAACCTCACCTACATCCTCTCCACCGCCTCATGTTCGCATACTCAAAAGTCTCAGACATACTAAACGCACACATCTCCATGCATGAACATAGTATGAACATCCAGTGGTGTTCATCTGAGAATGCCTGCAGGCATTAGGACAAAGATGGAACTACTCCGCAGAAAAGGGGTAGGTCAAATAATTGATACAGCCATACTGTATGTCTGAATACAGTCTCCTGCCATACTTTGATAATACACTATAGTGCTGTCATTATACTGGAATTTTAAAATTCGATATAGTAGATTGAAAAACATCAACATT
>JAPZEB010000012.1:21370220-21384633 GCA_029783705.1 Chaetodon striatus | reverse complement strand
AAACTTCTTCTTCTGTTGTTCCTCATGCACACACACACACACACACTCTCACACATTCACAGCACTTAAAACTGTCTGTGTTTTTTTTCTGCTGCTGTCATCCTCTCATCTGCCTATTCGTCACCTCTGGATGAGGGGACGCTCAGTGAAAGGCTGAGGCTGATGGGCGAAGAATAACAGTCGATCATTACAGCTGAGCTCAGCAGAGTCCAGTCATCCAGGTCAGAGGTCACCTGCAGCATCACCTTGAAAAATGCCAGCCTGTTCTCTTTGCACCTGCTGACGTCACTCACCTTCACATACAGAGGAGAGGGAGAGGCAGAGATATGTAAACACAATCTCCACCTGCAGTTGTGACTCATGAGGCAATGAGTTAAATAGTGAAGGAGCTGAGATGACTCAGTCATCAGGGAAAAATATCAACACATCTTCCTTCATTATCATCCTCCTTGCACACTTGTTAATCCCGTAGCTATCCTCTCTGTAGCTATCCTCTCTGTAGTTCACATACTTTGAATGTCATAAAGCAGAGCAAGTGACAACAAACTGCTGCCACACTTCAGCATAGAAAGAAAGCCCCATGTTCAAATGATGCTGGAGCTGTCATTTGAAACTTGTGTGATGTCATACCAGAGTATTTTATTGGTTTGTTGTTTAATGTTTGAGATAAGACCAGAATTAGTGCCAAGCCAATTTACTGGCCGATATCAACTTATAGCAGATATATTTGAATTAGCTAAGTAACAAGATACTGCAGTGAAGCAATGCTAAAGACATCTTTGTTGCATTCAGTGTTGGGCGTAACCCCCATGTTACAAAATTAATTCATTACAGATATATTAATTATTACTATGAAGAATTATTAATTCTTTAGCAGTAATTCAGTTATATAATGTGTTAACAACAGGATTTTGGGTAATACTAATATATGCACAATGTTACATAACGCTTTACCACCTGAAATAATCTGGTTTTCATTTTTCATTCACCCACATTGTCATGTCGTTACAGGCTGTATTATAAAGGGGTGCAGGTGATCGGCACATCTGGGTGATGCCGTACTGTGTGTTATAATGCTCTGTGTTTCCATTCATGTGCCTATAACTTCTACAATGCGCTCATAGTGTCTGACACTCACCCTAATCCATTTGTTGTACTAACCTCAGCATTTGTTTGTGTTTCATATGATAGGCTCACAAATATTGATCCCTATCTCGTAACTTATCAGACCTTGATCCTCCGCCTGCGTGTCCCTCTGTCCAATGCTTTCAGTTTATCTAAAAAGGTCTACACTATTTAAATGTTTTATATGATCATGCTATGGTTGATATAAGCAGGAGATTTTAGTACAAAGTGGTAGCCACTGTATGTGAATGCATAAATGGATCAGACCTGTGCTCCAGGGGACAACTTTCACACAGTATCATCCTGGGCTGGATTTGAAATTAACTGTAACACACTGGATGTTTGGGCTTTGATTATCCGATATGAAACATTATTATCATCCATTTTATAATGCCTAGTCATACTTCTGAGGTTATTTTGTGAAAGTAACGCAAAAGTAAGTACACAAAGAGTAATATTGTAAAGTAACTTACTTTCAAATGAAGGTAACTACTAATATGTAATGTGTTACATTTTGAGAGGAACTTGCCCAACACTGATGGTATTACTGAAGTGCGTCTCGCCACAATAATTAAATTTTTTTTGTGGCTGTGAGGCGTGTTCATGTGTTTCAGGCAGGATGAAACTCTCTGTAACAGCTGTCAGCATGTCACAGGAGTCACAGGACTCTGTTTACTGATTGGCTGCAGAGTCTATGGCTGCAACTCTCCGCTAAAAATTAAAGTTTCCCCAACTTTTAGTTTGGCGGCACTTCACTGCATATTCAAACGGCCGCATCGTTGCAGGGCAGCTCGCTGCAGGCTGCACTTGTCTGCTGCTTGGTGTGTTTTCGCTGTTAGAAACTGTCACCATCACATTGTTTGTTCACCAGAGAGCACTGACAAAGTTATTTTTTAACTATAAAATGTCTCAGTAGATATTTTGGTCAAAATATTTCGAAAAACTCATTTATAATATCTTTTGTTTATGTTTTGTACTTGTGTAAAAATGACTATCATGTAGCATTTGTTTTAAATTCTCAAATTTTAGTTTTAGTATATTTTATACAAATTTCAGTGTCAGACTTTATTTAGTATATGGATTTAGTGAATTTGACAAGAGTGCACGAACTTATAAACTATGTGTCACTTTAAAAAAAAAAAAAAAAAATGCCCATATGGACCTAAAGGACAATGAGGAAAGAATTACGTCCCTGACAACATATTAGAAGGTGCACTGCTATTTATCACCTTCCAACTTAACTTAAGTGAGTAAAAAATGTGTTTCCCAAAGCAAATGTACATTCTCTCTGAAACAGTAGGATTCCAGGTTGATTTTACTTTGTCAAACTATCTTTCAGCTTGGTGTAGAGCTTTAACGATTATTAAACTACTGGATTTTGGTTTGAGGTCCTGTGTAGGCACAAAAATGTTCCCTATAATTATGTTAAACCAACATAGTAATGAATTTGAAGGAAAGGCCTGCAGCTGTTCCCTTTCCAGCATTGTGTTACTGCTGAGGGGACATGAGGCTGCAGGGAGGAGCGATTAAAACTGGGGGTCCAGCTCAACTAAAATTGCTGCTGGTGGGGTCATGTGATGTGTAGGGTCATGTGAAAAGTCACTTCCACTCTGGATAACCTTGTAAAAGATGTCAAAGAGATGTCAACTATTCTTGGATTTTCATGCTTGTTTCACAATCTAATGAAATGTCTTCAGGGGAGTCCATTTGGTCTGCTGCAGTCCAGAGGTAGATGTTATGTTTAGATTCGTCACAGTCCTAAACAAAGAAACCAGCCTAACTCACTCCTTATGTCACAAGCACTCTGTGTTGTTAGCTTTGTGAATCCGTTGAGCCTAAAAAATGTTTCGCAAATTATTAAATTCATTAGAGTCGTGCAAACAGTAACATGTTCACGTCAATGTGTCCAACATAAAGGTGTCTTAATGATGAACTCTCTTAGAAAGTGAACAGGATTAAAATTTCTCTTCTGCTGTAAAATCTCCTTGATGTTGTCTTCTGCATTATAAAAGCCTGAGAAAAATGGTAAACACAGGTGTATTATATAATTGCTGTTGAATTCAAGTTAAATCTCACGACTATAAGCAGCCCAGTCACCAGAATAAAATGTTGGCATTGTCCTTCTCTGCAATTCTGGTACGTTACATTTGTATGTCTCACTTGTATCACATCAACGTTTCTGAGTGACATAGGTCTGATTACATGTATATGAGCTGACTTTGTCATCAGGAAGTGCAGGGGATTGTGGACAGCGTGACACGTACGTGAGACAGACCACTTTTTGAGACCAAAAAAAAAAAGCTGGATGTTCGTTAGCGAGACATCGGCATATTTTCCAGCAGCGATTGTGGCACTAAAATCGGGTATTTTAAGCCACAAACACAATCTTTGCCACAAGCAAGTGGTGTTTGTGCCTGAGCATAACCACACATTAACAACATCATTGTTAAGACGTAAACAAACAAAAAGGTTCAACAAATACGCTACATAATAATGTACAAATGTAGCACGCCTGTTACAGTAATACCGTGCTGTAAAAATACTCCATGATCAAATCAAAACTACAGGCCCTCTGAATAATATATAGTACCATGTATTTTTAATCAGATTATGAGTACTGATGTATTAATCTATAAGCAGTATTTTACAGATGAAGCTGGTGGAGGTGTAGCGTACGTTTGGTAGTTTGATTTATAAAAATGCCCTATATTATGTAAGCATTTATTTTGTTGTGAAAAATCTCAATTTGTTAAGTAACTGTAGCTGTAAAATAAATTTAGTGAAGCACAAACTACAATATTTCCCATTTAAATCTAGTGGAGTAAAAGTATAGCAGGTAGCATCAGTAATGTAAGATTAAAATACCAAAGTTAGTTACAAGTACCTCAAATTTGCACTTGAGTTCATTACTTGAGTAAATGTTCTTAGTTACTTACTACCACTGTAGTTGCAGTTGCAATTAAACTTTAATGGCTGAAAATTTTGGTAACCGAGGACAAGCAGCACGTCCTTCCGCCTGAATTTAAGACAATTCTTCACCTTGCAATAACAAAAATGAAATTAAGATCTCAAACAATTTAATCCTGTTGCAAGTGTTTGGTTTTTTTGGCCACTTGGGGGCAGCATAAACACACTGTAAACAATACTGACATATTTTCACCTTCTAAGTTAACATGAGGAACTTGTTAGCAAAAAGTTATTTACACCTCAAGCAGACACAGAATGACATTATCATTCATTTGGTTTCCGCCTGACAAATGCAAGTCCCATAGAAATAAAATTACTTTTTTTTCTATGGTAAGTTAAATACAGTCTTCTTTTTGTTCTGTTTTGGTTTCCATCAACTCCTGAGGGAAATATTTCTCTCTCTAGCTGCTAAATGATTCACTGTATTCGACAGCTATTACAGACTTTGTCTGTCTGCTGTTTTCTGCTGAGCAGTTAGCCTACAGTGGGATTTTTTTTTTTTTTTAGCTTTTTTTAAAATTTATTTCTCAATAAAAATGGCTGCTGCTGTAAAAATTACACTGGTGAGAGTAAACCAAAACTATAAAGTTGTGGGCCAGAGGAAAATAATGAGCTGAAAGATGCTAAAATACTCCATAGAGCTGAAGGCAACTGTAGAGTCAAGTCCTAATTATCTTGTCGAGTCCAGCCCCTCAGATACATGCAGTTATTTGATCCACTGTGATAGTAATAATATTGATTAATAGTAATTTGAAATTATTTTTAAATACTGATTATCAGTAGAAGAAGTCTCACTGATGCAAAGAGGTCTGACAACAGTTATATCCGTAGGGACTGAGTTCCTGGGCTGTGTTATTATGAAGGTGGATAGACTTTTTTTTTTTTTCAATGTATTCATATAAATATTTATATGTATACGACAGCTGCTGCACTGCCATGCAGAGGGTTTTGGTGCCACAGAAAACCAAAAGCACACTTAAGAACCTCAGCATCTCAGCTGTAGGAAACCACAAATGGTTCTTTAATTTTCAAGGGAAGAAAACTGTTTACAGATCCAGAGGTTCTTCATAGAGTAATATGCTAACATACCATTTTAAAGCCACACAAACCTCTATATAACTTTCTTTTTTTAAGCAAACACAAGGTTATCAGATTAAAGGATATTTATTGTGCCCTGAGGTCTACGCTGTGTGTACTGTAATGGGCCAGTGTGTATACAGAGTTAATCCTGGACTGACAGGCAGGGACAGTGGGGTTCTGACGGGGCCGGGGGGCTTGGTGTCTGCGGGGGGACCCAAACGCGGCTCTGGTTCTGTCTGGGACCCGTCTGAAAGCCCGGCACTGTCAGGCTGGCCCAAACACTGCCTGATGGGGCTTTTAGAAGAGCAGAGTGAGTGACGGAGGTTTAGAGGAGATCTGACACTGCAGCCTGTGGTGCTGCTGTTTATGTATGTATGCTGGCCCTCCAAAAACTGTGTTTATGAAAACAGTGGCCCGCTGCCCATCAGATACGAGCTCCGGGGCTGGGACAGGGACAGCTCCTCTGAGAGAACTAAAAGGAGACAGACAAAGACAGGGAGAAAACGACAAGGAAAAGGGACAGTGGGGCAAAGGGAACATATAAAAACAGGTCAGGGGGGGTTCATTTGATGCAAATGTGGTCTGAAATAACTTCCAAACCAGTTTTAGCAAAAACTCTCTCTACTCTTCATTCCCTCTTTACCACCCCACTTTGTCTCGTCCTCTCTCTTTCCAAATGTTCCAGCTAAACTCCAGAAGAAGTAGAAAGTGCTTTGCCTCTCTCACTAATCCCCCCTCCTGTCTTTAATTTGATTTCTTCCCTCTGTTTTGCCCCTTCGGTTGTCCTCCTCCTTAATTAGCTCATATCCCTCTGGTTTGCCAGATTGAGGGTGTTGACATGCACACGGCGCAGCCTCAAATCAAATATATATACTGCCCTTCCAACCACTAACATCGCACACACTTTCTTACTTCTTTTACTTTCAAGGAGCCTAAATTGCATTTTTTGTGCCTCCCCTTGTTTTGTTTTTTTTTGCGTCTTGCCCACCGGCTGCTTCAATAATCTGTTGTTTTATGTTTAAAGTAGCAGATGCAAAGTGGAGAACCTCGCAGTTCATGATTATATTATGATTTTCTATATTTGCAGTTACTGTATTTTGCACAGATAACTGTTTCTCATGTAAACAAATTCAAAACACTTTGTTTTAATACTCTATATGTTGTTTTTCTGTGACTACATTGCAGCGACAGCCTCCACATTCTGTACGGTTTTGCGCAGTGTTAACGCTCACACACTTTGCCTCTAAGTTTATTTCACTTGTCCTTGATCATTTCAGCGTTATCAAAGGAAAGCGGAGGGAAAACTGCCTCTCAAAGTTCACATTTCAAATATTTTAATTGTTTTATGCAGCTTTCATTTATTTTTCTAATAATCCCCCAAGGCGGCTGGAAGACTGTTTACTGTCTTTGATTTGCAGTCCTGTAGCTTTTACTTCAAGCGTTAATTAACCTTCAAATGGAGAAATTATAGCAGGCACACAAGTACGCGTGCACGCCTGACAACCACACACGAACGCACAGACACCAACAATGGAGGACAGTTTTTTTTTTTCTGCTTTTCATCTGAGATCTCCCTTCCTGCTTCTTTCTCTCTCAGACGCGTAGCAGACTTACAACATGCAAGTCGACATTTATTCTCTCTGTCTCTTTCTCCTCCTCGTTTCTTTTTGTGCACCAAAGTCTAACTCAATCTGGGCCTCCGGATTCTTTGAACTTCTGTCAGCGCAGAAATAACATTACAGGTTCAAAGACAACAGATATCTGTTTTCTGCTCAGAACCAGTTAATCTGCCTGCCTTTCACTTCCGTTTGTCTCTCTCTTCGGCTCCTTTTCGTCCTATATGTCATCATCATGGGTTTTTTTTTTTTTTGTTCACTTCTTACATAGCTGGTAAAACATTGTATTATTTTGATATAGGCTCTCATTAGCTGTTCGGTTTAATTAAAAGAGCTCATTCATATGAAAATGGGACGCTGATAGTGATTTCTTTCCCTAGCAACAATCGCTAACCTTGCGCGGCAACTCTTAATTAGAAAACTGGCTTGATTGACATTGAGTACGCACTATACACACTTACACACACATGCATACATAAGCGTTCTGTAAAACAATATGATGTACCTCTGACTTGTGTAATAGCAGTAATACTAGGAATCTCTCACATAGCGTCATGCTAATACAAGATATCTGTTGAGAAATCAGTCATTTATGTATAAATACACACACTCTCAAAGCTCTGTTGTCCTGTGTGTAAGGACATTATATTATTAGTATATATATACTATTGTATTTTCTTTCTCCTCTCGCCCTCTCCTCATTTGTTTCCCGGTCACGCCTCACATCGTCAGCGCTCTGATAGGTTAATTCATGCAGTGTTTACTGTCCCGAAAAGATTCCCATCAGGCCTTTCTCCCCTCTGTTTTCCCTCTACCCCTCGCTCCTCTTTTCACCGCCTCATGGCTGCATATTAATCATCAGGTGTGTGTACATAACATCATTGCAGGGAGACAACAGAGGAGCAGAGGCCGTTCGAGGGTGACACTGAACGGCAGATACAGTGACTGATAGCGCAGAACAAAATATCTCCTTCTCTTCTTTCTTCATCTGATTTCACATCTGCGTCCCGGAGCATCAAATGGCCACTTTATTATTATGTTACAACTCTCTGTAGGACGTATCAGTGCTGGATGACACACAAGTACACACAAGGTATATGACACACTGGGCAAAATCGGCAAGCATTTTAAGATACGTGCCTGTCCACATTTCTGATGACTGATTGTTAGGTAAAAGTTTACTTTTACCCCCCATTTAGTCTGACTCACAGGATGTAGACTGTGCGTATAAACCTGTCATTGCTTAACTATTTCAGATGTAATTCCCCTTTTCTGCTATCTGTGTAGTATCACTTTCAAAATTCCCGTGTCTTACATAGCCAGACCTATCTCCACACTTTGCTTTAGCACTATGTGTGAAACAACAACAACCTCAGAGCCAGCAACCTACACGCTAAATCGTCTTTTAATGTTTTATGTGCATGGCATTTTCTTTTACAGGGTTTTACCCATTTTAATGCCAGCGCTCGCCTCCTCACGTGCAAATATTACACTAAAACAAGTTTCCTTCTGACAGTATTTTGCAGACAGACCATCGGTGCATCCTGGGCTTAGCGACACCCAAGACAATTGTGATTGGTTTAAAGAAATACAAACAACCCTGAGTGTTTTTTCCCTTTAATGCAGAAGTATGACGACTTCAGCCAGACCTTTAGCCAGCGCTGGCATAACACTGAAACAAAATGTAGAGATAGTCTGTGTGAGACTACCCCTCATTAAGCATTTATAAACAACATATTGAGACTTAATATGTGTTTATAACACACGACAATGTAGCTGTGAGCTGATATACAAACATTTTGAAGTGTTTGTTAATTTATTTTTTTACTAGCTATTTTTCAGCATCTATAACTGGTGTACAAACAGTTAATGAGTGATAGATAACACAATGTACAATAGCTGGAATCATATTTATGATGCATGATTACACACATTAACAGATTCTTGCAGCATGCTCTAAACATTTATTAACTTGTTATAGATTGTAAAATCACTCCCACAGGAAGGTTTAAACTGTTAAAAACTTATGAATAGAAGTTCATTGTTGATATTGGAAATAGTATTTATGGATACTTCTCAGATTGGTGTTAACAGAAACATTAATGAACACCTACAAATGCCCTTATCACTGCTTACAGCTACACTATAGTGCCTAATGATAAACTTTAAATAATAAACTTTAAAGTCTCACGGGACTTTAGGCCGACATCAGCAGCAGATCTAAAAGAAAGTCAGCTTCTGGAGACGAAGATATTTTGTGTGATAAGAGAGCCAATCTAAAAATGAGTCATACAAATTATTGTGAGTGTTTATTTATAAATACAGCAATAGTTTTTCAATTTCTAAAGTTTCAGGGTAAAAAAAAACCATGTCATATATTTTTCCTGCATTTCTTCTTAAAAAAAAAATAAAATAAAATAAAATAAAAAAAAAATATATATATATATATATATATTTATATATTTATAGACATAAACTGATGTCTATTTTTTTTTCCCTTTGCTGGCCTATTATTTTTAATCCCTAATTTCAATTGTGATTAGTTTTCCTAACAAATAAGCTTAATGTTTTTAAAAGTCTTCAATTATTTTAACTTCAATTTCAATTTTATTTATAAAGCCCAATGTTACAAATCACAATTTGCCTCAGAGGGCTTTACAGCATACGACATCCCTCTGTCCTTTGGACCCTCACTGCAGATAAGGAAAAACTCCCTTAAAAAAAAAAAACCCTTTAACGGGGAAAAAAATGGTAGAAACCTCAGGAAAAGCAACTGAGGAGGGATCCCTCTTACAGGACGGACAGTTGTGCGATAGATGTCGTGCCTATAGAACAGATATACATCCAAATATGCCAACGGTATAATTTATATGGTCAAAAATGACACAATGGATTTTGAGTTTTACTGAGATTTCACAAAGTTCAGAAAATATACTTTTACCAGCATTCACTGTTTCTTCTTATCTCTTTTGTATGTTTCAAGAAATTCAGGTTTATTCTCACAGTTAATTTGCCCAGACACACAAACAAACAAACAAACAAACATGAGCGAGCATATAAATAACTAATCATGAGGCTGTTTGGGCCAGTAGCTTCACCTGCCCTGCCACCAGCGGGTCCGACGGTCTGTCTGCTCTCTGGAGAGGAGGACCAAACTGAAAAATCAGATTAGACATACTCCTGACTCTTATGCGAGGCTCGGAGTGTGTGCGGATGGGAAGATTTAATGGAGGATTGGGGTTGAGGGGTTGTCTCTTTAGTGATGTCAGGCCCAAGGCTTAAGGGTAGTGTCCCACGGAAATGAGCCATTAAAATTGAGGATTTATTTATTTTTCTCCTTCTCCTTCTCCCTCTCTGCATTTGGCATGGGGTGCAGAAGTCAGGCAGACTGTTTGGGAATGATTTGGGGGGACGGGACGGCAGCCGGCGCAGTAGACCAGTCTGTGAGTTAGATTTCATAAATGGAAATGCAGTTTCGATTATCATGCTTTCATTATTTAATCAGCAATATCTGGGAGGGGGTTGGGTGTCTTGAATGCTTCCGATTTGCCCAGACAGTCGTTGAAGCATGTAACTGGATCTGTTCTTGTCACAGACAGACATTGCAGTAAAGTTAACCATATTGACTCTCTGACTGGCCTTCTCTTTTCTGCTGTAGTTCTCCACCTTTCAGCACTTTTCTGCAGTTTTGTTTTGTGTTCTTGAAAATAAGCCCCAGACGTACAAGTACAGGCCGGTTTCAGGCAGATAGGAAGATTGCACAGGAGTGAGTGATGTGGTTGAAGTTACGGATGAGGTGTTGCTTTATCAGCCAGCACGAAGGCAGGATTGGTGCTGTGAGTAGACCTTTGATGTGAGTCGTGATCCAGACGGCGAGGAGGTGAGCTATCATACATCAACGATGAGGGGCGATGAAGTTTAGACACAGATGAGCAGCGCAGAAACACCAAAACAAACTCAAACCACAACAAGCAAATCTAATCACAGCTACAGATCATCTGGAAATGGGGCATTTTCTAGTCTGGCACAGATTTCTCTGTTTGGTTAAAATAGTTTGTCTTACTGTCCTGTCTTTAACGCAGTAAAGCCCATTACGTTTGAGTGTTTCACACAGTTTTAACTCTTAATTTGTTGAGCTGAATCGGTCAAAAGAACAAAATCTGCAACAATTTTTGTAATATATTAAATACTGTTGGTTGGACAAATGTAAAAGAGACAAACAAGACAAAACAGGGAGACTATGAGGCGGATTTTTTACTGTTGTTTTAAGTTTTATACACTAAATGGTTCATGGGTAATCTGAAAAATAATCGGTAATGAAAATAAACAGTAGTTGGTTAGTTGCAGCAGAATCCCCGGCAGAAATGATGTGTAACCCTTCCAATAGTGAAATCAAATGCTGTAAATAATTTAACTTTAAAATGATAGACAACATGCAATAGAGAGTAACACTGAAGGAAAAACAGGGACAGGGTGTTTTTAGGTGAAACAAACTAAGAATGCTTTCAAACCGCCTGAACACTGGCTGATGTGATGAATACAAACTGTAAAACACCCACTGTACATGGGTTTTGTTACTGGCTGTGTTTTCTGTAAACACCAGCAATGAAACACTGAAGTTTGTCCCTCATCCACCATTTTAAAGACGAGCAGAGCAGAGCAGGGGGATGGTGGCTTGTGGGGCTCCAGCTCCAGTCCCAAATCTTTGCTATTCCCTAAAGAAATCTTATATAATTGAGCACATGTTCTTCTGTTGGCCTAATATTTAATTTAGAGTATTGAACACCACATGTAGCAGATTTGTCAACTAAACTTTCATTCTGTGAACTCTACTGCAGCATAGTATGACAACAATAATGCTCTTTATGCCAGATTCTGACCCTACCTGTTATGTAACTTAAAACCAGTAACATCTGACAATTTTTGCCTCTTTTTAGGTGGCAGGAGCTAGAATGAGTCATCCTCAACATTAGTTGTGTTTTGGTTTCAGAATGATGAAGACAGCTGGAGATGAATAAGATATAAAATAGGATGTTGGCTCTACAGGATGATTTATTTTTTTCCTCGGAAACTAAGTTTTTCCCAGATGATTATGGCCAAAGTCATATTTATGGTTATTTTGATCAATACTGAGATCACAGTTATTTATCATGATTATTTATTGTTTGTAGAGAAAAAATATTTTCATTGTACCTTCACATTTAAAGAAAAAGAGCTCTGCTTACACTTCCATGTTGCACTACATTCTTGCTGATGTACAAGCATTTGCAACAAAATAAGACAAACAAAATATAGATAAAATTGTATCAAAACTTTTTACCCCAAATTAAATCAACAGAGCACTGCTCTCACTTTCACCTTGTGCTACATTCCTGCTAATTAACAAATCTTCATCTGAATTCAGTGCGTCTCCTCTAGACACCCCCTAGGTTTGGGCTGAGCCCGAAATGTTTACAGCGTCTGGCTCCGCCCCTGTCAGTGACTCAAAGTTGACAAATTTATATTTAGCACTGCAGCACTGTATGTTTTTGTTTTGCCGTGTATGTTTTTGCAGCAGTGATTTGGATTGCCCGGAGTTCATGTAAATACCACACTCACCACAACCATGATGGTCATTGTCGTGGTCTGATCGCTCTCCATCTGCTGATCTCTCTGTGCATTAATCTCCATTCCCAGTGTCTGTTTAATAAAATGTGCGGTTGATTTGAAGCCTCAGTGAACTGCGAGGGTTCAATCGACCTCAGGATCATTTCATATGGGAAGCGTTAGCTGACTGTTTCACTCATCTGGGTGTTGTTTTGACTTATGGGGGACACATCTTGGTTCACTCACTCATTTTCTTCCCTCTGCTAATCTTTTCTTTCCTCCTCATCCTAATGAAGCAAAACTGTTTTCAAACAGAGCCATCGTTGCTCTGTTCCTCCCATCTTTCTTCTTCTGTCAGTGGTGGTTTTTTGATACTCCAGTGCTGATTCTTAGCTATCGTGTGACAAAATACCAACAAAGTAGCACTTGTCTTTTTGTTGTAACTGTAGAGGCTGTTTTCCTGAGGCAAAATGTAGCTATTTAACGCTAACAAAAATAAATGTTAAAGGCACCAAACTCCATAAAACATTTTTATTCAGACTGCTGCGTGTAATTATGTTGAGAGCTACCAAACCAACTCACATTCATTTTACATGTCAGTGATCTTGGCCAGCAAGTAAATCTGATTCTGATTTGGATAATCACAAGAACAAGCGTAATTATAACTGAGACAGAATAAATAATAAAAAGCATTCTTAAAGATGGCACCAAAAAGATCTTGCTGATAAGTTTGAATAGAGAATTGAGAAAAGGGGTAAAATATAAAATGGAAGCAGTAAAGATTAAATACTTTGTTGAAACTGAATCATGGCTGATAGGACTCATACAAAACTAAAACAAACCAAAACTTTTGGACTACACAGAGGCTTAGAACAAGTGCTAGAACACGACGTGACCATAGTCATTTAAACTTCTCTGCATAAAACTAATAAATAAAATTGTTATTTTTCTGTGGGGACACGATCAGCACCACAAACCAACTATGACTGTATGCCAGTGTTACCATTACAGCATCTTATAGACAAAAGTAATTAAAAAACAAAACAAAACTATATGCTGTAAATCACATGCGGTCGACCTACAGGTTCTGATTTGACAATCTGTCTCAGCAAAGGCAAAAGACAACAACACATGAAAGGTTAAAAGCTCATTTTATTATACAATCATATTAAAACCAAATGGGGAGAATATATTCATGAAGTCCTCCAATCTCTCTACTAATAAGAGTCAGTGTTTACTTAGCAGGGGGGGGGAGGGGGAGTCCAAGGTCAAGGGTCGTGTCGTCACAAGACTCTTGCATCTTCAGTCCGTTCACAAGCCAATTTACTCAGTGCAGCTCTCTTTGAGCCGCACCGTGGACAAGACTGGTAACACTTCAGCCTACAGGGAGCCAACTCGGCCTCTTGTCAGCGGCGCCACAGGTGGACGCTTACCTGCACAGAGAGAGCTCAACCAGAATGAGAGCGGAGTTTCACTTATTAAACAATATTCATACAGATCTCACGTGCACACTGTACCTACAGAGAGAGCACAACCTGAATAAGAAACAGCAGTGTTTGCAGCACATGCTTACATAACCTCAGTGTGAGGAGGCACACCTGCCTTCAATCAGACCCAAAGTCACAGCCATTGTCTGCCATTGGCTCACAGCAAATGTGAAGTCCCTCCACCTCACACACACACAAACAACTCCCCACAGTGTCAGCCAGTGTGAAGGCAAGTCAGTGTGACACCGAGTGATACAAGTCTACCTGTTAATTTGGTTATTAAAATACAGGAGCATCTTTTCCCCTGTCCTCCCAACCCGGTCTCACTCCGAAGTCGCCAAAATTCAGCATTTGGGCAGTGACTTGCGGCGTCAGGCACTGAAAAAAAAAAAAAAAAAAGCCGTCCTTTAATATTGGCATGATACTCGGCTGGTTGCCATTAAAGTTTAACGCCGTGGGACAAGAATGAAAGTTAAGGTGCCGAACGTCTGAGCAGGGCTGGGTTTTTTTTTTTTCCTAAACCTAACCACATGCTTTTGTTGCCTAAACCCA
>JAPZEB010000012.1:21311994-21322606 GCA_029783705.1 Chaetodon striatus | reverse complement strand
CCGATCTACACCTACGCACAATTTAGAGACACCAATTAACCTGCATGTCTTTGGACTGTGGGAGGAAGCCGGAGTACCCACGCTGACACAAGGAGAACATGCAAAGTGAGAGAGGCAACAATGCTAACCTCTGCACCACCGTGTCACCACCGTTCTGCATTTCTGATAGTATCATTAATATGAAAAGCATCCAAAACAAGAAGGGCAGCCAGACAGCACAGACATCCATCAAGACTAAATGCCCTATCTCTCAGAAGAATGAAGAACAAAAGAGAAAAATAATTTGTGTATCCACCCCGTGATACTGATCTGCTTTGAAACTGAATGGGTTCTTCCTTGGCCCACGCTACAAGCTTCCACCAAGCTGAATGAAAATCAGGCTTGCAGTTTTTCTGTAATCCTGCTGACAAGCAGACAAACAAATCAAAACATAACCTCCTTGGCGGAGGTAATAAGAACTATTTTTGCATGTGCAGGATTGCTCATTAGCTTTTATATTGTCGCTGTCAGTCTATACAGAGAATTGAGCCTGAGCAGTATGAGTGCCAAATGTATGCAGGACTGGAGATGGGCATCGACAGAGAACAAACAGACAGCAGATGATGATTGAGCGAAATAAAAGTTAGGAGACAAAAAGGAAAACATCAACATGACAGCTGACTTCAGGACGGACGGCGATGTAATCTCTCATTGAGGTGTTGGGAGGAAGTTTTACAAATGAACACATGCAGTGTATTGAATAACAAATGTGATCTGACATATTTTGGTTTTTATTCCCAATATTAGGTCTTTGAAATTTGATTGATATTAGTATAAGTGAGATAATGTGCTGCTGGTATCAAAGCTGTTGCTTCAGTGCTGTTTGAAAGGAAGCGTGCTGGCATGAATGAAGATGTCTGAATGCAGGGAGGGAGAAAGCGAGCATTAACACAGTGGAAGTGGCGCTGTTCATTTGTCAGGAGATGGATTGCAGCCATTGAGAGGAAAAGCTTTTAATTTGGCTCTGGTGTGGTAATTAGGTTTCAATTCGCTGCGCTCACTAAGAGGAATGGGGAGGGTAATGAAGTTAGTCATCTTACTGCGTGTGTTTAGAGAGAGAGGAAGAGAGGAGGGGGGGGTTAAGTATGCACAGTCTACATTTTTCAGTGGCTCTCTCCGCCTCTCATACTCTAATTCATTGTGTAATGCTGTTTATTGTGGGTATCACAGTGCTTTTATGCATTAGTTAAGTGGCCCCGGCACATTACTGTAATGGGGAGAGACCATGAAAACACACTGAAACCTGATCTGCCGCCTCTCCCCTGCTCCCGCCTTTCTATCTTAATAATGTCTCTCTTTACTCTGCAGAAAATATTTTTCTTCTGTCTCGCTCGTTCGCAGTCATTTCCCCAACGTCTCCTTCTCCTGATCGGCTTGTTCCTACATCTGAACTGAGCCGATGTCACTAATGGCTTGTATAATATGCAGAAGGGACAGAACATGGGAATCTCAGGTTACATGACCTGGGAAAAAGACGACGGAGGGGAGGAGAAGAGGTAGACGAAGACGTGGGCATGAGAGAAAAACAAGTGTATATTAGTGTTCCAGAGGAAAGTGACAGAAAAAAATTAAAATTATTGTTTTGAATTTAAAAAGAACCAGTGGGGAAAACAGAGCTAATAATAAAAGGATGTGTCATATGTATAATATGTGCTCATGGTCATGTGAAAATTAGCCTCAGCTCGTTCCGTTATCCTATTTATGCTCTTGTTTTGTGTACTGTCAATGTATGTCTGTTGACTGTGCTGTATGTGCTCAAGTGCTTTTGTGTCTCTGTGCACACTAACACTCTATGTGTCTATATGTTTGTATATTTGGCAGTGGGCACAGTAGCCATGTGACGACCCCTGCATGACCCCTGAGAAGCGTGTAGGCGCCGGGTTCAGTCTGACTCTTGTCACATGATCCCCTGCTGCCCCCCCCCTCTCCATTCACAGTGGAGTATTAATCAGAACAACACATACACACACGCAACTCAAAAATAGTCACATCTACTTGAAAGAAGATCACACACACACACACAAATAAATGCATTCTTTGTCTCAAGTGCAGCGTTTTATGAACATGGAGAATAATCAATATTTGACATGCAGTTCTCTGTAATCATTGTCATGCATCTCCTTCATTTATTCCTCCACAGCTGGATCTGTCTCTGATCTCTCAGGACAGACGTATTGCTGCTAACTTTTTTATATCCATGCAACCAAAACGTCAAATACTGGCACATTAGCGTCTGACATGACCTAGACCAGTGGCTCCCAACTTTTCCAGCCACAGGATCCAGATTTCTCCTTAGTCATTAGTTCAAGGTCCACACATTTTAATATATTCAGCGTCATTCTTGCATTTGGCCACTTGCTAGTTTGCTGCCTCTGTTAAATAGCTGTCCGTTATTCACTCGCTCTTCAGCAGGAAACGGCACTTCAAAATAAAAGCTCTGTGCCAGAAATTCACTGTGCTTCAAGATAAAGTGTTTTTATAAACTCGACACATTCCTGAGTCGCTTGTGGTCCATTCAGAATGAACCCTCGACCTACTTTTGGACGTGACCCACAAGTTAGGAGCCACTGATCTAGACATTACCCAGAGGAGCGGTATGATCCAGGCATTAACATGACTTTAGCCAGGCAGCTCCTTTGTACAAAGTCATGTAATGTCCACTTGAGCCCATGTATGACTGATTGTCTGGAGAATGGGCATGTTGACATTGTTTCTACCATAGCTAGGTCTCTGTATGAAGACAGCAACAAAAATGTCTCACTGGAGAGATGATGAGATTGGGGAACCTCTTTTGACAAGGGCCGAAGCCAAAATGATCAGGCAAATTAAAGAAACAGCAAGAGACTCTGTTGCTTATGACCAAATCACAAACCAGCTTCAGGAGTGTTGTGTAATATGGGTCATGTCCTGCCCCCCTGCACGCTCTACCCAGGTGCCACCCTTCACCCAGACCAAACCAAATATTTCCAGTAGGTGAGAATGCTTCTCATGAGATGTACCGGGCTGTGTCATTATTAGACGCTGCATAAGGAGGTGGTTAGTGTAGGCGGAAGTCACTGTTGAGTTGTTTTAACTGTGTAATGTAGTACGTCATGTGACATATATCAAGTGACATTGTGGTAGTAACAAATGGAGTTACTTTAACTGAAACCATGATCTTTTTTCTAAGCCTAACCAAGTAGTTTTGTTGCTTTAACTCATCAAAGTAAACCTAAACTAATAAAACCTACACTGTAAGATTATTTTGAAAAGAGACTGTATTCATGTCATGAGCTGAAACTGGCACGCTGTCCCTGATCGTCCAAAACTGATGCTGGGGGGTATCCAGAGAGATTGACGAGCAGGGCGACTGACCAAGCTGCAAGTGAGGAGTGAGAATGTGTTCATCTGTGCGCTCTCAGTCCGCAGGCCTCGCTGCATTACTGGTGCATTCCTTTTTTTTTTTCTTTTAACCCTGTTGTCTTCACTCTTTTCTATTTCCTCCTGTCTGCTGACTCTCCCTCTCACTGCTTTGTCATTAAGGGATTAGTGAGGTGAGAGATGGATGAGGTGGCCTGAGGTGGGACTGGGTTTTGTGTTAATAGCGGACGTGTGCCTTCTGTCAGCCGTGTCACTCCTCCTTTTTCACCCAACTGGAATCAAAGCCCTCTGCAGAATTTTTATTTTTCAAATCATTATTGTACTGACTGGCTGTTATAAGTTAATATACCGTTAGCCGAGCGAGCTGAGCTGACTTCCTCTTTCTCTCTGTACTTTACCTCTTACCTCTCCCATCTCTCCCACGGTTGGGGCCCAGGGCCTCCAGCCTCCCAGCATCCTTGGTGTGTGGGCTGACTCCAGCTTGGCTTCCTGTTATAGAAATTCACGGAACCTCGTTCCCCACACACAGAGACACACACACCCTCAGCAGCCCCGCAGCCATCTGTAGGTGAGTGTGTGTGTGTCTGTGACATACTGTGTGTGTGTGTGTGTGTGTGTGTGTGTGTGTGTGTGTGTGTGTGCTCCTTGCTCACACAATAGAGTCAGAACAAGAACAAGACCAGCCAAAATGGAGACTTAGAGGTAAACAAATGGTGTAATGTCAAAACATACACATGCACAACCAATCTCAAAAATATCGCAATAACAAAAGAATATTTTAATGTAACATGGCACGAATGTTGAAAACATTTTTTAAAAAGTGTAGCTTTGACAATAACAGACACTTTAAATCTAAATCAGGGGTGTTGAACTAGATCTGTCATTTCTTTCTTGTTGTGTCACTACACAATGTTTTATAATTAGATGCTATAATCATAACATTTATTTCTACATAGTCAAATGATGGTGTTATCAGCATACCCTGTAATATTCTTGTTCAACAGGTCCCCAAGTAACTGTGTGATCATTCTGAAGCTGTTTTACTGCACTATTTTTAAATAATTAATACTAAAGTCAATATGCACACATTTCAGCCAGTAAAATATTTATTTTTGAAACAAACTTAACAAACCATCACTTGCTAACTACTGTTATTTTGGCAAGTAGTAAATACATTTGACCTGAATTTTTTTGTCTACCAGGCCGCTTGGCTTTTGAGTCAAAAATTTAATTTTGGACACTGGCTGGAACACCTGTATTCACCCTCTCTCTGAAAAGCTCTGTTTAAGCACCCCTCCCGAAAAAGCCGAGTCTGCTCTGATTGGTCAGCGTTTCCAGGACTTCCTATCTCAGCATCTCTGCATTGTCATTGTAGACAGGGGACAGTTGTGTGTACAACTTACTGGGATGCCCCCAGTTGGCCAAAATGTCAATGAAGGGTGTTTTAATATTATTCAAGTACAAGTTACATCATATGCGTTGAACTCTATTGAAATAAAATTACAAACATCTGTGTTTTGAAAGATACTACGTTACAATTATGGTCACTGGGTTTGGGCCAGTTTGAAAATGTTCTTGCCGGTTTGATATCAAGTTACACACTGGACTGGACTGGTATACTGAATTTTACCAGGTTTCTCACATGACTCAGAAGCCGCTCCTGAGTTGAACTCAATGACACTGTGACTATTGTGTAGCATTGCGTAACATCAGAGCGCTCTGTCCACACTGAATCTATTATATATGCACCTCTGTTACATCATGTAAACAAACCATGTAAATATCAACTGTGTGCCCGAGATCATATTGGAGATGCAAACACTTAAGAGTGTGAGTAGCCTACTTGCTATCTTCCTATCTTTATAATGATACCTATAAAGACAGAAAACGCACTTTTAGATATTGTGATGTTTTCTGGAAATGTCACACAATACAGCCAGCAGCAAGTAGCCTAGCTTGTTATTGGCAATGGTCATTTAGCTTACCAGAAACTTGAAGCTCTCTGACGATCTCCTTCAAGCCAGCTGCCACCTTATTGAGATTTTTGCAGTGAAATAAGGAGGAATTTTAAGTGTATAAGTTTTAATTTTAAGTTCAACCTAAAACAGCGCTTGCAGCCAGGACACCTTTTGCGTTGGCTTCCAATCGACAATGTTGTCGTGCTGGTGAAATTTTCATTATCTTGTGATATTAACTCTGCCGTGTCTCCTCTCGTCACTTGGCTGTTCATCTCCACTCCCACCTCAACTAGAATTTGATCCTTTCATGTTGCCGACACCGGCTGCTGAAGTAAGTTGCAGTAAATTGCACATGGCCTGTTCCAGATTATAGTGGCTCCATTAGTCAGTTTACAAAAATAATATTATGTTAATCATGTTGTCATATTGCTTATTACTAGTGCAACTCATGCTGGATTTAGTGCTGTGATGCTGTTAGCACAAGTTGCTAATGTAGGCTACTTTTTAATTTGCCAGAATGTGATATACTAACAGATGCAGGTTCAGCTTATTTGCATAAAATAAAACCAGCTTTAGCTCGTACACCAGACCGCACCGGTGAAACTGGAATTCAAAAGAACTCTAATGGTCATTTTGAGAGGGCTACTTTTATCCTCACTGTAACTTTTTACCTTCCAATCGGTCCCTCTCCAGTGTTCTCTGTTATCAAATAATGACCACAGATTTTTTTATTGGAGACTTTTTTGTGAGGAAATGACAATATGTTGTTGTGACAGAGGAAGGTACAGTAACACTACTTAACAAGGTATCTGAGGCCCTCATAGTCATGCAGGTGTAACAGGAGTGCAGCACAGCACAAGGTGTAATTTATAGTGGGAGATGAGTGGAGAAGGTGAGCAGGGTGAGGTTACAGTACATGGACTAATAACCTCACAGCGTCACTCAATCCACAGCGATTGTGCTGGAGCTCCTTGGCTGCGTTGTCACGGCAATCTGAGCGGCATTGTCCTCGTATGTGGCCTGAGGCAGTGGTTCATGAAGGAAGTATTTTCTTAAATGACAATAAAAAGCACAATACGAGGGTGTAAGCGAGCAGTTTGATCATGTGTGTTTCATAAAAGATCCAGTTTAGAGGAGGCGGGTGGATTTTCTTACTCTGTGCACTCGAGTACGGGCAAGAGGACTGTGTGAAAATCTCAGTATGGATATCTGTGGCTGTAACACACACGAGTGCCACGTTTTTTTTTACTTGTATTTTACACACAGCAGTGGAAATATTGTCCAATCAGAGTTTGACATTACATTTTTGTGCGTGTGATTGTGTATAATGGTAAAGGTCAAAGTCTCAAACTCAGACTGATGTAACTGGCCAATCTTTGGCCCACACTGACTCCGGGACCCTCACAATGGCCGAGGTCTGCACGCTACACAGTAAAAACATTGTACTAAAACCAGTCTGCTAACCCCCCACCCGTCTCTGGTCGTGGTTTGGCGGCAAGGCGTGGAGGGAGGCCGCTCGGATGCTATCTAACTCGCTCATCAGCAGGTCAGGAGAACAAACCCGAAGAAGGACTTGAATGGAGAGGAATGTGGAAAGGCTTCAGTTGCACTGAGAGCTTGGTTGAGTAAGAAAGAGTAAAATTTACTGATATTTAATGTTTTAGTAGCCTAGCTGCTATCCTCTAGATCTGTCTCTCTGTTCTCCCACCACTGTCTCAGAGAAATGACTTTTATGACCACTAATTTGCAACGACAAGTATTGTACATTTTAAAAGAAACATAATGCAAACATTTATTAACAGTAGGAGGAGACAGTTTCTTTCCTTTAGCTATGGTAACACTGTCTATGGAGACCAAATCTGTAATATGTCATGGCATTCGTAGTGAATTATAATGCATTCATAATGCTTTTATGACCACACTTACACTAAACACACATGATCTTGAGTATGTGGTAAACACTCTGATTTATGACGTTGTCTTTAGATGTGAGAGGGTGTCAGATTTAAGTTCTTTAAAAGTATTTCCTAGTGGTCAAAGTATTGTAGTGTATGGTAGACATAATATTATAAGCATTTATGATGCAGCATAGATTTCTTTAAATGCATGACAGGGCATTACACGTTATTTACAACCAACAAGGAAATGTTATGATGAAGCATGCATTATTACAGATGCATCAATATGTACTTCACTTTACTAAACATACAGTGATAACTTATGATACTGCATGGGCTATTATAACATTCTATGAGCCCACAGAAATGGTTCGGTACCTGAGAAGGTCCAGTGCGTACAAAAGAAAACTCAACTTACTGTACTATTTCCAGGAGTTGAATGCCCTCATAATGTATCATAGATGTGGTCCTCATAGAAAGTGTTACCGTTTCTACAAAATGTTCACTGACAGTAAGTGTCATTTAAATTTTTTTTTCTCGCAACATATCGACTCGTAGCTCCTAAAACATGATTAAGATTTTTCATTGTAATGTTTAGGTGCTTTGTACACTGTGGCCTGATAACACACATTCGGATGACATGAGGTCAACGTTCTGTTTCGCTCTCTGTATCAGTCTGGATGAGGTGCCACCCCAAACACTTTCATTGGGCGGGCGTACTCACCTAAGCCAATCAGCAAGACGAAACACCGGGAACATCTTCATCACCAGCAGAGCCAGTTGATAAATCAAGCTTTATGCTAAATCCAGTCGGAAGAATGGCGAAAATGTTTTTACCTCTAAGAAACTCTGCGAGTGCCGACTGTTGTTCTTGTTTAACTGTTGTTATTGACTGTATTTCTTTAATAATTTTACTTATTGCTGTGTTTAATCTGCTAATGTTACAAATAGTACTTGTTCTTTCAGGAGTCGCCATTTTTGTTCTGCAAGCAGCACTGCTTGTGCCATGGTGCACATCCCTGATTGGCCCTGATTGGATTTTAATTTAAATTTTTAATTTCTGGATACAAGGTGGGGCCATAACGAGTCCAGACTGATCCAGAGAGAAACAGAATGTTAAACTCATGTCATCAGGATGGGCTTGCAGAGCTATGGACACCCACCATTCACTAAAAAAGTATTGCTTCTCTTAATATAAAAAAAGCATTTCACTACCAAGTCGACTAAACAAGTTTATTTGTTTCAGAAGAAGTTGCACCTGCAGATTCTTGTGTCTGTCTTCTGGCAGAGCAAGGGGACAGTTGGGGGACAGAGCGAGGGGACAGTTTGTGGATAACAGCAAGTTTGCTGAAATTATTCTTTGTGAAGTGAAGATATATCTGCAGATTATACTGTCCTATTTTGTACTAAGATATAAATCCATAGATTTTAATTTGGTTTTAGAAAATAAGACTCCATAGCAAACAAAACGACTTTTTAAAAAGGAGATTTTCTGCAGTGCATGATCCAACCCTGCACCCTCACGTGGCCTCATTAGATCTCAGATGTCTCTGCATGTAGGTGTCTGTCTATGAGCGAGCGAGTGACTGGTTAATGGGGTTAAACTGTTTAGGAAACACACATTGTCTACAGGCTCATTGAGTCGTAGCAGCTGCAAATGCCTGCAGTGATTTCTGTTCGCTGAAAATGGCTCTTCTGCAGGTGACAAAACAGCCTCATTATATCGGGGCTGTATAAAGGACAATACACCAGGGTGTTGTGGCCGCCACAACAATAGCAGTGAAATTAAAGATGTGAAGAAGCTGTTGGAGGCCGAGTGGAAATGGTTACAGAGGGCGGTGGTGGGGTAGTGTAGGAAGAGGAGGTGGGGGGGGGGGGTCTGCTGGGTCTTATATACAGCTATACTCAAGCAGAAGCTACAGGTGAGGCGGATCTGTCTGTCACTCTCTTTTCTTTTTTCACTGCTTCTTTTTCTCTCAGCGCTCACATCCAAGTCTCCAGTTTCTCCTGCCCCGATTTCCACCCACTGCCCCACCTAAGTGTGTGAAAGTTTTGCTGCTGGGTGCATCTCCTCTTTACAGCACACCCTGCTCTTATGAGATTGCTTATATGTTTTTGATGATGAAACGTGAGAAATAAAATATTCTTTATGACAGTTCTGGAGGACAGAGTAAAGAATAAGCAGCATAAGTGAGTCTATGGGTGGGGGAAGGGTTTAAGAGGCACACCACACAAATTATAAAAAAGAGAAAAGCAATAAAAAGGAGAGGAAATGAAAAGCAGCTTGATGGTAGAGTGTGATAAGAGGTGCACTCGTCAAAAAGGCAATTGGCCCAAATTAAAAAAAGTGAAGGAGAGGAGTGAGAGGAAAGAGATGTGAGGGACAAGAAAGAGATGGCAGCACATGTCACGTCGGGATACCTTTGCAATTAAAGTCTTATGAGGAAGAGTCAAAGCTTTATAGATTTGTGTGTGTAATCTTGCATGTGTGTTTGGGTGCATGCGTGTCCGGTTTTGCATATTTAGCTCATTATCAGTTTTGACTGCAGTCATTTCCACTGCGCAGAGTGAGATATCGGAGCTGTGATCTGCCTGGGGGAAGTGAGTGCTGTAAAAAAAAACGCTGGAGTTGCAACATGTGAGCTGCACGCTGTGGCTGGGTTCAATACCAAGCTTCTAATGCTGCTCAGCTCTGCTCGAGACAACCTGATCACTTAAATCAACAAACACAAACCCCAACACACTCTTCCTTCTTTTACAAACTTGCTGTTATTCCTCTCACAGCTTCCCTTGTTCGTCTGTCATCGTGTCTTCCCCTTTCGGGCTGTTTTATTGTTATTTTGTGCCGCAGCAACTCTCCTGGTAGTGCGTGTTTCTCTTTTCGTCTTGTTCCCTCTTTCTGCGTTTGTTTCTCTCCAGTAATTGGTCCCCAGCCAAAGAGGGGGCCTCTGCTCTGAGCTGTTGTATGCTCTGTGGGTCACAGGAAGGTCAGCTCAGAGGCAACATTAACAGCAGAGACACTTGGCCTCCAGCATAAACCCCTAACAATGATTATCTCCACTCTCTCAAGTGTCCCTGCTCATGGCCATCACAGGACGCTGTGATCTGTTTGAGGTACACATCACCAGTGTTGGGGTCATTGCTAAACCAAGTAATGTATAACACATAAAAACTGTTTCCACCAAAGACTTTCGATATGGTGCCTTTTGAACCAAAAGTAACCCTTCAGACATGGTACCTAGACCCTAGCGTTTCCACCGCAAACAGTACTCTTACTGTAAATGTGGGCGGGGTTGTTGTCACTGATGGTGAAGTCCAGCACTCACTGTATTTACTCATTACCGGTGACACAGAGGG